>OY754309.1:63237655-63742856 GCA_963573325.1 Astragalus glycyphyllos
GTTGTTTGCACAATCTGTAATTTTTAGCAATGTTTTTGTTAATTTTTACTATCTTAGAAGTTCTTATTCTTTATAAATTTAATGTGTTTCTATAAAAAAAATTAGTGTTTATAAATCAATTCTATGAAGTTTATGTGTATCAATTTGTGTTTCAGTATTTTTTTCGGTTTATTGTTTGAAGTTCATTTTATGTTTAGTTTTTTATACAGATTTGATTTTTTTTAGTATTCTTCAGTTAATTTACGGTTAGTTTTTTTTTCTTTCAAATTTTAGTTTTTAGTTTCAATTTCTTCTCCTTATTCGAATTTGTTGGCATCATACCATTGTTTTCCCACTTGTTTAAACCAATTTCCAGCTTTGATAAGAGAGAAAAAAATTAGATTAAATGTTAATTTCAATTTAGTTTATATAATGGAGATCAATTAAATCTGAGGCAAAAAAACCGTTGGGGAGCAAAAAAAAAATTATATACCAAAATAATGCACATTGTGGGTTATTTACCAAAGTAGGCAAAAAAAATTTTTAGTTCAGAAGTCGCCCCCCCCCCCCCCCCCCCCCAGGGTGACTTCTGAACTGTATTTTGCAAAAAATTTTTAAAATGCAGTTCAGAAGTCGCCCCCTCCCAGGGTGACTTCTGAACTGTGTTTTTTTATTTTTTATTTAATTATATATTAAAATGATAAAAATTAAATTAAATTAATTTAAATAAAAAATTGTACTTAGATAATTAATATGTTTAATCCAAATTTCCTAATTAAATTTAAGGGTCACAAAGAAATATTGCAACGCAATAATTTATTTAAAAGACCAACCGACAATTACAATAGTTATTTAAAAAACTAATCCGAAATATTACAACAATTTAATTGCGGTTAGGACAGTTGTTTCTGTTGTGACCTTCATTTCTACAAATTCCGCATCTTTTGGTGCGTGTACCCCTTTCTCTTTGATCCATCTCTGTACGAATACGGGTAGACTGTGGACGACCCTTTTTATCTCTCCGTTTAGTTGGATCATGATGTAGTTCTAAAGTATTGAAATAAGGCCATGACGTCTCAGTTGGCAAGGGTGGGAACTCCACAATGTAAGTATTGAAAACATTCTCCATTGTGTACGGTGGATCCACGAATTGCATGTGGTCGTAATTGCATTTTGAGCATGCTGCGATGACATGTGAACAAGGGTAGTGAAGTGCCTGGAATTCCCCACACTCACACGTTTTTGCTCTGAAGTTCACCACGAATGTTCGCGCAGGTCTACCACTTTGTGGTCGTACGAGTTCTTCTACTCGGAACAATTGTTGGGCACGATCGTGAACTGCGACGTTATGCGTTTTTGAGACTTCTATGTTCCTGGCAATATTTTCCAACAATTTTTCAGAGTACATAGTTCCGGATCTCAACATTGTCTGTGCCTGTGTTCCCCTTTTGACGAAAACCTCGTTCATCCTGAAATATGTTGCATCTATCAATGAACGAATAGGGAGATTCCGCACCCCCTTAAGGACATTGTTGATGCACTCTGCAAGGTTTGTTGTCATGTGCCCCCAACGGGAACCTCCATCGCACGACTGCAACAATTGTTCTGCGGTTATGTCTTCAACCCAAGCCACCCCCTCAGGACCTACTTCCCGACCAATTTGTTGTTTGTAGTGATCGGCTGATTTTTCCGTCATTGAATATGCTGAAGAAAAAAAAGAAGATGTTGGTAAGTATGGAATGGAAATTTGAAAGAAATTAATTAAAACAAATGTTAAAAATACTCACCCATATTGATGACATGTTTCCTGGCAGGAGTGTTTTTGAAGTGTCTCATGAAGTTTTGTGCTATGTGGCGAACACAGAAGACGTGTTTCCAATTGGTGTTTAGTTGCGTAACAGCACTTTTGATAGACTCGTGTCTATCTGATATTAAACAAATACCCTCCTGTGGTGTCACATAGTGTCTTAAACGAGATAGGAAGAAAAACCAAGTCTCCTTTGTCTCACCCTCGACCACTGCATATGCAATTGGGAAGGTGTTGTTTCTTCCATCTTGTGCGATTGCCAAAAGAAGACACCCTTTGTACCTACCGTACAACCATGTTCCATCAACAGAGACAACTGGTTTGCAAAATTGAAAGCCTTTAATGCACGGGCCAAAACTCCAAAAGATGCGGTGGAATACACCTTTGTCGGTAACTAGTTGTCCATTCTCATAGAATGGTTTGTACTGCCAGTCGTGAACTGTGTCTGGAATATAGTAAGAGAAAGCATGTAGCCACGTGGTTACTTCATTGTAAGAGTCCTCCCAATTACCGAAGATAAGCTCGATTGCTTTTTGTTTAGCAATCCAAGCCTTTCTGTAGGAACTCTGGTACGTGAACCGCTCCTTGATGTGTGCAATCAACACAGCCACTGATATTGTCGGGTCCTTCCTTACAAGTGGAAGTATATGAGTACACATGAGGGAGGAGGTCAGCTGGCGGTGATCTTGGGAAATAGTCGATGTTGTACATGTGTGTGGGTGAGTCAACTGTGTAATCCCCCAATATCCAGTTTTTGCTCCTAGTCTCACTACACACCTCCACAAACAGGTTTCATGAACACAACAAACGGTCCATGTGTGTGGTTTAGACTCACAGATTTTGTATGCAACTGAATGGTTTAGGTGATATGTTTGGATGAATTGTTGGGCTATTTCTTTTGTGGGAAATTTCATTTTGAGTTTGAGTTCGTTTGGGTCTTCATTGGATAAAAGTTGATTTCTGTCCATGGAATGGCCAAACTCTACATCATAAGGTTCTGGGTTATCAGCTGTGACGTTTTGAAAGTGTGGGACAGGCTCGCGGAATGCAACACCTATGTTGGGGTTAGCTTCAATTGGTTCCTCAGCGACGTCACGCTGAAGAATTTCATCTTCATCTTCGCTAAAGTCCCCAACGTCTTCATTATGGACACCAACAAACATACTAAACGGTGGGGTACTAGTTTGAGTATCTAGAGGGTGGCTTGTGTTAAGGTCAATGGGTGTGTTTGAGGATGATGGTGCAGAGTGATGGTGAGGTGTTGAAGGTCTGTAATGCATGTCAGTTTGGGATGATGAAGGATTGAATTGAGGGTAAACAGGTGGAATGACGTCAGTGTATGGTATTTCTGTTTGTTGAGAAAAACGTATGTTCTGTTGTGATGAAGATGGAATAGAGTGGGCGTGACTTACCTGGGTGTAGTTAGAAGGAGCCTCAACCAAATCTGCGTATATTTCTGGTGTACATATACCAAGGTGTCTATCTTCTTTGAAATGCTCTATCATAAGTTCAACATCATCGTCGGAATTTATTTCGAATCCCCCATAAAAGGTATGGCCAGTACTGAGAGTTGTGGGGTACCGATATGTAAGACTAGCAACCATTTTTGAATGGTCGGGAGAGATTTTTTTTTCAATGGCTTGTTTAACTTGAGCTAGTTTGGATTTAGAGTTGAGTTTGACAAGGGTGTTGTTATCACACCTAAAAAATATACCCTCAGTATTTGTTTTTTCAACATAACCATTGTAAAAGACCGTGATGAAAACATTCGTTGGAGCCATTGTCGAAGTTGGGAGTAGGAGGGTGTGTTTGAGTTTCAGTTGGTAGTTGGGTGTTTAGTGGTGAGAGATTTAGGGCCTATTTATTGAAATTTGAATGGTTTAGATTTCACCGATGGTTTTGAAGGCTAGGATTGCACCGACACTTTTAAAGGTCAGGATTGCACCGATACTTCTAAAGGCTAGGATTGCACCGACACTTTTGAATTGTTCAATGTGCATTGTTCAGAGTGCATTGTGCAGCGTGGTTAGTGCAGAGTGCAGTGTCCCATGCTTAGGAAAAACCGGTTTTAGTAATCCTTTTTTAGTCATTGCTTCGAATCTTGTAAACGTGGGTTATAAGTCCGTTAGTACTAACTCAAAACATGAAACCGTAGTTCTATAACTATACTATAATGTCATATCATTTTTTTTAATTTAGTAATTTAACAAGATTGGTTATAATTGATCTAAACATGGTAAAAAAGTCATTTTTTAGACTTAGGAAAATCTTTTTTTAGTCATTGCTTCGAATCTTGTAAACGTGGGTTATAAGTCCGTTAGTACTAACTCAAAACATGAAACCGTAGTTCTATAACTATACTATAATGTCATATCATTTTTTTAATTTAGTAATTTAACAAGATTGCTTATAATTGATCTAAACATGGTAAAAAAGTCATTTTTTAGACTTAGGAAAATCCTTTTTTAGTCATTGCTTCGAATCTTGTAAACGTGGGTTATAAGTCCGTTAGTACTAACTCAAAACATGAAACCGTAGTTCTATAACTATACTATAATGTCATATCATTTTTTTTAATTTAGTAATTTAACAATATTGGTTATAATTGATCTAAACATGGTAAAAAAGTCATTTTTTAGACGTAGGAAAATCATTTTTTAGTCATTGCTTCGAATCTTGTAAACGTGGGTTATAAGTCCGTTAGTACTAACTCAAAACATGAAACCGTAGTTCTATACCTATACTATAATGTCATATCATTTTTTTTAATTTAGTAATTTAACAAGATTGGTTATAATTGCACCGACACTTTTAAAGGTCAGGATTGCACCGACACTTTTAAAGGCCAGGATTGCACCGACACTTTTGAATTGTTCAATGTCATTTTTTAGACCACTAATTTATTCCTCGAAGGCCACTAATTTATTCCTTCTTGTTTTCTTCTTCAAAATGATTTCCACTTTTGAATATATTCCTTCTTGTTTTCTTCTTCAAAATGATTTCCACTTTTGAATATATTCATTCTTGTTTTCTTCTGCAAACTTGTTTTCTTCTTCAAAATGATTTCCACTTTTGAATATATTCATTCTTGTTTTCTTCCGCAAAATGATTTCCACTTGATATTCAAAGTTCACGGGAAATGTCATCTCCATTCCCATGTGCACATACATTGCATTCTTGTGCACATACGTTGCATCCACTTCCTCTAACTTCTTGTGCAGATACTCAGCATCCACTTGAGATATATTCCTTTAAAATGTCTTCCCGAACATTCAAGTCACATAACTCAAACATAACTCAAAGGCAGCAACACAACCACATAACTCAAACATTCAAGTCACCATAACTCTTCAACAACACTTCCTCTAAAAATGTCTTCCTTACTAAACGAAGAACCTCACATTTCCATGCTTCTCAACGATGACCCAATGGAAGTTCACCACGCATTCAATCTTCCCGAACCAGATGGCTCTATATTACCATTGATAGAAAGAGCTGGGTTTCGTGACATTGCTTCAATTGGCGCATTCAAAATAAATCCAGCTTTGGTGGCAGCAATGGTCGAACGCTGGAGACCAGAAACACACACTTTTCATCTTCCAGTAGGGGAGTGCACAATAACTCTCCAAGACGTGGCTTTGCAGTTGGGACTTCCCGTTGATGGAAATGCCGTTACTGGAAGTTGTGAACAAAATTGGGATCGAGTATGCGAACAACTTTTGGGTAAGCCTATCCCAACAAATGGCATGGTAGGCAACCAAATTAAGTTCACTTGGCTACAACGTGAATTTAATAATGTTCCAGAGGGCGCTTCCAACAAAGTGCGAAGACAATATTGTCGGGCGTACCTATTGCAGTTGATCGGGGGATACATACTCCCAGACAAATCATCAAACAGAGTCAACATAAAATACCTACCCCTATTGAAAAATTTCGATGAAATTTCAAGTTACAGCTGGGGGTCAGCATGTCTAACGAACTTATACAGAATGTTGTGTAAGACAGCTACATGCTCCTCACGCACAATGGGTGGATGTACTCTTTTGTTACAGTCTTGGGTCTGGTACCGCATGCCGTTCCTAGCACCAGTCTGCAACCGTCCTTATGAATGGCCACTAGCAAAGAGGTAAAAATTTGACACAACTTATGAATACTAACAATTATGTTTCTTCTTTATGTTAACAATTTATTTTTTTTACCAGATGGGTTCGCACGCCACTTAGCCACACTAAGTGTCCAAAAAGCCTTGTTTTGTACAGATCAACAATAGACCGCATGACACATGAAGAGTTTGAGTGGTTGCCATATCGGGAATTCAATTTGCCAGAAATAGCATATCGGCACCAAGGCATATGGACTACAAACACGGCTATGGTCTGTTTCCATATTGTAGAATGGCACCATGCGGATAGAGTGACCTTGCAATTTGGCCTCGTCCAAGACATACCATCAGCACCAATAGATATCAGTCACATGCACAACATCACCATGCAGGGACAGACTGATTTCAATTGGGCTGTATATCACAGACAGTCAATTGATTTATGGAATGATAGACAAAATCGATGTGTTGTGGGTCGACCCTGCTTTGCTAAACCAACGCAATCAGATAAATACATGCGCTGGTTTCTAAAAAAATCAAGGCCATACATTTCAGCCGACCAACATCTAAGGGATCCACGTGGTCTTTCAAATGTTCGTGATGTGGATGAAGAAGATGAACAAGACGTGCCAGCTCCCCCAACTACTCAAACCGAACGTCGAGAACATAACCGTAATCGACATCGACGTGCACCACCAATTCAACAGAGGACCCAAGAAGATGTGCCTCACCGCCACTCTATCTCCCACACACCAACATTCCAATATTACGAACAATACAACCAGTCAGTAGAACATACTCCTTTTCAAGATACATATCGACATTCTACGACCGAAAGGGACCCCGATATGTTCTATGAGTGCTTTGGGGTCCAACCCGGCTCTGCGCAATCTGTGGCGTTGCTTCATCAAATTCAAGAGCAGGCCGGCGGTGCTAGTTCTTCATCAGTTCCCCAAGATTTTCCAGAGCCACTGCCCCCTGCCCCGACTGAGGAAGAACATCAACCACCACATCGGCATCAACGTCCACGGCGTGTCCCCCAACCTCGAAAGTGTGGAACTGGGTCTCATCTTTGTTAATTTTTTTCTGTACTGTCTTTTTAGTTTAATTTATCAATTATTGTAATTTTATATTAACTAAGTTATTAATTTTAAGGGTTTAATCTTATGTGACATTTATTACATTTGGATCAATAATATACTCTTTTGTCTTTAATAGTGCTTTATGCAGAGAGCACTATTAATTTCTATATTGTGCAGAGTGCATTGTGCAGAGTGCATTGTGCAGAGTGCATAGTGCATAGTGCAGAGTGCACTATTACATTATGCATTGTGCAGAGTGCACTGTTGAAGTGTGGATTGTGCAGAGTGCATAGGTCTTAATTTCTTTAATGGCCTAGATTTTGCCGACACTATTTAACGGCCTAGATTTTGCCGACACTCTTTAACGGCCTAGATTTTGCCGACACTAAACCCTAAAATCAACGGTTAAGATCATCCAAAATCAACGGTTAAGATCATCCAAAATCAACGGCTTACATACGATCACCCCTATTATAAATACATTCTCACATTACACTCAAATTCACACCAACAGTTTACCCTCAACCTATATTTCTGATTAATCTTCTCTTCTCTGGTTCTTCCCAAACACCGACGCCCAACCCGCTGAAATGGAATGGCAGTTGTGCCCAACCCAGTACTCAAATGACAAATTCCTAACCGCACTTCATCACAGTGGAACTGTAACCACCGATGAACATGGTGTGGCAAAATGTTGTCCTAATCATATCTTCTGTAGGATGAATAAGGACATCACATTCGCCCAACTCAAGGAGAAGGCTGAGAGGAAGATACGGCCAGAGGGAGGGTGGCGTAAAGACGTGGAGCGTATCCGTTACAGAAAGTACAATTGTGGAGATGATGGGACTTTCCGTTATTCTGTCAAGGAGATCCAAAGCGACGACGACGTCCGCGCAATGATGGAAGCTCATGCTAACATTCCAATGGGACGTAGTCTCTTGGAGCTGTACGTGGACACAATACGCACTCCGGAAGAAATCATTCATCTTCTGCGACCACCCCCACCACAACAAGTCATACCGGAAAGAGTCATCAACCACTACTGTACACTTCACTATCAGGCCCATGTTATGTACAGGGAAGAAGATGGTGTGTATTTTAGTGGTCCAAACACCATTCATTCCAGGCTTAAGAACAACATCACCTTCGCCGAACTGAATGAAAAACTAACGGAAAAGGCGCAGCTGGAGGGTGAGGAGCAAACGATCACTCGTATCGTTTATCGCTGCCCCCGGATCCGCGAAGGTAATCGTATTCGGTGGTGCGTAATGACTATCAAGACTGACAAACACGTTCGACAGATGTTTCAGCAGCATGAGATGTTTCAACCTCATACTCGGAGTCCTATCGAGTTGTGCGTCCAAACCACTATTTCCACCGATGAGATCATTCGTCGGGTTATCCCTCCAGGGGTCCAATGGCCACTACCAGAAAATTTTTGGTGGAAGTAGTTTCGATCATGTTTTCCTCTCGTTTCGTTTTTTATTTTCTATTCTTGTATTTCTGAAAATTTTGTTGTTTATTTCAGTCTTTTTTGTATATTATATTATGTTCCAATTTTTAATCTCTCACTTTTTTTTGGGTAAATATTAACGTAATTAAATTATAAATAGGTATAATCATTTTTATAAATTTATTTTTAATTTATTTAGGTATTTATATATTAATATATAATTAAATAAAAAATTGCAAAACACAGTTCAGAAGTCACCCTGAGGGGGGGGGGCGACTTCTGAACTGCATTTTAAAAAAAAATTGCAAAACACAGTTTAGAAGTCACCCTGGGGGGGGTGACTTCTGAACTGCATAAAAAAAAAAATTGCCTACTTTGGTAAATAACCCACAATGTGCATTATTTTGGTATATAAATTTTTTTTTGGCTCCCCAATGGTTTTTTTGCCTAAATCTGAGCCTGCCATGAAAAATGGAAAGGGAAAAAATTGAAAGGGAAAGAGGGATGACTGGAATGGAAATAGCACGGATGATTTATCGCATCCCCAATCTTGTTTATTTTTTATCTCTCTATCCTCTAAATAGTGGTTTTTTAACTGTAAATCTAAATCCCCTGGTGTGTGTTTCATCTCCTATATGAACCCTTGATACTTCAAAAATGGAGACGTACCTGTGTCGGATACGTATCTGATACCGACACACACTCGATACTTCCCGATACGTACCTAAAGAGTATCCAATAATTTGTTAATTCTTTTTAAAAATATTTGACTCGATACTTTTCAGATACATCTTTGATACTTTTTACCAACTAATGATACTTCTCAGATACATTTTTGATACATTTTACTAATTAAGCACATGATTGTCACTCATATATGATACACTTTAATACCTCAATAACTAAAATACAAAATTATATGTTTTTTTAACACAATAATAGAAGAAATAATACATTGTGATACGGTGGGATAAATATACGTAACTATCTCTACTTGATATGATCACAAGTATTTATTTCAACAATGTGATGATCATATATTGACTAATGATATGATTATGTTTTATGAGCAACTACGTACTAATATGAATATCTTAGTCTATAAAAAACCATTTATTTCTGCCACTAACTATTCAGACTATACGATTTTGGGTGGTCTCACTTACTTGTCAGTTGTCCTCTTCCTTTCATCCATATATTTTCTGTGTGATTTTTTTATCTATTTGGGCAAATTTTTTTCATATTTAGAAAATGCAATCTTTCTGTTTTTCATATTTGTTTTTTTCTATTTTGTATTTCTATTCTATTTTATTTTTTCTGTTGTGTTTTTATATATTTAAATTTTAATTTAATTTTTTATTAAAGTATCTCATTCGTGTCGTATTTTGATTTTCAGAATTTTCTCGTATCCTCGTATCCGTATCGTGTCGTATCCCGTATAGTATCTCGTATTCAGGAATCATCGTTGACTTAAGAAAGAACGAATGGTTTCTCTTGTTTAGTTTCCCTTATGCTCCTTAATTTGTAATATACTATTGTGTTTCTTGTGTTCTCTGCAAGATTCAAGCTATGCTCTCCTCTTTTGCAGTTAGAAGAGGTTATACCTTCTATTTTTTTGTGCAGGTTATTCCTTCTATTAACTCTTGCAAAAAAGTTAATTAAACAAGAAAAATTAAAACTCTATCAACGAATCCACAACCCGAGATCTATCATCAACAATTAATGTGACTATGTGAGTCTTACACCACCATGCAGCTTAACAGAGAACATGATGTCACACAAATAATAGATACTTGAGTCTATCTGATCAAAAAAACATAGATACTTGGGTCCTTAACCAATCTGGTCTTGGGTTCGATCCCTCAAATGGATCTCCGATATCTCGAAGAATTAGTTTCTATAGTTACCGTGGAGAAAACCTTAGTTTACATAAGAAAAAAAAAAGAGGGATACAGAGGAGAAGAAGCATCACCTTCAGAGTTAGCCCAAAAATTAGGCTACTAAATCCTTGCTCTAAGCCTATGAACAAAAAATTATTTGTTATTAGTTTTATAAAGTAGAAAGATCTCATATAGTGACAAAAACATCAAACATAAAGCTTTTCATTTTAAGAAAAAATGTCTAATTAAAAAATTTAATTTAGATTGTACTTATTAAAAAAAATTGGGTCGGCTATTCCATCTCACCTCTGCGGATGCATCCACCACAATTTCCATATTTTCTCATTAGTGAAGAAAAGACATTTAATATTGATTATTTTGAACACGTAACATCGGTTATTTGTCGATTAGAAGTCTCTTGTGATGTTAAAAGTGAGATATTTAACATTGGTTATATAACCAACTTTAAAACTCACATTCAACATCGATTTTTTTATAGGCAAATTCACATTCAACATCGGTTGTTTAAACAACTGACTTAAAATGTGCTTTCATATCTGACTTCATTGTATGTTCATTGTATGGAAACAGACATTTCACATCGGTTGTTTAAATAGCTGGTGTTGAATGTCCTGAAAAATAACATTCAACATTGGTTGATGAAGTAGTTGATGTGAAATTTTCTAAAAAATAACATTTAACATTGCTTGTTTAAATAACCGATTTTAAATGCCACTTTTCACAAATAAAATACATACAATTCAAAGACTTGACTTGAATAGTTGAATGAAACTAAATTACTAGTTACAAATAAAGTGGTTTACAAAATTTGTAAAAATTACCTGATTCCTACAACTACCTTAAAGTCATTTTCTGATGATCTCTTGATATTTTTTGAAGGTTTTTTTTCTTACCCCCTCCTTAGACTGCATACCCCCATTTTACCAAAAAAACCCCAAAATGCCCCTGTTTTTTTAAAAAAAAAACTGTTTTTTAGAAATTTCCGGATTTATACGTAAATTTGGAAGAAAATTTTTTTGGATTTCCAAAAATACGTCAAAAAGGGGTATTTCCGGAAGCCAATTTGGCTTCCGGAAATACCTCTTTTGAGGTGTTTCCGGAAAGTTTGAAAACATAACTTTTTGGGTATTCCGGATTTATGCCAAAATGAGATAAATTCGAAACTCAAATTTTTCGGATTTCCGGATTTACCTTATTTTAGTGTAAATCCGGAACACAGTTAACATTCCGGAAATACACCAAAATGAGGTAAATCCGGAAATCCAAAGAATTTGGGTTCCGAATTTATCTCATGTTGGCGTAAATCCGGAAATTTTTTTAATTTCAAGGGTAATGGGGTACCAAAAAAACCTTTTAAAATCAATCTTACTTCCATGTGCTAAATGAACCTGGAAAACTATTTCTTTGAATCGTGGGCCGAGCTTAAAAGCTTGAGATATGTTGTCACTCACAAACCATCTTGTTATATATTCTATAGTCCATTCTTTCAGCGCACCTCCCACCACTCCCCCCCCCCCCCCCCCCCCCCATCTCCTCCAAAAAAATAGCAAAAAATCTAAAATACTCCTGAATTATAAAAAAATTCTCTTCAACTTTGTTTTGTCCTTTTTTCCTGCGCTTTCCCTAGATTCAGTACCATAGTACTGAACCAATACTGTACCAAGCCAGATACTGTTAGTAAAAAATCTTTGCATATTACATGTTCGATACCAAAGTACAGAATATGTCTGGTACCAAACTACGGAATGTGTTAAGCATGAAACATACCTCCCCACACATCCGGTACCTTGGTACTGTATAGTATCGGTACCCTGGTACAGAATGTTTAGCAGATTGTTCAGAATATCATTTTTAACTCATATTTTATATGTTTAATGGCTTAGAATTTACGACACTTTTGATCAACCGATAGAATTTCAACGACATAGATTCCACCGAAAATCTTGATCAACGACCTTTTTTCAGTCAAATTTCTTTAATGGAGTCATTGGATTCCCCGTCCTTCGGGTCAGGAAAAGGAGTCGGTGACATTTACTGTGAAAAATGTACCTCGATGGATAGAATTCAACAATCCAGATTTATCATCCACAATTTTGATCAGTGGCCAATATGAGCACTCAACCACGCCTCACACGCCATGAATAGGCACACTTACCCGAATTTTCTTTCACACAAACTTCCACCAACATACCAACTCACTACAAGAAAAACACGTATTTCCAGCGGATTTTTTCCGTCGGTACATTTCCGGCGGATTTTTGGCATTACCGGTGGATTTTTTTCGTCGGTACATTCCCAGTGGATTTTTCAAATTACCGGCGGTTTTTTTTTAAAAAAAATTAAAATCCGCCGGAAATGTGACCGCCGCTTTTTAAAAATTTCCAGCGGTTTTTTTTTAAAAAATAATAAATAATGTTTTTTTTAAAAAAAATTGTCGAAGATGTTAAAAAATCCGCCAGAAAATCGGCGGTAACATTTCCGGCGGATTATTTAAATTACCGGTGGATTTTTAAAAAACAAAAAACTTTTTTAAAATAAATCCGCTGGTAATTTCAAAAATCCACCGGAAAAATTTGAAGGGAAAAAATCCGCCTATAAATAAAACTTTCTCCTAGACTCCTCTCATTCTCTCATTTCACTCTTTATTTCCTTCTCATACTCTCCAATCTCCATAAATTTCTCTACATATCTCTCTTCTATGTTTCTCCTTTCTTATTCATTCTCACTCCTTCATTCTTATTTCTTCTTACTTCTTTATCCTCATTCTCTCCTATATTATTACTTCTCATACTCTCCTTCATTCTTATTCCTTCTTACTCCTTCATTATTCTTTCTTCTTCATAAAAAAACAAGTTATTAAAATGAAAAAATCTGAAGAAAAAAAAAACAAGAGCTAATTTGACCCAGCACTCATAATGTTTAGTTAAATACTTTATTGTGTAGTTGAATAAAAGAAAATAAAAACAGTATTGAAATGTAAAAGTAACTTTATAAATCCAATATATACTACAGAAAATAGGTAATTCAACCTAAGTGGCTACCAATATTGACCAATAATTATATTTAAGGCCTAATCAAATGTAAAATTGTAGACTCGTAAAGGCGCAGTAAAATCGAGAGTTTATTGATTCTATCAGAGTTTACTTGAACTCATACAAGTATACAAAAAAGTGAGTTTACCTGCTAGTTGACTCATTTTTGTGATCTAGACTCGTAAACTTGTAAGAGTTGACTCGAGAGTTTAACAACCACGCTTACAACACTTCCTTTTTTCTCTCGTTTTTACCCTTATTGTTTTTTTGGTTACAAAAAAATTAGGGTGAGGGGATGACGCTACAGTCCAATGAAGGAAATACCTTCAGACTCTTTTTTGGTTAAATTGCTCATTTACTCATCATTAAATAAATATTCTTTTTCATTTTTAAGCATTGATTACAAACGTCCATTTTTGGCATTTCATATTTACAAACTAGTAAAAAACACTTAAAGTTCAATTCGCTAGCTTATCCGCTATTTGATATCTACTAGCTTATTTGTTAGTTTATCTACTATCCATTATATTTTACCAACTAGATCCTTAATATGCTTAAATCAATGTCAAATTTGATATTATATAGTATTTTTGCTAACTTAGAAGAAACGACAAATAACAAAACACATACCATGAATCCAACCGTGTTTACGTATCACTAAAAATTGCCAATACAACCGATAACCATACCAATACTTTAGGTATAGGGTTTTTTTTGGTTGAACTATATAGGTTTTGGTAATAAGGGTTATTGGCACATGTATACTTGCATAAAATAAAATAAATCTCTCACCAAAAATAAAATAAAATAAAATAAAGAGTAAAGACCCAAATTCGTCCTTGACAATTTTTTCACGGGACGAATTCGTCCCTGACAATTTTTTTAAGACAAATTGGTCCCTGACAGTTTTAAAACGACCCACGCTCGTCCCTCAGAGGCTCTTTTAGTCATCTAATGCAATGCTGTGGAAGTGTATATCACAAGGACAACTCTATCGTTCGATGATGACTCAAATGTCTTGGGATCATTAAGAATAGGGAAGTACACCCCGGTAATAATCCTCTGCGTTTTCTCTCTCTGTATCTCTCTTGGGATCATTAAGAGTTGTCATTATAGTGTCTGCATGTTATGTGATTGTAGTAGTACGTAGTGGCATGCTTCTTCTTCTTCTTCACTTTCTCTCTCTGTTTCTCTGTGTCTCTGTGAATCAAATGGTTTTCTGGTTTTGAATACCAGATACCACTCAGTTGTGACTCAGGGACGAATTTGTCCCATAATTAAATTGTCAAGGACTGATTTGTCCTTTTTTAAAATGTGTAATTCCAGGGACGAATTTGGCCCAAAAAAAACGCACAAGTGGCATGTCACGTGGTACTTAACGTGCCACGTAGGAGCCGTTTAGTGAGCTTCTAAAGGTTAAATGGATGGAGGGACGAACGTGGGTCGTTTTAGAATTGTCAGAGACCAATTTGTCTCAAAAAAATTGTCAGGGACAAATTCGTCCCGCGAAGAAATTGTCAGGGACGAATTTGGGCATTTACTCTAAAATAAAATAACTCGCCTACCCATATTGATTTTTGAAAATTATATATTCTATGCTAAACAAAGCAAAAACAAAAAAGAAGAGAGTAAAGTAAACTAACAAAGGGTCCATTACCTTGGTCAAAAAAAAAAACAAAGGGTCCATTACCCCCCTCTCCTCCCTCTTCTTCTCTTTACGAATCAATCAAATCGACGCACGCGTTTGTGATTGATTCTCTGCTATGGCACTCTCGCGCCTTCGTCACCCCCTCATTTCTCATTCCCTTCGCCTCCTCTATTCCTCCACCAGATCCATTTCTCGGTACTCTCTATCTCTCATCTTGCTATGAAATGATCCTTTTTTTTTGAATGAAAATTTCAGAATTTTCTCCGTTTTTCCGTTGCTTTGGTGAAAATTATATAATGGGGTTTTGAGTTTTCAGCTCGTGGGTTAGTTGGTGAGTTGCTCTAGTTAGGGGATATGATATGATCATGTAATTGGTGGGCAGCTAGAGGAACAGTATTTTTTATTGCAATTTGAAACTTTATATTCCTCATGAATTTTAGTATATAGGGTATTGCAATTTTAAATGAATTTTGTGATTGCCTCCCTTGGTGAGTTGCTATTCACTCAACTAGATGGTTACCAATGAAGCTGCGCTCCCATTACTAATCTGAAATGGTGCTTGCTAGTAATTACTAGTGTTATCATTGTACCTGTTTTGTTTGTTTTTTGTATTTGGTGAATCCATCTATATACATATATATCATACATAGTATGATAGTCATTTGGTGGCGTATCATTGTTTACTTAGGACATGTCTTTTGTGATTTGCTTTTGTTACGTTTGAAAGAATGCTAGGCTTTTGATATTAATTGAATCTTATTTATCGTAATTCTGCTTTGGTGCCGCGTTTATCCTTCTTAGAGTGTTGCTTCTAAGGTTCTCACACACCATTTTCCGTTATCTTCTTGCCACAGAACTTCTTATTCGTGGAATTTTTCGGTCACTAGTGATGGTAATCTAAGGTTTGCACCAATTAACCTGTATCTTTTCTCATTAACTGCTAATTCAGTTTTTTAAATCTTATTTCTTTTATTATTTTTGTCATTTGTTTAAACTTCCAAGACAGTAAATTTTAATTTAAACTGGGCCACAGGGAAATATTTTATTATGACTATTAGGATAGAATTTGTCTCCCCTTTTGACTATCCAATCACTATTGCGCATCAAAACCGGTTTCCCTCTCTATAAAGCCAATTTGCCTGGCTTGAGCATCTGAAATAAAAATGTGTAACGAAACCAACATAGAATAATCAAGTTAAGTAGTCAACTATCAGCATCAGTGTTCAGGTTTGAATTCCTTTGGTTGACACGACATCTTCTCCAGCATGTCGAATTTATGGACTGGTAGTAGGATTGGCATCCCTTTGTTAGGCATATTACATGAACCTCTGATAGGAATTTAGAGAAATTATTATGGAAAAGTGATAGAAAGAATCAAAGTAATTGAACTGGAACATTTAAACTGAACAAAAAAAGGAGAATAGAGTACTTCCCTAGGGTTTTCCCTTTACAAAGGATCTCTCCTTTCCTACAATGGCTATTGAACTACAAATTACCCTCGTACTATTCTGATTTGTGCTATTTATCTAACAGATCTCTTTTAGGTAACCAGATCTCTTCTAGGTAACCAGCGAACTGACTGACTAACAGAACAACTATCCTTTTTCCGTCATAATTATATATCCCAACAGTGTCACATGTTTCTCTTTTTCTCCTTAGCTCATCCTCCTTCCTTGTCTTCTAGATTGTCATATTGGCAGTTAACTAATGGTGGTATTTTATCAGGCCTGTATCTCGGTCTGGGCTTACTGGAGTTTGTGACAGATCTTTGAAGTCAAAGGTTAGTGTTTAAATGGATAAAAAATCTCCAATCATGGCAATGATATTCTTTGACAATTTTCAACATTTTTGGCAGTGGATTGATCCCAAATTCTTCTCATCTTCAGGTACATAATGTTTTATTTGTGAACTTTTGAAAGCCTCTACTTGTTTAGGGTTTTGATTTGTTTTTTTTGGCTCCACTCTATATGCTTGTGTGCTTTTGTTATTGTGATTTTTTATCTGCTGGTTAATGGAAAGCTCTTATTCTGGAGATTTTGCCTGGACTACACTACCCTAGTTTTTTCAGTTGACACTTGAGAGATTATGATATATTTGTGCTGGATGTCTCATTCTTTTTTGCAACATAATGTTTATACAGTTATCAGCTATGACAAATCAAGAAGTAACATCATGTTTAGTAACTTCTAGCCTTCTCATTTATACTTAAATATTTTGTAAAACATAATATTAGAGAAGCTTATGCATTAAAAAGTCAAGAGACCATGGTGATTTGTTCATATACAATAGGGGGATATTTAATTGGGGCAGAACAGGAAGATGATGTAGTACGTTGTTTTGGCTGTTAAACTGTCAAAGCATGTTCTGTGTTTTTTTTTGGGTTTTTCCTGGGTGTTAGTCATGGTTGGTTCAAGGGAATTAGAATCTCTGATATGCAAAGACATTGAGCAGTCTTGCTGCATTTTTAACTTTTCCCTATTTTCCTTTTTATGTAGGCTTTATTATTTTCCTTCTTGTTGTACCCCTCTCCAATAAAATATATTTTTCTCCGCTGATAAGGTTGTAGCCCAATTAGACTTTTTAATGCCTCTGGAGTAAAGAACTAGAGGGACCCTAAAAGGCCTTTTATTGTTGTCTTACGATACCTGTACATCTTCTGTTTTTCCTTTTGAAATAATGAGTTCTCGCATTGGATGCAATCCAACCCAAGAAAGTGCATACTTTCTTTCGCTAGGAATGTTTCCTCCTAGATACCTACATGTGAAATGCAATTCAATCTAATGTGCACCCCATTCAAATGGGCACACAAATGATTCCTTTCATTGACCATTGATTTATTATTATTTATAAAAAAATGAATGATAGAGATTAGCATTGCCAATTTTTGTGGCTATATGCAGCCTGTGCTTTAGTTAGGAGCATTTGGCTAGTGCAACTCTCATATTTTTAAGGAGATTTATTTGGTACATCACTTAACTCAGGACGAGACGGGGTGTTTAGCATTTTGTGGTGCAAACCACATGGCGTTTTTAATGGCATTTTGTGTTGCGTTCATTTTCTGTATTTTGGTTGTTTTCTGTTTCATTTATTTAGTTGGAGGATTCCCTGTCCTCCATTCTCTTCATATTAATAAATTTCTTCTTTTATACAAAAAATGGCTTGTTAATATAACTATTTTAACTAAATTTTGGACATTAAAAGAGGATAATCCGCAAATTAAGTCATATACATCTGGTTACGTCCTGATCATTTCCCCTTTTTGATAGATTTTTCACATGAAGTCCTTGGGATGCCAGCTTTATCTCCTACAATGGTGAGCTTGGGAATACAAATAGTTTTTTCTCTATTCCTTTTGGGCTTTCATGGAGTTTTAACCTATTTTCTTGGTTTCAGACCCAAGGTAATATTGCAAAATGGAGGAAGAAAGAAGGAGATAAGGTATGTTAGTATGAAGTTCATATAATATGATTGTTGTAGATCATTATTCTGTTTGCTTTGATACTTTCATTTTAGAGATTGACTTCTTTGAGTCAGTTAATCATTTTCTCCTTGCTACTGATAAATCTTACAGATAGAAGTGGGTGATATACTATGTGAAATTGAAACTGACAAAGCTACACTTGAATTTGAAAGTCTTGAGGAAGGGTACTTTGTTTTCTTCCTTTTAATTTTTTAGTCAAGTTTTGGATGACCTTTCATTTAGAGTCTATAAACTTAAAGTTTCTTACTCTTGCAGCTTTTGTAAAATTTAAACAGCGACCAAAAATGTTTTCAATAATTTTAAAATGCCCTAACTTATGTCTCATAAACTGAATCTAAGACATTTGAGAAAGGATGGCAAAGATCAAAATATTAAAATTAGTTGATGCTCTTGTACCGGGATCTGGCAACCTCAAATTTTACATTATCTAGTTATCTAGTGGTAAGAAACCAAGAACTGTTTGATAATTTTGGTTTCTGTTCATTGCAGCAAAAAAAAAAACACTTTTGGCGGAGTATAAACACAACTTAAGCTCTAGCTACTTGCTGCTGATGACTACATGCAGCATTAACTGAAACTAAAACATTAGAGATTGTGTTTCAAAGATCAAAACTTTAACATTACTTGGTGCTCCATGACCTTCACAGTACTCATTTAGCACTTAATATTAAATTTGGAGAAAACCACCAATGAAAATATGGTCATTCATCGTTTTTCCACTTTACTGTCTTGTGTACTTTATATGCTTTAGAGATGCATCTATGTCAGAATTGAATTTCTTTAAAAAAATTCCCAGCGTTAATTTGTTATTTTGTTTATGACATGTCTGTTTATTTTGGCCTTCTATTATACCTGGATTCAATTTACTTTACTGATTTTGACCCTAGAGTGTAGAACATATGAAACATGCAAATTTTAGCGCACAATTAGACTGTGTTTGTTGTAGTGATTGGATGATTCCTGCAGATTTCTAGCTAAGATATTGGCACCTGAAGGTTCAAAGGACGTGCCTGTTGGTCAACCAATTGCAATAACAGTAAGCCAAGCCATCATTAAGTTCCAACTTTTGTATTGATACTGTTATATGGAGTCCATAGCAAAGTTAACTTTCAACATTATTTGATTCTGCAGATGAAAGTAGCTTTTCTAGACAGAAAATTAATTTTGTAATTTTGTCCTTTCAAAATTTATGCAATTGCGATGGGATTTATTTAATATCTTTTAATAAAATTGACTTAACAATTGTTTTCCCTGTTCCAATTTGTGCCTTTATGCTTTCTAAGCTGCCAATGAAAACTTTTCAATCTATCCTGTTGCCCATGTCATCTGAAACATGCTTTTAACTCTTTGTCTTCACCAATTTAATAAAACTGTGTTGCATACTCACTATTTATGGCTTAAATAACATACACTCTTGTTTTCTTCAAAAAGTTAAATTACGTGCAAATAGGACATGGGAAGTTGATTTCAGTTTCTATTTGTTCGTTAGAAAAATATATACTTCAAATTTCAGTTTCTATTTGTTCGTTAGAAAAATATATACTTCAAAGTTTGTGATTTTGGTAAATCATTAATATTAACAATTTGTTTCCTTCATAACTATTAACTTGTATGATTTTGACCCTAATTAGTGGAGTTCAATTGATCTTTGTATCCTAAATATTTGATTAAAGTAACCTCTATTGGTGTGCCTTGACAAGGTTGAGGATGAAAGTGACATTCAAAATGTTCCTGCTTCTGTGGGGGGTGAGACGAATGTTGAAGATAAGAAACCAACACATCAAGATGTCACAGATGACGAGAGAAAATCAGAATCAACTCCTACGATTAATGCATCAGAGCTTCCACCTCACATCCTTCTTGAAATGCCAGCTTTGTCCCCAACAATGGTGAGAACATTTTGATGCTACTTGTAACTATTTCCAACATAAATGTCCTTTCCTCCCATGGAGACGCTGGTTTTCACTTTTTTTTTTGCACAGAACCAAGGAAACATAGCTAAATGGAGGAAAAAAGAAGGCGACAAGGTTAGTTATGTTTTTAAAAGAGGTTTCAAGTGGGATTTCCTTTTTCATGTATTTCTGAATATTCAAAGCATTGAGAATGCAAACAAGGCATTAAAATCCATTTGTTTTTTTGGTCTGCCATGCATTAACATCCAATTTATTCTACAGATTGAAGTGGGTGACATATTATGTGAGATAGAAACAGACAAAGCTACCCTTGAATTTGAAACTCTTGAAGAGGGGTAAAATTATTTCCTTATACTGAAAGCCGATTCTTTTTAAATATTATTCAATTGGTATAGTTGTGCACTTGCATGAATTATTGATTTGTTAAGTTTTTTGGCCAAGTCGTTGCATGTTAAAAAATATTTGCACATAAGACTTGGGACATAATTTGTATATGAAACATGTTTATTACATGCATGAACTTGGGACATAATTTGTATATGAAACATGTTTATTACATGCATGATGTCTTGCGAAAGTGTTTATAGGCATTCCTAATCCTAATACGGACTAATACCAAGAAACCCAAGAAAGGTATCGCTTTTGTTGATGCAATGGTAAATTACAATATCTTTAAAATCTTGCTAATTGTTGTTGTCAAATTACTGACCCATTTTTTAACACGGCTGGCATTCTATTTGGTTTATTTAACAGACTATCTCTGTTTGTACTTCTTTCTTCTTTCTGACAAGGTTTCACTTTCAGCTGACTAGTTTTTTTTTTGTGTGTGTGTGTGTGTGGGTACTAGGTACCTAGCCAAGATACTTGCACCCGAAGGTTCAAAAGACGTTGCAGTCGGACAGCCTATTGCAATAACAGTAAGTGTGAAAATGCTCAGTACAGCTTCCTAACTTCTTTGCCAATGCAATATGAGGTCTAACGGTCTGGCATTTACTTTTGAAATACAAACTTAGCAAATGTCTGATATTATATATATTTATTGGTTGGTTTACCAAATTGTTATCCTTCGTTTGTGCGTGAAAAGTATGGGATTATATGAAATACTGATACTGATTGCTGCTCCACAAGGTTGAAGAAGCAAGTGATATTGAAGCTGTAAAGAATGCTATTAGCAGCAGCTCAGTAAGCCAAAAGGAGAAGGCCACACAACATGACACTAAAAGCGAGGTGAAAGCTCAGAAAAACAAAACATCACGAATCAGTCCAGCCGCAAAGTTGCTAATTGCGGAATATGGATTGGATGCATCGACATTGAATGCAACTGGTCCCCATGGCACTCTACTGAAAGGGGATGTTCTCTCTGCAATTAAATCAGGAAAATTGTCTCCTAAACCGGCGTCTTCTAAAGCAAAGGCATCATCATCATCTCAAAGTCATCAAGTTGCAGATTCACATGAGTCAAAGTCTGACCTAAAGCATTTAGATGCCTATGAGGATTTTCCTAATAGTCAAATTCGCAAGGTAGGGTCATCAAATATTTAGTTAACTATGAACAAGGTTCTTCAATTATTTCACAGAACATGTTGCATGATAATGAAAATTATTCTTGCCAAATAAGGATATCTGAATAGCATTCATAGGGTCTCTGAGAAGCCATTGTTCGGTGTCTCTTGTTGGGATTGAATGCTCAAATATCTTAAAGAAAATCCTTGATATTGGACCTAATAAGTGTCACAGTTGTTTTTGTGGCCTCTATCTAGTATGGTCAGCACATTGTTTGACTGTTTTTGGCAATTGTTGTAAGTTCATAGCTCATATTACTGATGTTTTTGTTTGATTCTTGTTGTCCTATCCTTTCTATTCACATTTCTACTACATCGATACTTAGGAAATTGATAACTTCTGAGGGGCTCAATTTTAATTCTGCTTCCTTCCACTCATCTTGTCAGGGTATGATGACTTGCCTGTAAATATATTTTACCCTTTTGTAGGTGATCGCCAAGAGGTTATTGGAATCAAAACAAAATACACCACACTTATATTTATCATCAGGTTTTAATTCCCTTATACCCTGCATATTATTGCTGATTAATCTATTTGTGCACCGACTAACTAGTGTAATTTTTTCATCGGAATGTGTCAGATGTTATACTGGATCCTCTTCTTTCCCTTAGAAAGGATCTTAAAGGTATTGACTGGTATTAAATTTTCAGTGGCATGTGTTAGATGTTATGCTTTTGGTCCTTGCACATCCGCGATCCAATATAATCTTTATTTGCTCCTTGATTGCAGAGCAGTATGACGTTAAAGTTTCAGTTAATGACATAATTATCAAAGTTGTGGCAGCTTCTCTAAAAAATGTACCAGAAGCAAACGGTAAATAGTTATCTCTTATTGCTCTATCCATTCTTGTTATGTTTACCTGTAATTATCTTGGGGATTGAAAGGATTCCGTCCACAAAATACTTTTTTATTAGAATTGTGGTTTTCATTTCCGTCATATTGCACACATATTTTAAAGTTAACGTGGTTTTTTGTTTATGTTGAAAACAATGAATCTCTTTTCCAACAATATGCTGAAGTTTACTTTGGGTTAGTTCTAGTTACATAAAAGACTCCTGACTATTCTAGTTCTAGTATAATAATATAATCCACACATACAACCAGGTTGATGCTCTAATTATGTGCATAATGGCAATGGCAAACTGAGTAATTTGCGTTACTGTGAATCTTGCCCGGAGTATTGACTTAACTGTGTTTAACCTCCCATACCACACCTTGAAAACCTGTTTCAAGCCAACTAAAGCTATATAAACTAACCCAGACTCCTTGATCTACAAAACCATGTGGCCAGAAGGATGTCAGAGAGAGGCTAGTGGTAGAAAGGCTTGTTGACCTCGTACTTGAAGCTCCTATAATTTGGAACATTCTGATTCGAATTGGATGATCATATCGCCAGTCAAAATGTGAGGACATACAAGAACTGGAAAGAGCAACTATGGTAGACAGATAAAATGCCAGGAAAAATGACAGTCACCAAAGACTAATGTAGAGCTAAAATAGATGGCACCAAACATCAGAACTCCATATTTTTGAAACCTAACAGCAGAATAAGAATGGGATTAGGTCATGGGGAATAATACTGGTGAATACTATGTTGAAATCACAACGATTTTTGAATCCCCCCAAAAATTAATTTTTAAGGATTTGATGGAAAAGGAAAGGATGAAAGTAACATATTTCCTTGATAAGATACGATATGTCTTACAAAGCACTTGCATTTTTACAAATAATCTAGGTCAGGTACTACTAACATAACCTAACCCAATAAGTTTAATAAAATAACTAAGCTCCTAAACATGAATAATCTAATACTCTCTCTAACAGGTGCCTATTGATTTTTAATTGAGATTTGTGTAGCCAAGTCCTACTTCCTATTTTAAACCAGTACCTGAGTCCATCGACCTGCCATTAAATTTTGCTGTCTTTTTTTCCTCAATACTCTGCCAATGATGTAATCGAATGTTAAAACCCTGACAACGTAGGTAATAGGTATACAATTGTCTGAACATTTTTGATTTTATACCCATTTGAACCATGTCTCTTTTGAAAGCCTACATAATGAATATAACTTCGGCCAGCCAAAATTTCTTTACTTTATCACGGGATAAACTCTAAAGTTGAGTTTCAAAATAAAGTAGTTAAGTAGATCTTAACCAAGTGCTCGGATACTTGATTCTGATATATTCATACACTTGGCTTGGTTCATTCTTTAGTGTCCTTGTGCCTGTTATTGCTCTTCAATTTTTACCATTTGCTTACCTATTCTCAAAACTTAATAATTATTCATTAAGTCTCCAATGTCTAAATCCAATTTACATTATGACAGCATACTGGAATGATGAGAAGAGTGAGGTCGTCTTTTGCGATTCTGTTGACATATCGATAGCAGTTGCCACTGAGAAGGTAATTGGTGGTGATCCTTTAATATTCATTATCATTTTTGATTTTACTACAAACTCAAACCTTTTTTTGTGGCTACAGGGCTTGATGACTCCAATAATAAAAAATGCTGATCACAAGACAATATCTGCCATCTCCTCAGAGGTGATTTTATGTCACTGACTTAGGTTTTCGGTCATTGACATTTTCAACCTTGACTCTGTTTTAGGCATTCACAGTATCCAAAGTAAATTAAAATATTGGAAAGTAAAGTTCTTGTTTTTTCTTTATAAACTGATAGTTTGTTGGTAATTTAGGTCAAGGAACTAGCTGCAAAGGCACGTGCAGGCAAGTTGACGCCACAAGAATTTCAAGGGGGGAGTTTTAGGTGAGCTTATTACATATGTCGTCATGCAATCTAGGAAATTTCATATTTATCATTTTTTTCAAAAAATATATTATGTCAAACCAATAATTCTGAGCTTTATACAATGCTTTGCAGCATTTCAAACTTGGGAATGTTTCCCGTGGATAAATTTTGTGCTATTATAAACCCTCCACAGGTTCTCTCTCTCTCTCTCTCATGTTCGCACATACAACCCATAATTTATGACATATTATTTTCTAGCCTTACACATAAAATTGATAGGGGTGAATGTGGGGCAGTTAAGAGCCAATAAGAAAATAAGCATAGTGTCATAGAAAAGAGAATGTTTCGACCGAGAATAGTATCAAACCACCACAACCAAGGGCGCTAATTCCTTATATGATTTATTACAGAATAAAGGGGGGAAAGCTGGTATGATTACATTGAATTTCAGGTTTACCATTCTTGGTTTCAGGATCATTTGATGATAGCAGGCTATCTTGAAAGAGTTTTTATATCAGAATGTCTGTTTTATAAATCTGACCATATATCAAAGTGTTCTGTTGCTTTGTGTTACTGTCACTCTTTATTGATTGGTATATCATTTGCTGCAGGCTTGCATTCTTGCTGTAGGGAGAGGCAACAAAGTTGTGGAACCAGTAATTGGAGATGATGGTACATATTTATGGATGTTCTCTAATGCCACTTAGTGCTAAAATTTGAAGTTGTTTTGACATTGATTTTTACTTGCCTAGGTATTGAGAAGCCATCAGTTGCCACAAAGTTGAACTTAACATTGTCTGCGGATCATCGCGTTTTTGATGGCAAAGTTGGAGGTACGTGTTATTAGAATATTTGAATTAGCCAATGTTCAAATGGAAAGTAGGAAATTTAATTACTATTACTTTCATGCCTTTGGTTTTGTAATTTAAAGGGTGGCTTATGTGGTTTAACTCTATTTTGCAGGTGCATTCATCTCTGCTTTGCAGTCAAACTTCAAAGATATAAGACGACTTCTTTTGTAATGACATACAGCAAATTTTCTGGTTGCTTGATTATTGTGCTTCTCATGACCAATCATGTTGATTAACCACAACCTGGATCAGAGTTACATCCTCATTTTTTTCCTTTACATTTTATATCTTCATGGGAAAACAGATTTTGATTGTTGTGCTTCTATCAGTATATGTAAAATAATATCTTGGGTCTAGTTTCCCAAATATCCTGCAAAAATACCCACCAAAGTACCATCTAACATTGGTCTTCCAACAATTGAGATACCAACATGTTGGTAATTTTGTTCATTAGGGAATTTACTGCCCTCTTTATGTTTAATAATTTTGTATGAGCAGCTTTGTATAGACAGCCATAAGAATACCAACATTATTTTGATGAATAAAAATTCCTTTCATGGGCTGCATTTCCGACTTACGTAATGTTGCAGTTTGTCACATTTGGGGTGGGTACTTTTGGTTCAATGTCAATCTATTTTCCTCGTTCTGGCTAGCATTTCATCCTAGTTTTCATCTTATCAATTGATGCAATATTACCATACCATTGTAGATTTGTAGTTCATAACTGTAATTGCCTCTTTTAAAACAAGAGAAATCTATTTCAACACTAATTTGTGGTATGTAAATTCAACAATTTTTTTTAATGGTTAACACAGTTTACAAGTGATTAATGAACTTCATTAATCGCATATTTAAACATTATGAATCATGTTTTTTTTAGGTATTGAATACGTGAAAAACGTGGTTGTTGAAGTTTAATATGATTAATAAATTTGTGACACTTGATATATTTGTTAACCAAATACAATGTTTCATTAGCTACATATATTTTTTTGTTACTGTATTATTGGTGCCTACGGGCTTTGTTGGTGGCTAATCTACACTGGGGAACGTGTATACCCGACTTTAACGGTTCATGTGGTTCTCCCCTCTCAATAGAGTTTTTGCCACACTCAAGGTTCGAATCCAAGACCTTAAGGTGGGATCTGAACTTAGTTACCACTTAAACCAATCCTTATCGGTCATTAGCTACATATGAGTTACATTAACTATTAAAACAATTTAACAACAGAGTTTCTTTCCGAGAGGTAAAAGGGGGGCAAAGATAACAACCAAGGAGAAGTTGCAAAACCATTTTATCACTCAACAACTAGTGGAACTCGATTACATTACTCAATTTAGCAAAATGAGCTAGGCCGCTCTGTAATGTGTTTGTTAATGAGCTTTATTATGCATGCTTAAAATGACACCAAAATTCTAATCCTCAAGCTCAATGATCTTCACAAGTGATGAGTCACCAACTTTCTGGCAAACAACTACTCGGTCACGTGGCTTTATAATGCCGAAAGCCTTGCCACGGTCTAAAGCAAACTTCAAAATTGATTCATTTGTTCCCTTATTAGATTCAGCCTGCACTCAAAACACAAAATCAATTTTTGTTTAAAACTCTTAAGTGTGCTCGTAGTAGATGTTTGTTAGCCACTAGCTTATAGTTATAGTGATGGTGTTTTTTTATATGTTAAAGTAGCATTTGTGCTTACATTATACTACCTTTGGTCCACAATATAAAAAATAAATTCCTACATCACACAGACCAAGTTGCAAGGATTACCGGGTGACGAGGATCTGCATGCATAGGGAAAAGACCTCTCACGATAAGTGATTGCCTAGCCTGCCACAAGATCAAAAGAGATGGCAAAAACTAATTAATTTCAATGTCAAATAATGCAATATGGTTAGCACTTAAAACGTCCATAAAAGTAGAAAACTATTTTTGAACTTGAAGACCAGCTAACTCAATATGGGTTATTAATATTGTCAAGCTACATCACGGAATTTCATATAGTAACCACTCAGTTTAGTTAAATAAAGCTCATTCAAGAACAGAAATAAAGCTGATTTCTAGCATCAATGTGAAATTGTAACATTAAGCTTTAGTTGCCTAATTAAGTTTCAACAAATGTAACGCTAATGTCGATTATATACCTCGAAAGCACCGGTGAACGTCCACCGGAGTTGGTTTGTCTTCAACTGAGGAATTACGACAGATAACACAGGCATAGTTGGTCTGTACTTAGCAAGCAACCTACATAAATGTACAATAAATGTCATCAAGATATCAAAATTGCAACTAGAATAGGACATGACATGACTCTCAGTGACTTAAATCCAATATGGAACTAAATACTGAAAGAAAGAAATTAAAAAATATGAAATCTTGTATCAATAGTCCCAAAAGTTAGATGTCATTTTATAGTGTGATTAAATGAAACCTTGCAGCCCTTCCAGATGAAGTGAAGCAAATAATAACAGAAGCTTTAACCTTGATGGCTGCTCGAACCTGCACATTTCAGCGTAAAAGGAGAAGTTTAATTCACAATATGTTATATGTACCTTAACTAGTATATATACAGTCCTTTGAGCAACTGAATTGAAGAATGTTGGTGGAAAAAAAACTGTAGTTAGTAATGCAACAAAGAAATGTACCGCAGAAGAAGCTATTGATTCTAAATGGCTCATTGGCTCTCCCACAGATTTGACTGCCTTCTTAAAATACAAATCTTGATTATAAACTTTCTCTGCCTGCATGGAGATGCTGAAAAATCAGTTTACATTTATCATTTCAAAGGGTGAGACTGGAAAACAGTGAACAATCTATAGGGAAAATCACAATGTAATTTCAAACTCAACAATCTGTTTCATAGATCATCGTTACCACGATAAGTGCAAAGTAGATCATCATTAACACGATAAACGAAAAATTAGAATGTTATTTGAGGTGAAGTAGAAATTTACCTCGGCACAAATTTTTCCAACTATAGAAATGGTTTCTACAGGGTATAATCCCCTCAAGGTCTCTGCTCCAAGGAGAATTGCATCACTTCCTGATCCAAAAGAAAGAAGAAAAATTGAGACATGAAGCTGCAAGGCATATTTATGCATTATGTGATGAACACAATAAACAATACTATATAATTTAATACAATTCAGTAACACAGTCATAATCAAACAGAATTCATAAAATATAACAAAGTGAAAATTAGATCATCAAGAAAAAATACCATCCAAGACTGCATTGGCAACATCGGTTGCTTCAGCGCGCGTAGGCCTCAGATTATCAGTCATAGAGTCGACAACACGTGTGACAACAACCGGCTTTCCAGCAATATTACACTTATAAATAGCAGCTTTTTGGAATAAAAACACCTGTCAAAATCCATGCATACATATTCTGTAAAAGCCATATGAAGATACAAGTACAAGTAAACCAACTATAACATTTGAAGATACAAGTACAAGTAAACCAACTATAACTGTGATACTAAAAAATACAAATAAACAAGATGGAAGCATAGGATAAGAACTGTTATCTCAGTACAAGTAAACCAACTATAACATTTGATTTTTCTGTCAAGGAGTAAATGCTGACCTTCTCAGGTGGGAGATCTATTCCTAAATTTCCGCGAGAGACGATGATACCATCTGCTTCTCTCAATATCTCATCAAAATGTTTCAACCCCTAAAGCAATTTTACAGAAGAAATATTAATTTTTACAATCACAATTGAACTACGGCCTTTATCTGGTATAGAAGCAGAGAGTCTATTGCTCAAGGATCTTAAGGTTGCTTACCTCTATATTTTCAATCTTTGCAAAAATATGTGTCTGCTTGAGGTTAGCAAATTTAGAGAGAAACTCACGGGCCTACAAAGTGAAAATTGCGGGTATTAGTTTATACCTTTGAATGGTGAGAAATACAAAAAAGCAAATGATTTAACAGTGTTATAAAATCTAAGCAATTTAAAGCTTATAGTTAAATTAGGAAGCATGAAAACCCTTACATGGCGAACATCTTCAGCATGCCGGGTGTATAACGAGAGGAAGTCTATATTGTTTCGAACACCAAATGTGCGTATTACCTGAGTTAGTGAGCACAATGTCAAGAGGAGCATTTAGAGCCATAAAATTACAAGCTATTGTAAGACATTGTAAGACAAAAAATCTAAGAAATTTCAAGGATTGGTTAATCAAGCTGCAATTTCAACAATGTAATATATTGAATTTTCCTCATGAATATGGATAAAAAAGAAAATTAAACATTCATTTTCAAGAAACCATAGTATATAAATAACCACATTATGTCAGTTTCACTACCTTATGTACACAGAGTTCTTATAGTTACCTCCTTATCCTTATCATTGAGAGTTGGAAGATCAATACGAATCTGAGAGACATGTATTGTATACAATGATCCAGAAAGTGTAGCAGTGTTTTTTATGAGACAAGTCACATCATCACCATCCACCCCACTGACCTGCATTCCGAAACCGAAACCACTTAGAGTGACAATAATTAAACAGAATAGTTCTCAATCTGAGTATCAGAAATGGTCTACTTTCTGCATTATGTTTCATAAAATGCTTGTAGATTTCTAGGATCAAAATAATCATTTGGAGAAATTTTCAGTTTCAAAATATCTATCAATTTGTCAAGTAGAAAGACTAAGGAGAAAATATATTAATAGAAGTTTAGAATGCAACAAGACTGCATTACCTCCAGCCATACAGAAGTTGTTTCACTTCCTGTAAATAAGTATTTACCAATAAAAATAGTATCACCCTTCTTCACAGCCTGCATAATCATGAACACCTTAGTTAAGGGTGAATCACATATAAACACAATCATGGCACATATGAGAAATATTATAAGTAAACACAAATACTTGCATACTCTCATACTAATGTAAATATGGAAAACGTGTACCGACCTTTGATAACCCGCTAAAATTTACTGGCAATAGATTTGAAGTAGCTTCTTTGTTTTGATCAGGAGTTAAGACAACAAATGTGTCTGCTTCAAGGGTAATTGGGCGATCAGTTTTGTTCACAACTTGCAATTCTGGACCCACAGTATCTAGCATAACCTGGAATTAGACCAAAATCCATGAACTTTTTTCGCATTAGAAGCACAATTGTTTCATGATATGTCATAATGTCACAAGTCATCATATACATGTATATATGATTGATAAGTAAAAAGTAAACAGCAAACACGACAAGCTTACCGCACAGAGTTTCTTGGTGCCCTTGATAGCAGCCCTTAAATTCTCCAATGTCTCTTGGTGATATTCTGGGTCACCCCATGAGAAATCAAACCTCGCCACTAGCACATGGTAACAAAAGGAGAATAAGATGACTTGGAAGCAGACTATAGACATGAAAGGGCTGCTTCAAAGTACATAAGAAGAACAACAAAACAATAACTGAAACAAAATAACCAAAAATCCTCAATCTTAATGTCACTAGCAGAAAGACCAGAAACAGTTATATAAATGTGACAAAATAAAAGCTGCAATCAATTTTTGAACAGAGATCACAATCAATGGAAGGTTGTAAAGAGAGAATACCAGACATTCCTGCAGTAAGGCAACGGGAAATTATATCGACTGATCGCGACTTTGGACCAAGTGTGCCAACAATTTTTGTCATAGCTGGAAAGAATGTCTGCAGAATACCATGTCAAAATTCAAACACTTACATCAATATCCAATTTGACAAAGACAGAAATTCTTCATTGAATAAATATTTCAAACAAAAAAGCTCTAGGAAATGCATATAATCTAACCCTTTCTTTTAATATCTTCTTTAAATAAATAATCAACTAAAATAAAAAAAGAAGTTATCCACTTTGTGGAAGTGTTTTCAACTTCCTCTCCTGAAATCTTGAAGAAGCAGCATCATATCCTTGTCATAGGAACAAGCACAGACAATGTATCAAAAACACCGTTTTGGACTCCAAATCTAGATTTGGTAAAACACAAATGAAACCAGTTGACTTCCTTAGCAAGAACAGTGGTTAGCAATCAAAAGCAGTAACTGGATCTAATGAAAAGCAGCAGCATAAAACTCAAACAGTAACTCCAAATGAGAATGCAACAAATTAGCAGAAGCAAAACACAAGTGAAAGTAAAGGTTAGTTTTAATTTCAGTACATAGATCACAGTTATTTTTCAACTTGATATTACAGAAAACATGATCAATTAAAGAGAGAGAGAGAGAGAGAGAGAGAGAGAGAGAGAGGGAAATGTTGACTGACAGGTTTGGATGGCTCTAGGATGGATGCCATCCGAATCGGTTCCTCAAGAATCAAAGGGCTTGACTGCATCTTTGTGTTTTGTATGTAATGTAATGTAATGTGAGGAAGGAAGGAAGGAAGAAGAGGAAATGTAAGGAAGATGTTGTTGTACGGTTAATGGAAGGGATTGGAATGGAGGTTTACTTGGCATACTACTACATTCCATTCAACGGTGAAATACATATACATATACATATACCACCACCTAACTCACTCACTCACTCACTGTGCTCAAAAAGGAAAGTTAAACAGAAATAAATATAAAAACCAACAACAATGTGGATGATGATGACACGTTGAAAAGGAAACTAGTTAGAAAATTGTAACGGTCACCGATTGGGAAAAAAATCATACATAGTGTAAAATGTAAATAATGGGAACGTGGAAAGGAGGTTGTATTATTAGTATTAATTAAATGGAGAATGTAAGTGTCTAATACTGGTGGCGACGCAGACACTGGGAGAGTCAAAGGCACCATATTTGACTCATGAAAATAAACAGCGGCTGATTGTGTAAAATGTCAATAAACACGGGTTAGCCGGTTTTAGTTTTACCTAATCTCTGCTTTTATTACACACCTACAAGTTTTAAGCGCCTTCTTTTTTAGTTACTACCGTTTTTTGTGTGCAGTTTTCACCGATTTTGTCGGTAATTTATGTTTAGAGATATTTTGTAGTTTTCTCAATTTAAAATAGGAAAATATGTTCTCTCGTCCTCTCTCCTCCTAAAACTTCCTCCCAAACATACCATAAGCTTTAAGTTTGAACCTCAGTTTTAATAAATCTTCCTTTTAAATAACCATATTGTTTTTCGGCCCTAGGAGACAATGCACAAGACAACCAATTCAATCCGAGAAACAATATGACAATAACTTGGTCCATACATTGTAAGATCAATAACGCTCTAAATAAAAGAAAATAACTACTATTTGATACCCTATGCCGTGATTCAAGATTCAATTGAACATGTCAATAGAAGACCTTCCTTTCCAACACCAAAATTGAATCGGGTATATGCACTCCTTACACATGATAAAGCAAGCCACACATCTCTGACCGGAAGTTTGGTGTGAATTGTGATTCTCTTCCTAGAGCTTCTACGGAGGTTTGAGAGGCTTTGAATCACTTCCTCCTCCATCGTTGCATATAAGCGGCTTTGGCTTATGTTACTAAGCCTAGTTGCTTATTGACCTCTCATGTTATTCATGCTTCTTAAATTCGAAGAGTTTCATTTCCATTTTTTTTCTTTTAGCTTTCGTCTTCTTTCCTTTGAAACATGAGATTACTCTGGATGATCCACTACTAATACTCGTGAGATACCTTATATGGGGCGATTAGGCCAAAATTATCAATGTCGTGCGGCACATTTACTAACTGCATCCATTGGTTTAAGACTTCAACCTCTTGATCCAAGTTATAACTAATCATCCTCGAATTAGTTTTAGAGGAGGCATCTTCATCTAATAAACTCAGCCACTATGCCTTCATTCTCGTGTGACTTTTCATAATCATGCTTTGTCAGTTGCTGACATCAAACATTGTTCTTTTGTGCCATTATCATGTGCAAATCACTCAAAGTGGTCTCCTTGTTCATATTTGTTCTCAAGTCTTGTCCATAATAATTTGTTAGAGGAACTTCAAAAGGATCTTGTTGCAAATGCCAAAGAACCAAGGGTGAAAATATAATATAAGAAATGAGATGCAAATAGCATACGGCACAAAAGAATTTCAAATACGATAATATCCCAAATTGCTTTTTAGGATTATCCACTGTCCCCACAAATCAATGAGTTTTTTCAGCATGCGTTGTCTTCTCTTGTATGTTTTTCGGGAAACTTCCCAGAAGGTCACTCTTGTAATCCCGAAATTGCTCCAAGTCAAGCACACTTATAACTATGGAGTTCTTATGTTTAGGGCTCCCAGAAAGATAATCCATTTGTTGGTAAAGGTATTAGGCAGTACAAATCAATTATTTTAAGTCTTCCTTCAAAACCGTAGTCCCATAAACAGCCTAAGGATCCCTATCATTTTGGTACGTATTAAGTCATTTGCGTGCCCCTCCGCTGGAAGCTGCCAGGAGCCGCTCTTTGTCCATGCCAGCTTTTGAGCACAAACGACCCCCGCCCTCGTCAGCCACCAACGTCACATGCCCACCAGCTTCTACTTGGTTCGTCCTCGAACCACATCGTACTAGGAGATGTCTGCCCTGATACTATTTGTTTCCTAGACTGCTTTTTAGGGTTGTTGATTGTCCCCACAAACAAACATGAGTCTTTCCAGTATGTGTTGTCCTCTCTTGCATGCTTTTCGGGAAACTTCCCAAAAGGTCATTGTTCTGGACTGGGCCAGTCGTCAGGCCCAATCCAGTAGCAACGATCCAACCCAGCAAGGGAAGGGCCAGCTTCGCTGGGCCTGATCCAACGGCTAATCAACCGGCCCAATAACGAAGTGGTCAGCTCCACTGATACTTGGGCCCCCATCGCAAATGGGCTATCCGACGCCAACGATCCAGACTATTCGCTATAAATACCTCCAGTCACCAGATGTCAGGTACGCAATTGGTTCTTATAGATATTACCGTAGCTCGATATAGCTGACTTGGGCGTCGGAGTGTTCTTGCAGGTACACCCCCCCGCGCGTTCAAGTCCTCCTCAGCCTACAGTATCAGACGATCCGTCCCTTGACCGTCTCTGCAGATCATCCGTCTCCGCAGATCAATCCCAAGGTACGGTTCATTGGCGACCACAGTGGGAGCTGGCTACTATCCCACCAACATTTCAAATGCCTCCAAAAGCAAATGCAACTCGCGGTAGACCAAAGTCGACTGTGGCCGCGACCCCAGTCGATCTATCCCTAGCGCTGGAAGGAACGAGGGCCAACGCTGAGGTCGTCGCCCCTGGCTCCCAACCAGGCACGACACAGCAGGTCAATGTTACCCTCCCAGCCGACTTGGTCCAGGAGCTCAGGGATCAGCTTCTGAATCAAAACAGGCAAATCGCCCGGCAGAACGACCTCCTCACTCAGATGGAGGATCAAGCAACATCCAGACGGGTGAATACCGCTCCTGAACTTCATCGTCGAGGCAACCAGTATAGGAGACATTGCTCACCCCCTAGAAGACGCCTGGTCCACAGGTCTCCACCCCCCAGGAGGGGACGAGGAGGAGGACTAACCCCGCCGATCATCACACCCTCCGCTTCAGATTACACTTACTGGCCGGAGGAATCTTCGCAACAGGAGTCCTCGTATGATTCATCCGGATCACGCGGCTCACCCACTCGATCACACAACCAGTCCTATGAAACGCCTCCACGCCGCCATCGATCGCGTAGTCGCTCTTACGAAACGCGCCCGCGTCACCGACCAAGAAACGAGCCAGAAGGAGGAAGACCCCGTAGGGGCACAATGCGCATGGGATTGGGTCCCTTCACCAGACAGATAGACGAATACCCTATCCCACGCTCTTTACGAAAACCCCCTTCCGGGCTCAAAATGTATAGCGGCGTGCAAGATCCTGACGCCCATCTGAAGCATTTCGACGTCATGATGCAATATAGGGGGGCATCAGGGCCTGTCAAATGCAAGATCTTCCCTTTAACATTGGAAGGATCAGCCTTGGAGTGGTTCACCGAGCTACGCCCAAACACTATCTCTTCCTGGGATCAAATGGCCAGAGTGTTTCTTGCGCGTTTCACAACGTCAAGAATAAAACCTAAATCTCAGGATGTCTTGATCGCGATCCGGCAAGGGCCCCATGAGTCTCTTCGGAGTTATGTGGAGCGGTTCAATCGGGAGGCAGACCAGGTGAGGAACCTGGACGATAACCAAAGGTTGTATTTCCTAAGAACAGGTCTACTTCGAGGGAGTAGATTTGAGGTCGAGGTTGGCCTACACATACCAAGGGACTTAGAAACCTTCCTCCGAAGGTCTCAGAGGTTTATGAACTACGAAGAGAAAACAATGGCCATAGAAGCTGCCGAAGCAGGGATGAATAAACAACCTCGCGGAGAGCACGACCAGAGACAACAGAGAGACCAGACCGTACAGCAGAGAGATCCCAAGATCAGGAAGTTCGCTGACCGCACGAAACTTAATACCTCGTACGCGAAGATCCTGACAGAATGCGCAAACGCGGAACTCAGGGAGGTAAGGAGACCAGAACCTCTCGTCTTAAAGGAAGGGCAGCGCCCATCTAAAAAATACTGTCGCTACCACAAGAGCAACGGGCATGATACCAACGATTGCATGGCCCTCAAGGATGACATAGAGGAGTTGATTAGAAAAGGCAAGCTGTCCCAATACGTGAAGAAAGACCAGTCTAACGGACGGGACGACACGAAGCTCGTCCGGTCACCTAGAAAGGGAAAGGCACCAGCTAATGAGATAGCTAAGATAAGAGAAGAAGATGAGGATGGGTTTGATGAAGCCTTAGATACGAGAAAGTCTAAGGGAAGACCCGTGGCGATGGTGATCATGGGAGGCCTTCCCACTGATAGGAGGGAGACGAATAAGAGTATGAAGAGAAGATGGGATCAGATCCTGAGCGTCGCCTCAACGTCCACCCCAAGGATCCTCACTAAGAGACCACCTATCTCATTTGGGGACGAGGACCTCCTGGATGGGACGCCCAATCACGAAGTACCACTGGTCGTGTCTGCAGTCATGGCTAACATGGAAGTCAAGAGAATCCTGGTCGATCAGGGAAGTTCTGCAGATATTATTTTTGAAGATCTCCTGGAGGTTCTGAAAATACCAAGAGAAGACTTGAGACCTTACAGGGGAACAGTCCTAACCGGGTTCAATGGGACGACCACCACCCCGATCGGACGTATTGAGTTAATAGTCACTTTCGGGGATGACACCGTGGAGAGACCCCTGTGCAGGACGGTAAGGACGGACTTCATAGTGCTGCCATGTAAGTCGGTCTACCAATGCCTCATCGGCCGTCCAACACTAGCACGACTGGAGGCAGTCCCATCTACTGTCCACCTGAAGATGAAGTTTTACACCAGGGAAGGGGAGATAGCAACAGTTCAGGCTGATCTACTTGCAGCAAAACGAGCATTCTTCCTGAGTCTCAAGGAGCAAGGTGAACAGGTAAGAAAGCAAATAGAAGAAACAATGAAAGGAGGAGAACAAGTTAATATGGCCGACCTGGACGCTCGGTACGACCCCGATAGTGAAGTAGAAGAGGGGGACGACCTCCTAACCAGGGAACTCAAGAAGAGAGTAAAAAGGCCAGAACCGGATGGAGAATTTATGCATGTACAGTTGGGGGACGACCCGGGCAAGACGATCAGGATAGGGAGCGATCTCCCCACTAGCGTGAAAGATCGGCTGATACTATGCTTGAAAGAACACGCCGACTTATTTGCGTGGAGTGCAGCAGATATGCCGGGAATTCCCCCAGAGGTTGCTTGCCACCACTTGGCCGTCGATCCTGAGGCAAGATGGGTTGTTCAGCGACGACGGGTGCAGAAAGAAGAGAAGTCGCAGGCCGCAGCCAAGGCAGTGGACGACCTCCTCGAAGCAGGATTCATCAAAGAGATCAAGTATACGACCTGGCTGTCCAACGTAGTCCTAGTAAAGAAAGCAAACGGTAAATGGCGGATGTGCGTGGATTACACGGACCTCAACAAAGCATGCCCAAAAGATGCATTCCCAGTACCCAGCGTGGATAGACTGGTCGACAATGCGAGTGGGTTCCGATTGTTGTCATTTCTGGATGCATACTCGGGTTACAACCAAATCGCCATGCACCCACCTGACCAAGAAAAAACAGCTTTTATGACAGATAAGGGCAATTACTGTTACCGGGTCATGCCCTTTGGATTGAAAAATGCTGGTGCGACTTACCAGCGAATGATGAACAAAGTTTTCCGGGAGCAGATAGGCAAGGTGGTGGAAGTATACTTAGAAGACATGATAGTTAAGAGCAGGGAGGATCCAAGACATGTGGAAGACCTGAGAGAAGTGTTTGCAGAAGCTCGAAAAAACTCCCTCAGGTTCAACCCTGAGAAATGCACTTTCGGAGTCAGAGCAGGCAAGTTTTTAGGCTTCTACCTCACAGAGAGGGGAATCGAGGCCAATCCGGACAAATGTAGGGCGGTAACGGAGATGAAGTCGCCCACCACTAAAAAAGAAATACAAAAGCTAAATGGGATGGTGGCCGCTCTCTCGCGTTTCATAGCCAAAGCTGCGAACAAGTCACTTCCCCTATTCAAATTGTTGAAGAAAGAAGTTCGGTTTCAGTGGACGCCTGAGTGTGAACAGGCTCTCGATCAGTTGAAGACAGCTCTATTGCAACCTCCAATACTAACCACACCAGAGCAAGGGGAAACACTTTACTTATATCTCTCCATCACTGACGAGGCTTTGGCGGCAGTATTGGTACGAGAGACAGGATCCAACCAAAATCCTGTATACTTTGTCAGCAAAGCGTTCCAGGGGGCAGAGTTAAGATATCAAAAGATTGAGAAGCTGGCATTGGCACTTATTGTGGCTGCTCGAAGACTAAGGCCTTATTTTGTGGCCCATCAGGTCGTCCTACGGACTGACCAGCCCATCAGACAAATCTTACACCGACCTGACCTGGCTGGCAGGATGATCAAGTGGGCAGTCGAATTGTCAGAATTTGGAATAAAGTATGAGGCAAGATCAGCCATCAAGGCTCAAGTGTTGGCCGACTTTGTAGCTGAGATGACTCCCATCCCTGAAAACCCGATGCATCCTCTTTGGATATTGCACGTGGATGGCTCGTCTAATAGCAAGGGCAGTGGGGCAGGTCTAATCTTAGAAAGTGACGAGGGGACGACGATCGAAGTCTCCTTAACATTCTCGTTCTCTACCTCCAACAACCAAGCAGAGTACGAGGCTTGCATTGCCGGACTGCTGCTTGCGATCGAGTTTAACGTCAAGCGAGTGGAGTTGTACTCAGATTCTTTGCTGGTGGTATCTCAGATCAAAGAGACCTTCACTGCGAAGGATGAGGTTTTGCAAAGGTACTTAACTAAAGTAAGAGGGTTATTGGAGCACTTTGATCACGCAGAAGTCAAGCATGTCCCTAGGACAGAGAACGTAAGAGCAGATGTACTGGCAAAGCTTGCGAGCACCAATAGTCCAGGGAACCACAGGAGCGTAATTCAGAAGGTACTCACACAGCCCAGCGTGCAGCTTCAACAGATAGTTATGGACCCTGATATATGCATGATCGACCTAGACGGGAGTTGGATCGATCCCATCGTTAAATATATCAGGGATGGGGAGGAGCCAGAGGATCCCAAAAAGGCCGCTCTTGTACGCAGGCGAGCATCCTCCTATTCAATTATCAACGGACAGCTCTATCGAAGGGGATTTTCCATGCCACTTCTGAAGTGTCTTCCCCCCGAGGAAGCCAACTATGTACTTAGAGAAATTCACGAAGGGATCTGCGGGAATCACTTAGGGGGAAGAGCATTGGCGAAGAAGGCGCTCAGGGCAGGATACTATTGGCCTACTATGGATGAGGATGCGAATCTCTTGGTTAAAAAATGTGACAAGTGCCAAAGACACGCAGATGTCCACCTCGCTCCCCCAGTCGAACTGAACAGCATGACTGCGCCATGGCCGTTTGCCTGGTGGGGAATGGACCTCTTGGGTCCCTTCACGGTTGCTGCTGGGCAGCTCAAATATCTTGTAGTAGCAGTGGATTATTTTTCGAAATGGATCGAGGCAGAGCCTTTAGCTACGATAACATCCAACAACTGCCTTAGATTTTTCAAGAGGAATATCCTGGTCCGTTTCGGAATTCCAGAGGTGGTCGTGTCCGATAACGGCACACAATTCACAGACAAGAAGTTTCAGGAAGCTTTGATCGAATTTGGGGTGAAGCAGCGCTTCTCTTCAGTTGAACACCCGCAGACGAATGGACAAGCCGAGGCTGCAAACCGAGTGATCTTGCGCGGCCTCAGAAGGCGATTGGATGAAGCAAAGGGAAGATGGGCTGAAGAACTCCCGTATGTCCTATGGGCGTATCGAACAACCCCACACTCCACCACTGGGGAGTCCCCCTTTAAGATGGTCTACGGGACCGATGCTCTTATCCCGGTCGAGATCGGAGAATTAAACTGGAGGACGACCAACCCCAAGCCGCCTAGTGAGAACGACCAGACCATCCGGGAGGAGTTGGACTTAGTAGAAGAGCTCCGCAGTAAGGCAGCACTTAGAGAAACTTTGATCAAGCAAGGGATGACCACGAGGCATAATGCCAAGGTCGTCCCCAGGGATTTCAGTGTCGGACAGCTGGTGTTGAGGAGAGCAGATATTGGACAGAGGAACGCAGCCATGGGCAAGCTCGCCCCCAACTGGGAAGGCCCCTACCGTGTCATATCCAAAACAGGCAAAGGTGCTTACATGCTGCAGACTATGAATGGTGGACTGATTCCCAAGACGTGGAATGCCATCAACCTTAGGAGATATTACATTTGATTGGTCTTTTTGTATTTCTACCAATGAATTTTATGTTAAACTATGCGAACAAATAAACGGGCGGGACGCTCTTTTTCCCACAGGGTTTTTTATCGAGGCCCGCCCGTCCGTCAATAAAGACGAGGCATTTTTTATTGATGTGTGCATTGATCTCTTTATTCACGAATGATCTATCACGAGCGAACCGATGATGGTTCACCCCACTACGCGAGTTAGAATTGAACCGAGTTTGATAAACTGCAAGGTGGGGAAAAACACTTAAACGAATTTAAGTAAAACGAAGCGACCGAACGAACAGGCGCATTCCCAAGGGCGAGTTAAATCTGGGTAGGAGCCCGGTAAACTGTCCGCGGGCTAAGATCGATCCCACTCAAACGAAACAGGTGGAAAATACAGATAACGCGAGATCAACAAGTCTAACACGTAAGGCTATCGAATAACTAAGAAAACCAAACGAACTTAGTGGTTTACACGATAATATAAACCAAATAAACGAATCATTTAGCGGGCGCGGGCGCTCCTCCCTTGGGCGATCTGGCCAGGTATGACCTGGCAATACAAAAGGCGATCATGCCTGCCAAGGGACGATCATGCCTGCCTAAGGCGATCATGCATGCCAATGACGATCATGCCTGCCTAAGGCGATCATGCCTGCCGGGGACGTTCATGCCTGCCTAAGGCGATCATGCCTGCCAAGGACGATCATGCCTGCCAGGGACGATCATGCCTGCCTAAGGCGATCATGCCTGCCAGGGACGATCATGCCTGCCAGGGACGATCATGCCTGCCTAAGGCGATCATGCCTGCCAGGGACGATAATGCCTGGCCAAGTACAACCTGACTAGGGGCGACCAAGTATGGCCAAGTATAAATTGCCATGACGTTGCCCATGTAACAGACGTTTCGAAAAACGAGAACGCATATCGAACATATCAGATATATCGTCAAAGAGTTTGAGTATCATATATATACGCAAAGAGTTTAGGCGAAATAAACCATGCAACAAAACGTCGGAGTATGAACACATCAAGTATGGGTTACAACGAAATCAGATCAACTCCAAAGCTAGAAAGTTAAAACGTAAGTCAGGGAAAAGTAATATCAGAACTACAAAAGGATGTGTAAGAAAGACCAATCACCCTCATGGCCGCTGATAGATGACCTGGTTGGTCCCATCAGGCCTGCCGGTAGGCTTCACAATCTGGTCACCTAAGACGACATGATTGGGATCAAAAACAGTCGTGTCAACCACCACCTCGGGATAACGAAGCTGAACTTGCTTCAGAGCATTAGCGAACTGCTCCTTTACGATCTCAACGGCATCACGGGTAACCCTGTCACCCCAATCTTTAGCCTCCTCCAGTGCCTGCTCATTCTCATCCCTCTCTTTCTTCAATGCTTCGACCTCATCCTTGAGCACGGAAACCGATTTCTCAAACTCTTCCCTCATCATAACCTCAGAAGCCTCCTTGGCCAACTGCAGCTCTTGCAGCTCTTCCTTCATCTTAGCTTCAGATACTTCTTTGGCAGACTTTAACTTTTGCAGCTCTTCCTTCAACATGCTAACCTTCCTCTCAGATCCCTCCAGGGCATCTTTGGCTTTCTTTGCTTGATCTAAAGCCTTGTCCCTTTTCGCAGTCAACTCTACAAAAAATAAGAAGTAATGAAAGGAAATCCAAAAGCAAGATATGTTGACCGGTCAAGCTAAGCCAAAAGAATTTACCTGCCAACCGCCCATCCTCCTCATTCTGAGTCCTCTTCAGCTGCTTGGAAGCAGCCTTCAAAACGTCAATAGCAGTGTCGATAGGGTCATCCACGAAGCGATCACGGTAAGCAGCACCCAGCTGGTCCAACATCACCCTAGGAGACTTGCCACGACCATGCTTTTTATTCCCAGGTTGATCAGGTACGCTCGCGGAATGGAGGACCGCTCCATCAGGCACAACATCATCAGCCCGCCTCCTCTTTGTTTTCTGAGCACCTTCAGGGTCGCCCCCAGAATGTGGATCCACCGGAGGAGTTTGTGGATGCGTCTCGAGATGTGGTGGGGAAGGAATAGGGGTAGAACCCTCAGCATGAACCGATGTTCTACGCTTCGGAGGCCCCTGTCTGGCACCAGCAACTAGCTCAGCAAAAGTCAACTGTCCACCTGCCATCTCGTCTGCAACAAAACAAACAGTTGTTAGAAAACAAGCAAGGCGACAAATAAGCGATAAGACAGTCAAAAGAAAACAAACAAGACCATTACACATGGATAGAAACTAATGCACGAATAACAAAGCCAGCCGACCTAAGGCTGCAGCCAACTTGGCAGGGGAGTCCGATAAAACAAGTGGCTTGCAGGGTATCAGTTTCTCTCTAGAAGGTAAGTGGGAGGCCAAATTCCTGAGCAATCTCAAGGTCTCTTTATCAGTAACACCCAGCTGCTTTAAGGTGAACCGGTAAGTATGTGGCTCCTGAAGGTAGTGTCGCGATGACCAAGAAATAGGAAACACGAAATCAACGGCCTCCCCGTAGTCGTTTAGATATCCCACCAACTCTTGATCGCCACGGCTGGTCGGGGCAACCCAAAGAAACTTGCTCTTCCACTTCTTCACAGAATCCATATAAGGTACAAAAAGTTTGAAACCAGTAACAGCCTTCAAACTGAGAAACTCCCACCTAGTTTTGTGACTATCCTTCTCTCCACGACGGTTAGTATCAAAGATAGTAAAGAAGAGCTTCTGAGAAACTGGCCTCTTCAGCGCACATAACAGAACCTCAAATGCCTTGACGAAGCCCCAAGAGTTGGGATGAAGTTGTGATGGGGCGACATCTAAGAAACGAAGGACCCCACGCTCAAAGGGAGTAAAGGGTGGCCGTATCTTCATGATGTTGAGAACCCTCATGTACATGGTGAACTTCAGCTCCGTCGGGAAGGTAGCGATGTGCTCGCCAATTCCCATGCTTACGACTTGCCACTCCTGGTCGTCATTGCCCACGCACTGGGCCGCTAAATTCAACTCCCTTTTTGTCACTGTCGATACTTCATTCAGAATGGTGGAAGAAACCCAAGAATAATCAATGACCGTTTGACCCCCGAAAGATGACCTGAGCCTGGCAGGTTTAGACGACTCTGCACTCTGGGAAGAAGAGCCGGACGACCTACCCCCCGTAGAATGGGCGTGGGACTCGGAAGAAGGGCCAGACTCAGAAGAGCTCGCATCCCCCTCACCATCTGACATCTCGAAAGATCTCCCCTGTTTCGAGGTGGCAGCTCGAGCAACGTGAGGATCGGAAGATGGAGACTGGCGTCGAGTTTGCTTGGTCCTAGCCACGATGCAAACCTACAGGAAGGGGCGATCACTCGTTAAACGAGTACTTAGACTTGCGGATGAGGGGCGATTGTCTCACCCCAAGCCTGATCGCCCCTCCCCGCCAAACCGAAAACAAACAAGAATAATAGATACAAAAGAAAGGGAGAATACCTTTGGATCAAGATTTGCCGATGAAGAAGGCCAAGTCACCTCCTAGGATGGGCTAGACAACTCACTGGATATGAAAATAAAGGGATCAATCAGACTCAAAGCAAAAAGACAATATGAAAAACTCATAAATTACAAAGCCACATAGACAACGATCCTCGAAAGTACTCTTAAAGCAAAGTTTAAGGTAGCTCACCGTGAGGGGGAGATCGATCCTTTAGAAAGATCAAATCACCAAGTTGGAGAGAGGTAAGATCGCCCTCGAAATCTTCAAAACGCATAAAAGATAAGTCAAATTTCTACATTACCACATCGAGACCACATTCACCTCGCAATCCAGAAACGAAGGTAGAAAAGCCACAAAGAAAATACCTAGAGCAAAGCAGTATGATCACTCGAAATGGTGATCACCCGTGATACAGATTGTCAAAAGGGAAGATCGCTCACCGTTAAACACGACCTGTAGATCATACACCAACAGAGATCAGGACGTAAAGCGTACAGGATAACGTTCACGCCAAATTCCGAGGAACCAAAGTAAAGTAGTGTTTCACGAGGCATAATTTGAATAAAAATAGAGCGACCAACCAGATAACGATAAGGACGAGGAGAAAGGAAAGGAACTAACCGTGAAAAGAGGAGAGCAAGGACGCCTCCTTCTCTAGAAACGGGTCGCCCCTTTTTTGTCAAACACGGGTCGCCCCTATTTCTTTTCAGCGATGGCGCCTCCTTATGGTTCGAACAGGTCGCCCCCTTTTTCAACAACGGCGCGCCTCCTTTTTATCAACGACGGGTCGCCCCTTTTCTAAGAACAACGGGTCGCCCCTCTCCCTTTCCGGATCGCCCCTTTCCTCTCTTCGGGGCCGCCTCTTTCTCCTCTCGTCAGATCGCCCCTTTCCTCTCTTCGGGTCGCCCCCTTTCTCCTCTCGTCGGGTCGCCTCTTCTTCCTCTCGTCGGGTCGCCTCTTCTTCCTCTCGTCGGGTCGCCTCTTCTTCTTCTTCGGGTCGCCCCCTTTTCGGTTACGTGAGGCGCCTCCTGCTGTTCGCCTCTCACAAGGAATGGGGCGGGCTGCCTGATCGCCCTCAGAGGATGAAACTTCTTTGGGTCGCCCCTTTTTAGTGGAAGAGGAAATTGAATTTCTGGAGAATGAGTGTTTGGAATGAGAGAGAGAAAAGACCCCTACACTCTCATATATATAGGCCCACGAAAATAGGCCCAACAAAAATAAATTTTTCGAAATCTTCACCAAAATTGGGCAACCAGGAGAGTGCCTATCAATTTTCGATCGATCCGATACGATACTAACCGCCGAAAATCCACAAGTCGTGAACTGGGGGCAAGACCTATCAAACTACCGATCGAGCACGACCAGCATGATTGTGCATCAAGCCTACGCCCGCTCAGCTATCGACCTTGGCTTGGGGGGCAACTGTTCTGGACTGGGCCAGTCGTCAGGCCCAATCCAGTAGCAACGATCCAACCCAGCAAGGGAAGGGCCAGCTTCGCTGGGCCTGATCCAACGGCTAATCAACCGGCCCAATAACGAAGTGGTCAGCTCCACTGATACTTGGGCCCCCATCGCAAATGGGCTATCCGACGCCAACGATCCAGACTATTCGCTATAAATACCTCCAGTCACCAGATGTCAGGTACGCAATTGGTTCTTATAGATATTACCGTAGCTCGATATAGCTGACTTGGGCGTCGGAGTGTTCTTGCAGGTACACCCCCCCGCGCGTTCAAGTCCTCCTCAGCCTACAGTATCAGACGATCCGTCCCTTGACCGTCTCTGCAGATCATCCGTCTCCGCAGATCAATCCCAAGGTACGGTTCAGTCATCCATTCCGAAATTGTTCCAAGTCAAGCACGCTTAATTATGGAGTTCTTATGTTCAGGTCTCCCGAAAAGATAATTCATGTGTTGGTATAGGTAGTCCAAATCAATTCTTTTAAGCTTTCCTTGAACTGTACAATCTCATATACTTGCACAGCCTCAACATCCCTCTCATTCTGGTGTGTATTCGGTTCATTCATGCGCCCCTCTGCTGGAAGCTGCTAGGAGTTGCTCTTTGTCTGTGACAAATTTTGGGCGCCGACAATTACTCCCCGTTTTGAGCACCAACTATTCCATGCCCTCGTCAGCCACGTATGTCACACATACTCTATTTTTGTTACCGATTTGCTCATAGTCTTATTTACTTTTAATCTTTATCTTCTTGTTTTTCTTTTTGAGTTTCCCTCTTTCCCTCTTTAATTAGTTTTTCTTGTGTTTCGTTTAACTTTTAGTTTTGTCTAAAATATTTATTTTCTTGAACTTATTAGTGATAACATGTGTGAACTTTTTGTGATGATTGATGTGCTTGAACGTTTTTGAGAACTCTTAAAAAATAATGCATTTGTTGGTATAGGAATTAGGTAGTCCAACATTATGCAAAATTCAAAGTGTGAAATACGAGAGATCTCAAACTTAAGAGAGAAGTGCGTGTGAAGAATGGTGAGATCCTTGATGGCTTGGTGAATATTATTAATTTTTGCGAATATGTCTAGACTCCAAGTAAAGGAATCACTCCTGAACCCAACCCTAAATCCAAATTTAAAGCGAGTTTTTTGTCAAAATCAAGGCGGGACCAATGGGTACGACCAAACTCGTTTTGTTATGGTCTTTTTTAAAAACAATCACCTTTTTATAAAAACAATGAGATACTTTTTTAAAAAAAATGAGAAGCTAAAAATTGCTTCAAATGAGGATCTGTTTTGACTAGCTTCTCGTAAAAATCATTTTTTTAAAAAGACTACTTTTTCTAAAATAAGTGACTTCATTATGTTACACAAACACAAAACAATTTCTAAAATTAATTTCTAAATTATTTAACAACAAAATCACTTATTTTTTAATTCGTAACAAACAACCATTAATGTCATGCATAAATTAAATTAATTATTAATTAAGTTTAGTTTAAAATAAAAACAACTTCACATCCATTTTTGAATATGGGTATGGAATATCCAAATGATTTAATATATACACACAATAGGTGTATAAGTGGTTTATACTATCTATCAATTATATGTCAACTATTCAATGACGGGTTGGCAACTATTCAATAGGTGTATACTTTATATGTCAACTATTTAATGAATTATTATTGGTTGTGTTTGGCAAAATGACGGGTTGCCGCTGACAAAATGGAAGATTGTAATTTCAAGAGTAAAGACCCATTTTAGTCTCTAATAATTTTTTCATAAGAAAAATTGGTCCTTAACAATTTTTTGGGACAAATAAGTCCCTGACATTTTCAAAACAGAAATAAATTAGCCCCTAACACAAGAACTGATATGTCCCTATTTTGAAAATGTCAGAGATTTATTTATCCTAAAAAATTGTTCGGGGCAATTTGTGCTATTGAGAAATTGTCAAATACTAAAACAACGGCCTTTATTCTAATTTCAATTTGAAATCGAATTGAACTGCTACGTCACTTTGCGGGACCAATTACATTACGCAACTCTTTTTTACTTTCAAAACTTTATCGTCCAGTCTCTGTCGCCATAATTTCATCATAAACATCATAAACATAATTTCATCATAAATAATAAATAATAATATAATAATGAAATAGTGTTAGTGGGTAGTTATAAGGGTATTTTGGTCAGAAAAATCTGACACCAAAAAAATGAATTCCCTTTATATATAGGTATAGATTATTATTATTATTATTATTATTATTATTATTATTATTATTATGTTCTGTGCACTCTATATTAAATTAAAAGGATAGAGATTAAATACAGTAACTACGATATTGTACTTGGTGTACACAACATCTTCCACGGACAAGTGCAATGAGTTACGTAGCACGAAATGAACCTAAACAACTAGAATTAACTTTTGTTATGTTGTTTTGTATCTGTTTATGAAAGGTAATTATTTTATTTATTTATTTGTGTGAAAAACACGACAAATTAGATCTAGATAATTAAGGATAAGTGTTGTACTTCAGTTACTTACCAAAAAAAAAGTGTTGCATTCCGGTTCACTAAATAGATGAAGGCAGTTTATCGTACTTTTTTTAGTGACTTGTCAAATTCAGTATCTGCTAGCGAATGAAACTTGTCGTATATGTCTTTATCTCTAACACTCTCCTTTTAACATTCTATCTTTTTATTAATTGAAAATAAGTGACACCCATATAATTTAGTGACTCACAAATATTTATATTTTATACAATTATAATATTGACTAAAGACTAATATCTGTTGACCGACTATAATGAGTTTCTTTATGAACAAATGGATACGTCAAGGATCTCAAGGTGTGGTGAGTATATTGTATTCATTTTCGGGTTCTTATGAGTTTACTATTTTGTCAAAAAAAAAGAGTTAGAAATCCTCGTCATAAACTTTATCAACAAAAAACTCATCATCATTAAAAGTTAAATAATCGACTACTTGTAAGAAAAAAACACAAGTTAGAATGTAAGGTGAAATTCCAACACAAAATCTGCAATGTTTGGAAATCTCGTATGATAAATGAGTCTTAAATATAATTATAATTAATTACTACTAGCCATATCAACGAAATTCCGTTAAATGATATGTTCCATTTTTTAAATTTGGTATCCTATACACACGACTAATAACTAGAGCCAAGTTTTAAGACTGAATTCGAACTCAACATTTTAATTAAGCTGGAAAAAAACCGAAACATCTCATCTAAACGTTCTTGACATTTTTACTCATATTTAAGTTGTGCCATTTAAATAGCAACGCCTAATTGTGTAACAAAATACTTGATTTCAACATCAATTTTTAGTTCAAGTGATGTAGGAGTTTGTTTCTACTAGAGTTGAGTATTTCATTAAATAGCTTCGCCTAGTAGTGCTACAAATAAAATAGTCTCGATACTTCAGCAAACATTTTCAAGAAATTGGAAATCATCATGATCAATGTGTTATATTATAATTGTTTAAAAAACTGTTGATTGATTTTAAAATATTTTATGAAACTAATCAACAGTTTTTTATCTTCAAGATAAAATAAAATTCCCCTTTCAACAAAAAAAGAAGAAGATAAAACTCCATTAATTTCATAAACAAAAGGCAAAATTACACTAGAGGTCCTTTATGTTATTTAATTGTAACAAATTACTCATTTAAGTTTTTTTTGTACCATTAAGGTCTTTTAAGTTACATAATGTGTTCACCGTCAGTCTTTTTCCATTTTTCATTACAAAAAACGCAAGTTGACACTAATAGAGCTGACGTGGTCGTGACAGAGCCTATGTATCATCTGTCTTGTAACAATTTGGTCATTTAAGACTACCGTCATGTAATAATTTGGTCCTTTTAACTTAAATGAAAAAGAAGATGAACCATTTTTTTAAAAAAAAGTTGAAAGTATCAATTGTTACATGACAGTAGTCTTAAATGACCGCATTATCACCAGATAGATGGCACGTATACTTCGTCATGGCCACCTCAACTCTATTAGTGTCAACTTGAGTTTTTTGTAACGAAAAATGAAAAAAGGACTAACAGTGTCCATTACGTAACTTAGAAGACTTGAGTGGTACGAAGAAAAATTAAAGGTGAGTTCTAATGTACCAAGTATAAAAAGTGGGGTACCAACACTTGGGTGAGTTGTCAAAATTATAAATGCTGATGTGTTTAAGTTTTGCCAATTCATTTAATATTAGTCAATTTTGAGAAATTGCAAATTTACCTTAATTTTTGTTCCTTAATTTATGCTCAGCCCATATTTCATTTTCTCTTATAATTTCCATCTCAAAAATTGATACGCATAACCCGTGTTCTCTTCCCTCAAGACCAGCAACGCTATTTGGACTTCAATCCCTCGATGGTGGGCTTTACATCAGAGGCCACACTATCACAAACAAAAAGCACAAATCAAAAAACAATTTTCAATCAATACGAAATATAATTAATCTGCCAATAAATAAGAAAATAAAACGGTTATCGTCACAAATTTTATAGCTCAACTGGAAAGTATACTCTAATCTGAATTCAATTTATAGTTTCAATCTGGAAATATAAATCCACTACAAGAAGCATATTTCTCGTAATACCTCAAAAGTCAAGAATAATCCAAAATTAAATGAAAGGTTTGGATCTCAAAGATCAAAAATCGAAAGTCAGAAACAGAAACAAGCAATGTGCGAGTTCTCAGCGGTCAATAGAGATCTCTCAACTCTCCTGATTATATCCTTGGCAAATATGTTGACTAAGGTAGATATCAGGTGTACTAAGATTCAGACTAAGATTGGAACCCTAAACCCTAATGATAAACACAAACCTATCCTTGATACATGATTAGGCTTACTTAAGTTTACACAAGCCAACGATCAATCAAGATCTCACAACTCTCCTAATTAGGTTGACGCAAGCTCACAACTCTCTTAATTAGGTTGACACAAGTCAACGACCAGTAAAGGTCTAGTACAAGTCTAATACTGATACTTGATTAGGTTCAGTGTGGTTAACACAAAGTCAACAATTAGTATTGGTCTAATGGTCCATAGAGATCTCACAACTCTGCTAATTAGGTTGACTAAGTGGGATACATGATTAGGTTGACACAAAGTCAACGATCGGTAAATGTCTAATACTGATACTTGATTAGGATGATTGTGGTCTACACAAGTCAACGGTCAATAGAGATCTCACAGCTCTCCTGATTTCAAATTTTGAAAATATAAATTCAAATGGATAGTTTATATTATTAATAGTTATTTAAAACATTAAAAGATAACGTATTTTCTTATTTTAATTTTTATACTCTTTATATTGAAAAATGCTATGAATCTTAAGATTGAATACACTAATATTAAATCTCAAACGCTGTTGAATTTTTATACTATATCTTATGGTCAGGGGCAGAGCTTCTTAGGAGCCGTAGGATGCCACGGTACCCTGAATTATTTTAAAAATTTTAAGTGATAATGTAATATATCGAAAATCTATGTATATACAAGTATCAAGTGCAGCTTAGTAGTAAAGGTTTGTATTGAGTAACCTACAGGTCTTGTGCTCAATCCACGCTATCTATTTTTTTGTATTTCGTATCTTCAAAAATCGTCAAATAAAATTCAGCGCATATGATTAAGGAAACCAATAATTAATGTAATAAATCAAAGCAAATCTTGGTAATTAATGCAAAGTCTAAAAAACCCTTGCCTAGGAAACCCTTGCTGTAAAATCAAAAAGTGTAAATGCTCCTATCCCAAGCTAATATGGAGTTTAAATTTGAGGTGGAGAAAAGCCCCTGCCAGCCAAGCTAATATGGAATTTAAATTTGAGATGAGATGAAACGGAATTTGGGGGTGTTTCAGAAACCTTTTGAATTTGGGGTTTAGGAATGGTGATGAGGAAGGAGGGAAATAAATGGGAGAATGGGAAGAGAGGAGAACGAAATGGAGTTTTGCTGGAGAAGAGAGGAGAGGAGAACGAATTTTAGGGGAGAGAAAGAAAAAGGGGATTTAGTGGAGATGATAAGCAATTGAGCATAATAGAAATTAAATATAAAAATTAGAGTTAATATGCAATTTCTTAAAACTGACTTTGTTAAATGACTTGGCAAAATTTAAACACATATGCTGTTACACTTTTGCCAACTCATCTAGGTGTTGGTACTCATATTTTTTAGATGTGCAATGAAGTTGTCACAAAAACACCAACTTGTTATAATAATTAAATAACTAAAGGACTTTTACTTTAGTGTAATTTTGGGTAAACAAAATAATAATAGCAACGTGTGACCGGGGGGAATAAAAAAATAACGAAAAAATTTATTTGATAATTTCTTTAATTACACAGTTGACACACTCTCTTTCTCTGAAATTTCGGCTTCTTTCCATTCACTGCACATTTTCCATACACTTCCCTTTCCTTTCTCTCTCTTTCCCACAGTTTCAATTTTTCACTGTTTCCCTCTCAGCTGAAGGATTCATAACCAACTATTTGTTTCTGTGATCGGTGAGTTTCTAGGTTTCCCCTCTCTCTGTATTTTCATTTTAATTGTACTGTGTTTTATGTGTTCATGTGTTATTCTTGATGCAATAACTTTAATAGGTTGAGAATTGTGCTTTAGATGATGAGCATGTGAGTTAAACAAGTTGGTGAAGTGATTGATGTAAATTAAATGCTTAAGCTGCAAAGTGATTGTAAAGTTGTGATTTTTATCTTTTTATTACGTAGAGAATAAAGGTTTTTTTTTTTTTTTTTGGAATCTGGGTTTTGCTGATTTGTATGAATAGTTACTTTTTTGTTTTTTGGGGTTGTCATTTTCCTTTGTAATTGCAGTGGGAATTGGTGTGGAACCATTCACCCCCAAAAGAAACAACAGAATCTCACAGATTTTCGCCTATGTCATTTTTTTTCGGTAGAATTTTTCGCCTATGTCATGTTTTTCCTTTGTTCAATACTACCAGTATATATTTTACCAATATTAACTGAAAAGAAATTGAAGAGTTGATGCTAGGAATTACAGTACTATTTTTTATAATTATATGCTCAGCTAAAATCATATGAATTGGAAAGAATATTGTGTTTTTCTTCATTTTTTTGTTTTATTTGGGGCCTCTTTGCCTTTGCACTTTTCCTTTTATTTTTTATTTTCATTGAAAAGTCGCTCATTCTCGAGTATCTCTTTGTTTATCGAATGGCACGAGTCTCTCTAGTCTCCATGATTGGTAAGTTTCAAAAATTATGACTAATCCCAGGTTAAGTTGGAGATTTTTAACTAAATTCTGAAGTGAAAAATAAGAACTTACATAGAATTATATCTCATTGTTTTGTTAGTCTCACATCCAACAAGCAAAGGTAAGATTCCAAAACTACAGAAGATGCTGTTTATTTCTCAAGTAATTTCTGTACTTGAAACATATGAAAATTTCAAAACTACAGAAGATGATTTCATCAACTTTCGAACAGAAATTGTTGGAATGGTTTGGCATGGTTGGAATTTGTCAAGATAGTTGACTGTTTGCAGCATGCAGTAAGTAAAAACTGGCATGCATTAGGTAAAAGTTAATTACTTGAAATATCAATCTTCCTTGCCCCTTTCCTTCCTTGCCATGGGACAGAACAGTGAAAAGAAGCTGGTAAAAGGGAATATCAAGTACATATTTTCTTGTATTGTTTTTAGCTCACAATTAACAGCATTAGAAACATTTTTGTTTCTTAAATTCTTAGAAAATCAGTACAATATACCGTATCTTCCTTTACCGTTAAAGATCTGATATGGTATTTTACACTGAGTATCAGAAAATGTTTGATATGGGTGGAATGTTCTGGTGGCTGGATATTCAATCCCCATTTTAACAAAATTATTTTTGTGTTATCTGCTGAGCATTACAGAGCTATTATGAAGGACTTGTGTGAAAGAGCATGTTTTTTAATATATTTTTTTTATGATTCTTAGGTAAGCGATGGTAGCAGAATCTTGGTTTCGAAGTCTATGGAAGACTCCACGAAAGGATAATTCTAATTCTGAGAAAGCGGTGATTGGAGTATTAGCGTTTGAAGTTGCGAGATTGATGTCCAAGCTTGTCAATTTGTGGCAGTCTTTGAGTGATAAACAAGTTGCTAAGTTGAGAGAGGAGATCGCAAATTCAGCGGGTATCAGAAAGCTTGTTTCAGATGATGAGAATTTCGTTGTTCGTTTTATCAGTCTAGAGATGCTAGAGAATTTGGCACATGTGGCTGAATCTGTAGCTAGGCTCGGAAAGAAATGCAGTGATCCAAGTTTGAAGGATTTCGGAAATGCCTTTGATGAGTTTATCACTCTAGGTGTTGATCCATATAAATGGGTAATGGGATTCAAGAAAATGGAAAAAAAGGTTAAAAGAATGGAAAAGTTTTTATCAATTAATGCTAGCTTGTATCAAGAGATGGAACTGCTCACTGATCTTGAACAAACTCTGAAGAGGATGAAGCTTTACACGGAGTCCGATGGACCAAATTTAATTGAGTATCAGAAGAAGTTTGAATGGAAGAGGCTGGAGGTGAAGAACTTACAGTCGAATTCTCTGTGGAACAGGACATATGATTACACTATACACTTTTTAGCTAGATCTTTATTTACAATATTCAGTAGGGTCAACGATATATTCGGAGTTCAAGAGGTAATAACTGTCGGTAAAACCAAGAATCGAAGTGGTCTGAGTTCTGATCGCATTCATGGCAGTCGATCGGTTTCAGAATTGTTGCAACCTTCAGTCCATCCATCCCAGAACAATGTTGCTAGATTTGCTTCAGGACCCCTTGGTCCTCTCGCTGCTAAATCAGTACAAAATGTCCAAACAAATAAAACTAGCATCATTCAATCAGGTGGTGATTCGTCCATGAAATCTGGCCCAATTTCAGGAATGTATAAAAGTGTCAATTTTTTCTCAGGTAATCTCGGCAGAAGTTCAAAAAAACCAGTCCCAGATAATGGAACAAATAAAAGCAGCAAGTTTTGGAAGTTTCATGGCCACTCAACCACCATAAGTGGGAAGGAAAATAACACAAGACACAGTCGAGTAACTCAAGTGGGACCTTTCAAAGGATGTATGGCTGCAGACAGTTCCTCAGTCATTGACTGCCGCTCAAACCCAAATGATACTCGTTTAGGAACTCAGAATCACAAAGTTGCAGATTCGAACCTTCAAACTCCAGGAAATGTAGCTCATAGTACTCAATTAAGTTTCACTTCTATGTGCAAGTTAAAGCCACCATCGGACTCCCTTGGTGCTGCTTCTTTAGCCCTCCACTATGCTAATGTTATCTCAGTGATTGAGAAGCTAGCAGCTTCTCCACACTTGATTGGTCTCGATGCAAGAGATGATCTGTACAACATGTTACCTCGACGTGTAAGATCCGGTTTAAGAGAGAAGCTAAAACCATATTCCAAAGGCATGGCTTCAGCAGTCTTCGACGCAAGTCTAGCAGAAGAATGGAGTGAAGCAATGACGAGTATATTAGAATGGTTAGCCCCACTTGCTCACAACATGCTAAGATGGCAATCTGAGAGGAGTTACGAGCAGCAGAGCTTTGTTTCCCGGACGAATGTATTACTGGTACAAACCCTTTACTTCGCAAATCAAGAAAAAACGGAAGCAATAATCACCGAGCTTCTTGTCGGTCTGAATTATGTTTGGAGATATGTTAAGGAGCTCAATACAGGTCTGGTAGAATGTGGCAATAGTGTAGTAGATAATGGATATCGTCAACTTAATGCATAAGCAAATTTGGATGAAGCTCATTTCAGCTTTCAACAGAAGCTTAGCCACTTATCATTGATTAGGGACAAAAAATTTCAGAGACAGAGATTAAACCTCAGCCAGTGCCAAACAAGTTTGATGAGTATGAGAGAAATGCTCACATCACATGCACTGTTGTAGAATGCATTCTTGGTAAGTAATGTTATTTTTCTAAACATTTAGCATTATTTTTTTCTGAGGTGATCCTAGCTGATTTAACTTGATCATTGGTCTCATCTTTGAAAATTCCCTTTTGCTGTTGAGAGTGTGCATATTTATGAGCATTATATATTAAGGCTCTGTATTCAATAAGCTATTTACGCTTGGATATGTATATTGGAAATTGCTTATACAAAATTGAAGTGTTTGGAGTATTATTACATAAACATTAGATGTTAGAAATTTCAAAACAAGGAAATTTAATAATGAAACCATAATTTAAAATAAACTAAAAATTTATAAAATAACACAAAATATCATTAGATTAATATTTAGAATAATGTAAATCATAATATTATAATTTAAAATAAATAATTTGAATTTTTTAATACAAAATCATTATAAAAAACTATACAGTAGTTCAATAAAAAAAAGCTTTAAACATATTATCTTTTTTTTTGGTTCTGTATCCTAAAAAGAACTGTGGGAATTATGGGTTCTGTAAATACTTTAGCATGCCATAAATTGTATAGCTTTATCACCATAATGGTTATTTGTATGTCATATTTGGGTGGTGGGAGTGGGACATTTTTTTTGACCAAATTGGGTGGTAGGACATGAAAATTTGGAAATGTGATGAGAACTAGGATCATATCAAAATGGCAGTTTGCAAATTTCAATTCCTAATGTTGACTGTGTCGTTTTGTGGATGGATTTCTACAATGATAACAAGTAATTGATTATTTGTAGATTAAAAGTTAATTTTGTAAATCTGTCCATTGGATGGTAATAAAGTCGTGTGGTGGAGTATTATCTACTTCCACTTTTGAACGAAAGGATTGGACGGACTTTTTCAAACTATCGACGATCTTCTTTTACCATGAATAATAAATATTAGGTTTTTTTTTATGCCCCCACCCCTACACCCCCACATAATTTGATGTCGGGACAAATGAGTTCAAAATCTCAAATTTCATCGTTTAATATTTTTTTATTATTTTTTGGCTTAAATATGTTTTTAGTCCTTGTAAATATAGGATCTTTTGATTTTAGTACCTGCAATTTTTTTATTTAAAAGATTCCTGCAAATAACAACTTTTTCGTTTCCGTTCTTCTGTTAACTCCTCTGTTACAAAAACGTTGATGTGGCAAACAGAACTCTTATATGGCATTTTTTAATAATTTCTATTTTTTAAAACTCATTATTGGCATCCACACATTACTTTTTTTTTTGACAAAAAATTAAACATCTAATCTTCCTCAACAACCCTAAATTCCCAAATCCAAAAGCTTCAATTTGGTGTTTTCAGATTCAACCCACCAAGGCAATATCAAACTTTAATCAGTAAGAGGGTTCATGGATTTATGAAGTAGAGAAATGCTTTGGGCTCATTTATATGAGGAGAAGATGAACAGAGGTACTATATTGAAAACTGAGACAAAAGGATTTGGTTTTTACTAAAACCAAAAGGCATCTTTGGTCCATGTAAGTGACTCTACCTAGTGAGATAAAGCTTGGCTTTTTACAATGTTCGTGTACTGTCCGTCTACCTAGTGTAGTGCTATGTAGAAAATGAGTAATGGTGTACTGTCCCTCTACTCTCTCTCGTTCCCTTCCTTTGTTGGTGTTGGTTGGTATTTTGCTGTACTGGTTATGGTGCTTTTAGAAATCAGAACCGAGAGCAAAAAGGAAGGTTGAAGGACAACAGATCGAAGGGGATGGAGCCGTGGTTGTAGGGATTTCGTTGGTGCAAGGGTTATGTGGGTTTGGATTCTGGAAATGGGGAAGAAGAAGGGATGAGTGGGTGAGAAAAAACTCTAATTTGATTTGGCATTAATTAAAATAAAAATTAATGACATGGCCAAGCCAAATCAGCATTAAAAAAATTAGAAATAAAAAAATTAAACATTAGATTTCTGTTAGTCAACTTAATTTTTTTGACTAACAGAATGATTTATTTGAAAAAGATTGATTTTACAATGATCTTTTTTTAAAAAAATATTTTGCAATGACTAAAATCAAAAGACCCTATATTTGCAGGGACTAAAAACATATTTAAACCTTATTTTTTAAAAAATTTCATAATCTCCAAAAAATCTAAAAATTTTTGCATAACCTTATTTTGGTTTTATTAGATTTTTAGTGGTGTTTTTATAATTTTTAGATTACATTTGACTCTTTAACGGATTTTTAGCAGTGTTTTTATAACATTTTTTAAAAAATTTAAAAAAACAATTATTTTTAATACAAAAAGTGGATTTACCTATTAAAAGATAAATCTGTTTGACTCAATAGTGGGGGGTATTTTCGGATTTCACTTTTTGTGGGGGTATAGAGTGAAATGGAGGGGGTACAAAAAAACCCTAAATATTATCCCACAAGTTCAAAAACTAGTACTAATATTATCTTTAAGCTTACTTTTGATAAAGACTAGCAAAATACTTGTGCATACGCATATGTAGTTGTAGTATTTTCGTAACGTAGTCTCAAACTCAAACTGTAATATCGCTATTAACTAAAAGTATCTTGATGTTAGAAGTACCACGTGTTGATCCAACGTGGGGGTGTGTCTGCACATACGGGGGTGTGTCTGCACATACTCCGACGCCCAAGTCAGCTCCAAGATTTAAAGTGTGAGGTAAGAATGAATGCGTACTTGTTGCGATGAATGTTGGGGTATTTATAGGAGTTGGATGATGATAGGTGCATCGTCACACGCATTGGGGGGGAGGGGGTGAGATTTGGGTCGTGGATCCGAGTCACACAGATATGTATCTCAACTTCATCAACAACGTGCTGGCCTATAGCAATCTAGGTCGTAGATGTCTCATGGTGCATCTAGATCGTTGCTTAGCGCTATGCTTGGATCACCAAGGTCGGGTCTACGACCAACTTCAATCGAGGCTCGAGTCATTACTCGATCCAAAACAAGAGTTAATGTCACTTTATAAAATAATTATTAATGTCACTTTTGAATAATGATAATTTCTTCACTCTAAAAATTTGGGGAAGATATTGTAATTATTCAAAGTGGCATTAATAATTATTTCACAATCGTTTCCGATAAGATTGAAACCGTCTTTTGAGGTTACAAGGTGAAACTCATATCATTGAATTGACATCTCATAGAAACATAATTTGTTAAATAGAAATTTTATTTTGTTAAGTAGAAAAAAATGTTATGCAAATATTTTGAATTGATACTTTTGGTATTTTTTTGGATTAATATGGTTAGTATAATAACAATGGAGAAATTGAATCTTCCTATTCTTGAGCATCCAGAATCATATATACTTGATAGCTTTGACGATCTGAAATTTAAAGATATGAGTGATGTGATGGTGACCAAATAAGTACCACTATCATTCACGCTTGGGGAATATGGAGATTATGTGCTTTGTGATGGTGTCTTCTAAAACAAAACATATGTTACTTGGACTTCCATGGAAGCATCAATGCCAAGCAAAACATGATCGTTGTGCCAACTCATACACATTTTTATTTTACAATCGTCTAATCACCCTTGTATCAGAAAAAGTAGATCAAGATCAAATTTTGAAAAGAGAGGGTGAGACAAAAGTAATTGTTGAGGTCAAGAAAAACAAAGATAGAGAAATGGAAAGAGGGAAAAATACAATGAAAAGAAGATGTAGAGAAAGAAGTAGAAGAGAAGAAAACTTGGGAGAGAAAAAAGAGGGAAAATAAAATAATAAGGATCGTGTTGTGAAGGATGAGAATAGTGAGAAGAAGGAGGAAAATTTCAAATTTAAAATAGAAATGGGAAAGAAAAAAATAAGAACTTTTCTAATAACCCATCAATGTTTTTGAAGATTTAGATTTTAGGACAAATCTTCTTAAAGAAGGAAAAAAATATGATAAAGAGTGCATTGAGCATGTGGAAAGAAACTACAAAGACGGAATACTTTTATTTTTATGTAAGCATAACTATTCAACATAGTAATCATCGTCGTTGATTGGCTAAATGATTTACTGTTTCATGGAGTGCATTTTCAAAAGTGTTGGTGATCTTGAGCAAGATATTTATTTACAAAGTTGATTCTATCTTCAACTCCATCTCCTCTCTCAATTCACGATTTCCTCTCCTCTCTCAATCCCAGTTCGCGAGGACCATAATGCAGAAGGCACCGCCACACAACACCGCAATCTGCTTTTATTTTCCTCTTACTCTGTTCAACACCATGCAAAGACCCCGATCTGCCTTTATTTTCCTCTTCGTGTTCGCTAACACTGCCATCTCCAGTTCGCGATTTGCCTTGTCTTCGTTATCTTTCGTTCAACACGGTCTACTTTGGTCCTCTTTCATCTTCATTTTCCCTTGTTCAACACCTTGCAACAGGCACCACAGTCTGCTTTGGCTTTCCTCCGTCTTCGTCTTCATTTTCCTTCATTCAACACTCATGAACTCAGTTCACTACAATTATAATGAACTAGCTTCACTATAACAATAGGGAATTAAGTTAACAATGAACGTTCTGTTGAAAACAATGATAGTAAACTGGGTTCACTAACTATAGTTATTGTGAACTCCGTTCACTGAAATTTTAGTGCATTGAGTTCACGATAACTATAGTGAAATCAGTTCACTAGAACTACCATACTGAACTTAGTTCACGATGGTGGTTCTGTTGAAAACAACCATAGTGAATTTAGTTCATTATAACTAGTGAACTCGGTTCACAATGGTGGTTTGTGAACTCAATTCACTATAACTATGGTGAACTGAGTTCACAATAGTTGTAGTGAACTCAGCTCACTTTAGAGGAACATAAAGAGTTTGGGATGTAGTTTTAGGTGTGAAGGTATTTTTGTCATGAAAATTTATTTTTAAACATTTGGGGGTGAAGATGGCCAATATGGGGCGAAGATAGATTCTCCTTATTAATAATCAAGTTGTGCTTCTAGTTTTAGGAAATAATTGTAAGGCACAAATGCTAACTAGTTTTTGTGACAACTATAAATGCTAATTAGTTTTTTTGTTATTTAATTATTACCTTTTTATTTGTAAAATTAATTCTTATATGATTTGTTTGAAATATAAACTTTAGGATTTACATCAACCAGAACCTGTATAGCCGAGTGCAGCGTCTTCACGACAACCTATTGTTCTGCATCCCCAGTTGTGGCGTCTTCATCCCTTCCACCATAAGACTCCGAATTAATCACTAACGGCTCCAAGGATCATATCAAGTTCCAACAGGCTGCTTCATTATTCTTATGTTGTTGTATCAACGCTATTCCATTCAAGTTTTTGGGAATTCCAATGAGGGTCAATCCAATAAGAAGGAGTATTTGGAAACCAGTGGTGGATAAAATGAGCAAAAGACTCTTAACATGGAGTGGGCGCCTCTTGTTGACGAGGACATAAACCACCAAAAGGCAATCCAAAGCTTAGGAAGTCCAATGACAAGGGTAAGAGCTAGGAGAGTCTAAGATGCCTTGGTCCATTTCATGACTAAGTCAATGGAAGTAAAAGTGCAATAAGTAAATAAATGAACCAAAATTTGTGCTTGCTATCCAAGCATTGGTGGAAGGCGAGCACCATGGGCTTGCTGCCCAATTTGAATTACTCTAATTTTATTTTAAGTTGTAATAAAATGTGTGGGCAGAATTTTGATTTAATTAGGCTCAACACTTAAGTTTATTTGGTTGAATGTTTTATTTCTAAGTGTGGAGCGTGAATTGGTTGTATAACTTGGTGTTTGTTGTTTCTGCGGTATGTTTTTTTATTGGTTGAATGTTTTATTTTTAATTGTGGAGCATGAATTGCTTGTACAACTTGGTGTTTCCTGTTTCTGTGGTATTTTTTTAATTAGATTCAACACTTAAGTTTATTTGGTTGAATGCTTTATTTTAAGCGTGGAGCATGAACTGCTTGAACAACTTGGTGTTTGTTGTTTCTGTGGTATTTTTTTTTCTTGGTTTAAAGTGTGAACTGAAACATACAATGGGAGATCGAAGATTAGGATTGAAATGAGTTTTATATCATTTATTTAGTGAAGAATAATCAGCCTTGAATGTTTGGTGATCTAGTGACAGTGTTTTGGTTTTGTAAACCCCAAGTCATAAAGAAGACAAGGCATTAACTGGAGACAAGACAATTAAAAGGAGTTACGAATTGAAGCAAGACATTAAGAGAAGACAAGGAAAATAAAAGGAGTTACAAATTCAAGAAAGACTAATGCTCATTACTGTAAACTTTCTCTTTTTTGTAACACATCAGATTTTATGTTTCTTTCCTATATATGTTCTCATGAAAATCAAAAGAATTTTAGTCAAAAATCACTTTGCGTGAAATTTAGAGTTTTTTTTCTCTTTGGTTCTAGACTGGATCATTATCTGATTTTATCAAGAAATCACGTTTCTTATGGTGATTCTCATATTGGCTTATCACTTTGTCTTGTTCATATATTAAGTGTGACACCCAATTTCTCGTCTTTCCACCACTTCTTTCATTTCTTGTCTTTTTTTGGTTACAACTTTCATTTCTTATCTAAGACCAAACCTGTCTAAAGAAACCAATATTCTAAGAATCATATCAATTTCCATTCCACATTTCTTTCATCCCTATCACAAGTGCACAAAATTAATCAGAACAACCATAATTTTTCCGAAAAACAAAGAAATGACCAATCATTTGTCCATTAGAGGAAGATTCACTCTTATTTTCGTTCTACAATTCTCCAAAAATTGTAATTCTCGAAGGGGAAGCAACTTTGCTGAGTAGCTTGCGGACGTATCCACTAACGAGGGGGTCAAACGCACACCCTGAAAAATATTTCGCATACGCTGAAAAATTTAATTTGCACCAAAATTAGTCTTTGATAGCTTTCACTCAACTAGTTTAGACTTCTCCTGTTTTGAAGTAATTATGTCTTACATTAAAAACTTTGTTAGCTCATCTTTTTCAAACTCTCTTGTAGAGTGTTCTAGAAGGCAAGCCAATGCGACATCTCATTCTTTAGCTAGAGCGGCTTTATGTATGGCTAATTCACAAGTGTTCGATGTACCTCCTATTTGTATTGAACTCATTATCATTATTATCAAAAAAATCATAAAAGATAACCTCTTAAAAGAAAACGATGCAATAAATAATAAATCTGAAAAGAGAAAAATAGAAAAGGACGGGTTAGTTGATTATGTAATTATGATATGATAAATAAATGATAATGTGGCACAAATTTAGCACGTTATTACAATAATCGCCCTAGTTGGGGATACCCAAGCCCAACACCAAACACCAAACACCAAACACCCTCCCTCTTCTTGAACGTTTGGTAATCTTCAATTCAATTCAATACAACACTCGCCGGAGTCGGAGCATCTCCGTCGTCGCCGGCATGGACTTACCGAAACATCGCGCCACTGGAACAACCTCTTTGAGGGACGTCTCTGACTCCTCCACAGGTAGCTGGGACGTCCTCGAATGGACAAAGATTGAGGTTCTTTTTTCTTAATCCTATCTTTTTCTTTTTCTTCTTTGACATTATTGCTTTTTAATTCATTCCTTTTGTTTTCTTTTGGCTTTTTTTTTGGGTTAATTTTGTACTCGTAATTTATTTGCAGCCAATTCCGCGCTTCGTCTCGCATACGAATCTCGATTTCTTGCTCGAAGGCGAGGAAATTAAGGCCGAAGTATGTAACATCGTCTTCTTTTTGAAATTTCATAGTTTGTTTTTCTAGTCGCGGCTAATTATTGTGTGATTTGTGAAGCGGTTGTGAGTTGTGACAACGTTTTCCTTTTTTTTCTTCAAATTTCTTTATGAATTGAGTAATTAATTTGGTTTCTGTGTGGAATTATGTGAGTATGGTGCAGAGAATGGTGAGGGAAGTTTACCATTTTCAAGAAATGTATATTAGGTTTGGTGCCAGCTCAAAATCTTGAGTTATATTCAACTTGATATGTTCTTTTCCTAACGAAATATCTTTCATTTCTTGAAAAATTGATTAGGGTTTGTTAGCTCCATTGCGATTGTCACTGCAGTGTATGAATGCAATGCTTACATTGAATGAACTCAGAATGCCGAGTTCGACACGTGCCACTTCTAAACTCTTTGCTAATTCGCTCTGAATCATTGCATTTCATAGAGTTACAGAATATATTAGTACGGTCACTGATTTGCAAGGATGCGTCAGACTTCTGGTATCTGTTTTGAGTATGTTAGTGTCTGGTTTTGTGAATGTCTGAGTTAGAGTCAGTGCTTCATAGGTAACGACACTATTGCAAGGAAAGTAGAGGAGCCATAAAGCACCCAAGTGGACATGCTGGTGTGCCAAATATGGAGTGCCCAGCTTAGTACTAGTACCCAAGGTTATCGAGATTGTGATTTATGCATGTAAGGTTGAACTATCTTATCATTATTTTGTGACCATAGTTCTAGGTAACATGCATTGAACCGCTTTGGTAGGGTCGAGGTAATATTACCAAGCAACATCAAAAGTACAGAGATCTGATTCCGGCGAACCACCATTTAAGTGCCAGATTGAACCACATTGGGAAAAAAACCCCGGCCCACCCGAACCCTAAGGGTTTGTTTGCGAGTTCGAAAAGGAGGGGAGGGCAGGGCTTTGAGGGGTGTAGAGTAGGTAGAAAGCTATAGAAATCCTTCACCTTAATTGAGAGAGTAATTTTGTAGATAATGATAAGAGAATGCTTATGATTAATATATTTTTAATTTTAAGACTATTAGAAAATGATGTAAATGATTTGAAGAATTTGCCTAAGCTCTCCCAAACCCTCCAAAACCCTCCTCTGTTACATTTTTTGACGTCCTCCAAATTAGGGGGATTTAGTTTTGCGAAGAAAAATAAACTCCTCATTGAAGTTGATGGTACATCCTTCCTCCCATTTGCCTTTCATCCTTCCTATTTATTTCAAGCCCTCCCCTCCCCTCCAAACTTCCAAACAAGCCCTAAAGTCTTGTTCAATCTCACCTCTCCATTTCTATTTTGTGATTCGACTTCCTCACCTCTTCATTTCTATTTTGTGATTCAACTTCTACCTTACTTCATCTTTGATCTGTGGGTTGTTCATTCTTGCTAAAGACTGGGTGATGGCCTGACAGCTGGGTGGCTGGTTCAAACTCACTTGAGCCCGACAGCTATGGTTAATTGTACCTTTTATATTATTAGTTATGACTTTAACTTAAGTCAGGTGTGGCTTTCCTACACATTATCAATTGAAGTTTGTTATGCTTTCCTATATATTTGTTTAAATATACCTTTGCATTTAGGCAGAATCTTATGATCCATGTTACGAACTTACATATGACATGTTTTTCTTCCCTTCCAATCGTTGGTAGGGTCTTGATTTTGAAAGCCTTGCTCGTAATAACCTAAATGCCATCCCCTTTGGTAGTGGGGTCAGGCGTTCCTCTTTGACCTCCCACTGATATGGTAACGGGTATGTGGGGTAAATTGTTAAGATGCTGAAACTTTCTTAACCAAGGTTGGGGTGTCATGAATGTCTTCCACTCTTTTAGGTTCCTGGGACTCATATTTCTCGCCATAGAAGCTATGTGCAAATCCTTTTTTAATAGCTTTGTGGGGTAGCCCTTGTCTTCTAGTAAATCTTCTGCCAAGCATTTAATACTGCTGCATCAAACCATACTTTTTTAGTTGCCTCCGTTGCAGCACATTGCCCAGTAAACAGGGAACATTGGATCATGTTGAACTTGAAGGCTTGTAGTTTAATATTTACATATCCTCACTGTACAGGGTAAACTGTTGTTGAGGGATTGAGTGTGTCAAAGGACAAGGTTGTATGTGGGAATGGGATTGACAGTAATGGGTTGGAAGGCCGGGCTCAAATAAAAGGTAAAATGGTGATGGCACTTGCTGCTTCAGCTGAAGGCCCTTTACAACAGAGGCCCTTTACATGAGATCGTCAAGCCTTGGTGGGGTATCCTTGACTAATGGAGCCTATCAAGACAAACTAGTCTCCCAAGCAGGGAATAGAACTGTGTTAAATGTTGAGTAGTGTTCGAAAATAGACGTAGACACAGAATTCAAGACAGTGGATTGGGGTATGAACCAAATGCCTCCTGGATATGGTCATTACTTTAGTGTAATTAGGCAATTAAAGAGCCAAATTTCTCCTCAAATGAGTCATGACTTGGTCGGGTGCAAGCTGTACATTAACCGTTATATTAACATCTGGTAAAGGGAATTTATTGTATACCATATATATAGAAATATATATATATATCTATATCTATATATATAATATAAGTGTGTGTGACTATTGCTAATTTTAACTACTGGCACACTTCTTGATGTTTTATTCACATTTATCCAGCTTGAACCTGTAGTGTGAAATTAAGTTGGTATATTGTGTCTACTTTCAGGCACATGGTGTTGTTCTTGTCAATACAGATCAAGCAGGCATGTTGATAGTAACAAATTTTCGTCTAATATTTCTTGTAAGTTCATTTTATGTAATAATTCCTATACTGCTCCTGAGTTCTAGATTTTTGCAACTTATTGAAATGTAGGAGCAGTCCTGAATTAGTGATTTGGAAATTCCCACAATTTGGAAAGGTGGCTGAACACTCATAAGAAAGACAGTAGAGTTTCATAATAGGTTTTTGGATAAAAAATCATGGCATGCAGCTGTTTCGACAATTTTTGAATTTTGATTTAGGCTTGATTAGTAAGTTGTGAAAGCACATAATTAGGTCTATGGGCCCATTTGGATCGACTTATTTGGGCTTATCTACTGGCATAAATACTTGTGAGATTGTTTGGGAGAGCTTATCAAAATAGCTTATGACATGTTCATAAGATGTTTTCAGCTAATTTTCATAAGCTCCTCGGGATAGCTTATGAAAACAGCTTATGGCTTATAGAAAAATAGTTTAACATTATTTTGTCCTTTATTATATAAACAGCTTATGCATAACCACTTGTATGATAAGTGCTTATGCCATAAGCACTTAATTAAGCTGTTTATCCAAACAGGCACAGAGACACAATTCTTCAGTTTCCAAATTACCCAAAACATTTACAGCCATCACTAAAATTTCATCTCATTAAAATTTTTGTTGATTATTCCTTGTATCTTCCTGAAAACTCACCAAGCTTCAAAGACTTATACTTTAAATACTGATCATATCATAGCACTTACCTTCTACCTTTCCTTTAACACTACTCTATTACTTGCAAATTACCCTTTACGTTCAACTGATCCTAAAATGCTTCAGTTCATCTATTCTGTATCAGGGATTTATTCCTAGAAAATCCTCATGTCGACTTGGCTGTTAGAATCCCATTCTCCTTTCCTACATCATTAAACTTAATTTTTTTAATTTCTTTTTAAAAATTTATTCAGAGACCCTTGCTGATAGGGAATGATTTTATAAACTGAAATTATAGATTCTAAAACCAGAAATTGAACACTTTGGCACATGAGCTCTGTTGCTGATTTGTGTGCATATTTGTGTTCTCCGTCTGTTTAGCAAAATTTTGTTACCTGCCTATTTATCTTCTGAATTGACTATATTCTCTGATTTTTTCCTTATTACATTTTCTAGAGTGAGGGAACTAGAAAAGTTATTACCCTTGGAACAATACCACTAGCAACCATTGAGAAGTTTAACAAGACAGTAAGTCCTTGCAAATATTTCTACAAATTGTATTGTTTTTTTTGTTATGTACTTTGGATATATGCTAGGGTGACCTGAACCCTCTTGTTCGACTAATAATTTTGACATTCTATAAACAATGTACTGGTTTTAGAGTGAGTATGCATATCCTTCTTGTCGGAGTTGTGTCAACCTTCTTTTATATCCCATCTTATTTTGTTTTGATTTTCTTTTCAACCAATATAAGTTATTTTACTATTCTACTGTTAGAATTTACTCATTAATTGTAGAATTTTTACATTCTTCAAACCTTTACTAATTCTCGTGGTTAACCTTGGCACAACATTGGAATACTGACAAATATCGCCTTAGATTGATTCATGAAGGGGAGATAGGACTTTGGTTGTTTAATTATTTCGTCTATATATGTCTTCATTGGATCTAACTTTCTTAAGAAACAATGCTGACTTTCCAACGAGATGTACTTGTACCATATTTCATTTCTATTAATGCTGTGAAATTTTAAACTATAATGTTATATGCTATCAACCATAAAGTGTATTTGTGCATTTAGATTCTGGTTCCTATTATTGAGTGCAATTTGTGGTAATTCTTTTGGAACCTCATGTGTTGCTCTCACTTAAATATAGGCTGTAAAGGTTCAGTCAAATACTAGACAAGTAGACAAGACACCAACACAAAGACTACTCCAGGTGATTGGTATGCTTTCAGTGAGCTCCTCTTATTAATATTTTCTTTGAATCACCACAAATCACTACGCAAGACTTGTAGATAATGCTGATAAATTAAGAAGTAGAAGAAAACTCTTGTGATGCAAAATTGAATCATAGGAATACTCTGCCCAAGAGAAGCAGTTTAGGTTTATCAGGGGAGTACTTTCAAAAGAGGATGGTTCATTTATAAAGGGAGGCGGGAGTACCTAACTAAGGCTCCGTTTGATAAAAAATAGTGGATAAACTACTAGATATCAGATAAGCTAGCTTATAGTGGATGAGATAGCAGAAGTAGATAAGTTAGCAGATTGAATTTAAAGTGTTTCGTAAGAGCATCTTTAATGGAAAGCAACTAAATGAGTTGCTTAAGTTACTTTTTTCTGGGGCCAAAGTGCCATATAAGATTTAAGCAATTTATAGTTGACTCAAGTAGTTTTTACTCCGATGAGAGTTGCTTATAAAGAACTATACATGACCCCACTTATTTATAATTTTTTTATTTTCATATTTTTTTTATTTCCCAATGTTTTCGTTTCTCACTTACCCACTCAACACCCTTTCTTGTTAAAAAAAACCAACACCACCAGTTCAGTTTCCAAGAGGTCCCTGTTTTTTGTAGTAAAATAAACATTTCACATTAAATTAAATTAATTCTTATACTCTCTACAATCTCCGGAACCTTCTCACCTTTGTCACTTCTATCTATGTGCTTCTTTCATTTTTTTTTCAATTTCCTTTCACTGCTTGTACTTGTATTTTCCTCTCACCCTCCTCTATCAACTATCCAAGCGCTATTCTCCCCTCACCGCCATCACTCATCACACGTTTCGAAGCTCACCGCCACTCATGAAAGCTTCATCTCTCTCACCAACACTCATCATGCAAAAGACTCTGGTCTAAAAAGAAAAGAAGCCAGCCATAGGATAGTGAGTTTTGATTCACCCCTCCTTCTTCCCCATCTCTCTCATCCCACCTCACCCCTTTTTCTTCCTCATCTCTCTCGACCAACATGCAAGCTACTTCCGGTCACCCACAAACAACCCAGCAGATCTGTACACAGATTCAGTGCCCATAGAGCCAAAAATTACTTAAAATTAAATGGTAAATCAACAATGAAGTTTTTGTTTGTTTTTTTCTTCAAAATTTTAGTCATTTTTTCCAAACGAGATTCACTACTCTGTCAAATTTTTGTAATAAAAAATTAATTTTAATTCGAATCAGTTTGTCATAGTAGCCGGTGCTTATTTTGTTGCCGGCGACTAAAATTTTCCAATAAGCACCTCCACGTAGGATTCCTTTACTGCAGGTCTCTCATAAATGCCGATTCTTATAAGTGTTTTTCCCCTTTAGCAACCCGCGTTAATGTTGCTCTAAAATTAGCAGTTGAACTAGCTTATAAATATAAAACAACATAAATGGATATTTGTAATTAATGCTTAAAAATGAGAGAGAGAATATTCATTTGATGAAGTATAAATGAGGAATTTAATTAAATTAATAAGGATAAAAATGAGAGAAAAAATGAAACGCTATAAGCTCAAACGCTACTTCAAGTGGCGTCTAGAAAAATGATTTAAGCTAGTGAAAAAACTCTATAAGCTAGTGGTACCAAACACTTAGCACAAAGTTATCCACCATAAGTTATCCGCTAAACGCTAGCTCTATGTCATTGCCAAAGAGAGCCTAAGAAGAAAACTCTTGGTTACTTGTGTTGGACTTGAGGATTGCAAAAACAAATATTGTAGTTTTATTGAAAAAATTCTGGGTTAACCCAGAATTAAGGTTCATCAGCATAAATCACAGGCCTAAGCCCCAACTTAGTTCTCTCTCAAAAATACAATCAGAAAACTGCAAACTAACCATAATAACCTTCACCCATACAAATACAAATAAAAACAACATAACTAACCACAAGAGTTTGGCCTAGCGGAGCTTGGCACGGCTTGTATCCAACGGGTCGTGATTGCTAGTAAATCCTGGTTTCAGTTTCCAATTCAATTCTTTTACCGTTAAAGGTCTAGTCTTTTGATTGGACAACAATCATTAATAGATTCAACCAGAGTGTTTTTTTAGATTTATAGGAAGATACTCAAGATTGGTTATGTAACTCGAGCAGGCCTCCTCATGCAAGATCATTTTGGTCTTGAAGCATGAACAACATGCGTACCCAGTTGCTGCCCACTCTATCTTATGGTCGATAAACTTTTATTCAAAAGAAAGGGGATGACAAGGACTAAACTCTTGACCTTGTGGTCTTAGATGTTCCAAACCATGTCAAGCATCAACTCTCTAAAAAGCTTACTATATTGGGTGAAACACATGATTGGTTTTATATTTTAAACAAAGACTAATGATATATTGCAGATATGTGAGCAATATAAATTACTTTCACTGGTATGTGCTTTATGCGTAGTTATAGTTTGAACTTCAAAACCTTTTTATTTTTATATTGTAAAGCTGCCATAGTTTTGAGTTTGGGCTTAGTTATAGACATAATGTTGAATTTGGAGAAATTCTTACCATTCATGTGTTTATTTTTAAAATTAATAGACACAATGAGAATGGACTTGGTCTTTCTGTTCAAGAGGATTATTTATCCTCCAAATTTGTATTGATTTTGCTATCGTTGATTCTTTTGTTAAAGAAAATATTTTTCTTTACTCTTGTATGCAGGAAAAGATATGAGAATTGTAGTCTTTGGTTTTAGGCCTCGTACGAAACAGGTAATTCTTCTTTGGCAGGACTCATGCCCTTCTTATAAAATCACAAGTCACATTTATTCTGTGGAGATTTAATAATAATATAAAAGGTCAAAATGTCATTGATATCCCTTACAGCTGAAAGACTAGAGTCATTTCATGGAGAGCTGATTTAACATTTATTGTGTTAGTTGTCTTCCATTATATTTCCTACTAATCACTTAATTTATTCATTGTTGAATCATGAATGACACCTTTGCACTTATTAAAAGACTTTTGTGGGTGTCAGCGGGTTTGCAGTATTGGAAATTTCGACATTCATGGATGAGAGCTGGTTTACTTCTATTATAGATTAATTCCATTTCCATGTCTTCTTATTGTCTGCTTTATTTAATTTTTTTTGGTTGCAAAAATGACAGAGGTGAATAAATTGTTTTTACAAAGGTAATGTGCACCTGTATAGTGTGGAATTACCAGCAAGAATCAAACCCAAGGCATTTACATCAGTCCAGCTTGAATTTTGGCTTTCCCAATTGAGCCAAATGTCGTTAGTGGGAAAAATATAAATTTAAAATAAAATACAGAAATTAAAAAAATGAATTTTTGTTAGCAGGAATGCTTGTTGGTCTATTAATCATTTCATTGTAGTTTACAATACAGGATATCTGAAGTAACCTTTTAACCTGCATTTTTAGAATCTAATGTTGGTTATTAAAATCTTACAGAGACGTGCGATATATGATGCACTACAGAATTGTACAAAACCAACGGGATTATGGGATCTTTATGCTTTTACATCTGGACCTTCCAGGTTTAAGAACACTTCTCCATTGGTGCGCTTATTGGATGAGTACTTTCGACTTCTTTGTAAAGGTTCTCATCGCGCATCAATCAACATGATTGAAAGTGGGTCCTTCACCTTATCAAATGACTTGTGGAGAATAAGTAGTGTGAATTCCAATTATGCAATGTGTCAGAGTTATCCATTTGCTTTGGTTTTTCCAAAGACCATTAGGTAATTTATTGAGGGCCATACTTCCTGCTTTTCCACTAGTTATGGTTATATTGATAAGTTTGAATCCACTGAACCATTCGACTGATATCTTTGCATTGTCCCAATGTAAGCGATGATGAAGTGCTCCAAGCTTGCAAGTTCCGTGCAAGAGGTAGAGTGCCTGTGATTTCATGGTGTCATCCTGGTATGTACAAAGTCTTCTTGTCTTGGCACAGTTCTATGTTATTTATTTTCACTTTTCTTCTTTTTCTTTTATATTTTTTTATTGCAATATGAGGATACACTTCTAACATAATGGAGCTGATGACTTTATTTAGTTACTGGAGCAGTTCTTGCACGTTCTTCCCAACCTTTAGTTGGTCTCATGATGAACGTAAGGAGGTAATGCAAACTATATAAATTCTTTGTTTTGGATGGATTTAACAATAACACTGTACGATATATTTTCAAGTTTATTCCCAAGGTTGGAAATTTTAAGAATGCTATTTATGCTGTATAAGCTGCATCTATTTAATTTTGATAGAAAGAATAATTGTAAGGCCATGTATTAGCGTGCTCTTTTATTCGGGCTATGGTTGTGGCTGGAGTGTGATGCCTGAATTTGTCTGTTTCACTTTAATAGTATAAATATTTCCTTTTAGGGGGGGAAGGGGGGCGGGGGTTTGAAAATGGCTTTTCTTTGTGTTTTTTTCCAGGTCCTTGACCATTTGGATGATTTTTTTAAAACCCTTTTATAAGAAATGAAGTGAATATAACGGTGACAAGCTTTTATGTGCTCTCCTGCAGCAACATGGATGAAAAACTCGTTGCTGCACTTTGCAGCAATCTTGATGATGGCTCACGCAGGTCAGATTTATATGTGATATTCTCGCATTGTGAATGTATGTTGTTCATTGCTACATAAAGCAAGAGCACAAGTTACTTCTGCAATTTACTTAATAAACTTTGACCCTGTCACTAACCATTATTAAATAAAATGCAAGGGAAATTGAATGCACTTCATATCCATGTTCGAAGAGGGAAATTGAATCCCAGCTCATGCCACATAAATACAACAAACTGAGACAAAACAATGTGAGGGCAGCAGTATTAGAAAAATGAATGCCCTTCTCAGCCATGTTCCAGATGGAGATATAAACAAAAATCGAATCAAATATCATTCATAAAACTCAAATGGATCTATAAAGCCGAACTAAAGACGCAACAAACAGCAGATCATTACCTAGGTCATCCGAAAATAAAAGTTCGTGGAAACCGACATTTGCAAAACGAAATTAGAATAAGAGAAAACTATTTTTTACTAGAAAACTCATGGTTGTCAAACTCGCGAGTTAACTCGTAGAATCACAATAGTGGTAAACTCGATTGGACTCGAGTAAACTCGGTGAGACTCGCGATTCCATGGCAAGTTGAGTCAAATCACATATAAAATCGCAACAGTGGAAAACTCTGTTAGTCTACGAGTCCGGTCTACGGCCCCCTCACAAGTCTATGTCGACTCTCGAGTCTGACAACCTTGAGAAAACTGAAATTGGTGAAGAAAGTTATCAGCAACCTTTGCCAGCTTCATAGGCCAATGGCCTTCCCGACACCACTGCAAAGACAAAGTAGGATGGGTTTGGTGCGGCGGTTTTCATTAATGACGATCTTGGTGTGACGAGGGAGCACAGAAAGCTCTTCATTGTTGCTATCTCCACAATTCTGCCTTTGGGAGAGCGCCCTCCATGCACCAAAATTTTCCTTTCCTCCATTAGTCATACAGCTGAGCTCTTCACACAAATGTGATTTGCGAACAGCAACTAGGTTTTTCAACAGAACAAAATAAGAGTAGACTGAATAAATTCTTTATTATTTGTTTTTAAGTTTAATAAAAGTCTTCCTAAAATTGGATTTCTCTTCTAGAAAGCTATATATTGCTGATGCGAGGCCAAGGAAAAATGCATTAGCTAATGGAGCCATGGGAGGTGGTTCAGAATCGTCCTCAAACTATTTTCAATCTGAGGTTTGTAATAGGCTTGAATTGTCCACCTGTGTTTGCATTTGTAATTTTGACTTGAATTTTAAACATCTAAATTCTTAATTTATATATTGTCAGATAGTCTTTTTGGGGATTGACAACATCCATGCAATGAGAGACAGCTTTGTACGGCTCCGAGAATACATGGACACTCATGGCAGAACATCATCAGATGGAATGTCTTCTTTTTTGGTTAGTATCGGAGGTCTGAATGATAAAAAAGTTTTTGCTATTTGTGTCCTCTATGTATGGGTTGGATTACCAAAATGGCTTGCTTTGGAGCTGTGGCTAAATTCTGTCCTGATAGTAATAGCGTTTAAGTTGAATTTTTGGTTGATTTTAAAAAAAGTTGAATACGGACTGTGGTGTATGCATAAAGGTACTACTATTATTCCCTCTACAAATCATCTTGTAGCGTGGTTAACTGTTGCAGGATTTTGATACACATGATGCTCATAACATACTAGTATACTACTTGGTACTTGGTCATAATTTTATACCAAAGTTGTTATGTAGTGACATTTAATTTGGCAAGATTTCCAATTAATGGCATTTTTAATATTGTTCTACTGAACTGGTTTTTGATTGCCTCGAGTGACTTTGCATGGGATCAATTAACGGAGTATGCTTCTAACTTTTCATACGTTGTATTAAGACTGATTTTATGAGTTTTATTTAGAGGCATGGTGGGTCGACATGGGGTGGTGGCAATTTAAGTAGTATGTCTGCTTCAGTATCAACCCTTGGGGACAGTGGATGGTTATTGCATGTTCAGAATGTCTTGGCTGGTGCAGCTTGGATTGCTGCTCGTGTTGCTATGGAGAAGGCTTCCGTTCTTGTACATTGCAGGTACTATAACGGTGCATTTCTCATTAGTCTAAAATTATGATCTTTCAATTTTTTACCTCATACAATGAGTGTGTTGTTTTTTATTCGTAGTGATGGATGGGATAGGACTAGCCAGTTGGTTTCACTTGCTAATTTGTTGCTTGATCCATATTATCGGACATTCAAAGGGTTTCAGGTAAGGAATTGGCATTACGAAACTAATTGAATATCTTCTATGAATTGGCATTACGAAACTAATTGAATATCTTCTATGTCAATGTCACCAGTAAGAAGATAAAAAAATTTCCCTCCTGTTTGCTATTTGATATCAAAATTAAACTCATTCCAGACCAGTCAAACTAATCATTTATTTACATGTCGGAAATGTGTCAGTGGACCTGCTCTTTTAATTGTGCTTGCACAATACTTTTTATTTTATAGGCGCTTGTTGAAAAAGACTGGCTAGCATTTGGTCATCTATTTTCTGAACGTGTGGGAACTCCATCTGTCTCTGGAAGTGGTAACATGCCTTCTGAGTTATCTAGACAGTCTTCAATGGGCATCCCATCATCACCCATGCGCCAGTCATCATCTCAACCTCCAGCTTCATCTCATGCACAGAACTCAAACAACTACTCTCCCATTTTTTTGCAGGTTTGCTCCTTAATAACCTCTAGGCATCATTGAATCCACAAAGTAATTTATGATCAATATACTGGGTTATAGTTTCTCTTTGCATATTTAATTCCTAGAAATCTCCTTCAAATAGAGGCTTCAATATATGCACTTAATTTTTTAATTTACTTTAAATTTTTGGAATTCCTCGAGCGTATCCTTTGAAGGTTGATATCATACGACCTTGGATGATGCTCTATTGTCAGTAAGTATTGACATCACATTTAATAAGAGGTTGATTATTGGAACTTGGACCCAAAATTTGGCGAGTCTAAGAGACCTTCTTACTCTTAATTAGGTTTAGTGGGCCGTGAATAGTTTTCTTTGTGAAAGGAAAAGAGATAAAGGACAAGAACACTTTTGTTTGGATCTCAAGATGAATGGAGTAGACATCGACTGTTGCAATTAAGATTGGTTTAACACTTCTCCCTTGTCAGTAAGCTTTATACTTGCTATCGACTAGTAGGGAAATCAGAGTAACAGCCTGGAAACAAGAACAAACATTGGGAAATTGTGTTCATAAGCATGCCCCTGACTTGCATACACGGGGATAAGTGGTTTTTCCTGCACATATTATCACAGTCATCATCATTATATGAGTTTCACGTCACGTGTTTCTCTGTTTTCCAAATAGTTGCATTTGGATGGGATTAAAGAAAGTTCTAAGAATTTTGAAGAGATTATAAACCATGTAAGAAAATGAAAAAAAGGGAAAGCAAGAAATACTCTTCTATTTGATTTTTTGTCTCCTTTTCCTTATCTGTACGTTTGATAAAGTGAACTTCATACCACACTGTTTATGTAAATGTTATACTAGCCATATGGGGTTGTAAACTTGTGAAGATGGTGCTAAAGAACAAGGCTTGGTGAGGCAATATTGAGATTTTTTGTACTGATGATGATAGTATTGAATGTGCAAACCAGTATTAAGATATTCTTATAATTTATTTCGGCGTTTGCTGCTTGTTAGATTTATATTTCTCCATAGTGACACGATTCAACTTCAAGGGTCATTCGTGTTATTCATAACTTTTTGGGAGGACATCAAGTTCATTAATATAACCTGAATTAGTGACTTGGTACTCACATCCATGTTTTTATTTAATGTTAAATTAATTATTGTTATGTATGCATAAAAATGTAACTTTCTACTTATTAGCTTTTTCATTTACTATTAGAAGAATTGCATGTGAGGCTGGAGGCATAGCTATTTCATAATAACTATTATAGCTATATGCTTTTAGAGTTGGTGATTGACTTGGGTTTGAATTCATATGATTTTTGCATGATACATACATTTGTGTCCGTATTTATAATGAACTCACTATCTATATTTTTTCAGTGGGTTGATTGTGTTGCACAATTGTTGCGGATGTATCCTTCTGCTTTTGAGTTTTCTACGGTATGTGTTGTTAATATTTTTGTATGTCTTGTATGATTTTATTTTTGTATCTTTGCTAGTGGTAACTTATACTATTTCATTGTTCAGGCTTTTCTGGTGGACTTTTTAGACTGCATGCTTTCCTCTCGCTTTGGAAACTTCTTATGTAATAGGTATTTCTTTTGGCCATCATGTTTTCCCATGGACTAGATTATTCACATGCAGTTTCCTGACATGGCCTTATTTTGAAGATAGTTAAACCCGTCGGTAGTGAAGTATTACTTGAACTGGTTTTAAAGTGGCTGTTGGATAGGCTGCATTTGTGAGACATAATTTTAGGCTGATGCAATTGAACAGTTATGAAAAGTCATGTCTCAATTTTATCCCCGGAAGAATTTGTACTTCACCGGGACAAAAGTAGTTATATAAGTATATGTGTATGATTGCTTATTTGCTATAGCTACTAACAGGTGGCAGTATTATTCAAAATTGCCTGTCAGTTAGTTTTGAAATCAGATAGCCTTTCTGTACCTGTTAAATCAAACTGCATCTGGTTATACTCACATTTGAATGATTTGATGCCATGCTCATTGACTCAGACAGCATTTTGTGTTGTAATTCATTACATTTTCCTTTATTGATGGACCTAAAGATGATCGGCATCAATAAGATCTTCCCTTATTTTTACGAGCTCTGCAACCGCTAACCTTTACAATTTTCATTCATTTTATGGTATATGTCTATACTCAATGCTATACCATAAGTGATACTGGTCTGATGATATCATTTTAGGCCTCAAATATTCGTTATTGTTATAGATGGGTCCATGTGAGGAACCTCTTTACGTATCAATACTATAAAAAGACCAGATAGCTGTAAAAAGCATATATTAAATAATAATAGAGGATAACGAGGAAGTACAAGAAATGTGAGAGCATCAGAGAAATTGCAATTGCCATGTCGTTTGTATTTTGTTCTGATTGAATCTTTTTTCTTTCAGTGAGAAGGAGAGGCTGCAATGCAATGTGTTTGAAAATTGTGGATGTTTGTGGGTATACTTGGCTGATATGCGGACCTTAGAAGGACGATCCCATGTGCATTATAATCCCTTTTATGATTCAGTGAAGAACAACGATTCTCTTCTTCCCCCGGCAGCAGCATTGGCCCCAACTTTATGGCCCCAATTCCACCTTCGTTGGGCCTGCCCAGAAGAAGCACAAGGTGGGGAGATTGAAGCACAATGTCGGCAGATAATTGTAAAAAACTCTGAGATACAGAAGGTAGTTAGTTATATTCTTCAATTATTCCCTTGCATGGGCACTGGTTGCACCGCATTCGATTGATTTTTTTTTTTGGTCTCAAATGAACTGTATTTTGAAAATGACTCGATCCGATTAAAAATGAAGTAGATACACATCTACATGGAAGAGTAGTTACTCCCTCCATCTCATTTTAAGTGTCTCTTTTGCAATATTTTTTTGTCTCAAATTATGTTACTTTAGAATACCAATGCAACATTTATTAACTTTTTCCACCAATATACCCTTATTTATTGAAATCAACACAATTAATCATTTTCTTAAGAATTGTGCATAACTCAAATATGACACTTAATATGAGACGGAGGCAGTACCAATTAAACCATGCCATCCATAAACCATCAATGATTGCATTGGAATTGATAGTTAAATACTCTAGTTGAATTTTTATAGGTGAAATTTTCTCATAGGTAAGATTGCAGCCACACCACCAGCATGAGCACTATGAACCAAAATAAACTGAACCAAATCAAATCATGTGCAAACAAACCCATTTACCCTTTAAGCATGAATATCCCTGGGTTTCAAAATCACGAGTGAATAGAAGACAGTACCACTCTGTCGATTTAGAGCACAACTGATGCATTTGGTCTCCACCCCATGTGGACCACATCTGAAATAAGTTGTGCAACGGTTGCCTGAATTTTCCCCTCAGATGCTTGCAACTGTTACTTAACCAAAATATCATAATCACCTTCAACTTGGTCGTCTCTCTTACAACCCCTGTTAAAAATAACATAAAGAATCATATAATAGATCCATAAGAAGGAGAAGGCGCAGAAGCAATAAGAAAGGAAAAATGAGCACCCACATACATCTTGATACCTGCAACAAAAATAAGGATTGTTAAGATTGGAACGAAAATGAAGTATGGCCACCATAGGACAGATTGCATAGAGATCAAGAGGAACAGAGTGACTATTTCAAATTGTTTTGAATTTGCCAGTTCCCGTACAATAAGACACGTGTTTTTGGACACTTTTGCAGAGCAAGAAAAAATTAAAAAGTGATTGAAATCATGTCTGGTTCATGTAGAATTACAATTTAACTCATTTATTTTAGGTATCAAACATATAAGAACACTAAAATGGAAATCTCAATTGTGAAAAATAGTATAAGTTAGTATTAGATACTATTAGATAAATTAGTATTAGGTTTTCTGATTTTTTTCTATGTTCCATTCAAAAGCTATATGGCACATCAATTAACACACTTTCTGCAAGCTTGTCAATTATCCGAACTGTATTTGTTTCCATTTTCCCAAATAAATTGAATTGTTGATCTATTGGGATTTTCCTTTTAATGTTATTTCTCCTGTGTGGGTTGGTAACAGGCTAAAGAAGTGGCAGAAAGGAAAGCTAAAGACATTACAAATGCCATGGAATTGTTGAATGCTGAATTGCAACGTGAGAAACAGTTAAACAGCTCAGCTATGAACATGGCCAAGAGAATAACCAAAGAAAATGCAGCCATAAAACGTGCAATTCAGTCAATTGGGTGCAAGATTCACTTCTCTAGTAGTGGTGATTGCATTGTTGACATTGAAAACAACCCATCAGGAGCCACAGCAAACTTTTTGTATTGTTCCTCAAGGCAGGAAACAAATGGTACTGTGATTGATGACAAAAAGAATCTATCTGTTTCTTTTACGGCAGAGGATGACGATGATGGTAACTGTGCTATTGGTCGAATATGTGAAAATCTATGTCCGTTTCGCACTGGAGATGGAGGCTGCAGGTGGCCAAATGGTGGTTGTGCTCAACTAGGTAGCCAGTTTGTTGGTTTGAAAGCAAATTTTGATGCATTTGACCAACTTTCTATTGATGATAGTTATTTCAAGCCTGAGTAGACAGCGGTTTTATTTACTAGATAGGGAACAGCCACATCAACCAATTTTGGATCTCTTTCTGCAATGGAAATAGTTTTTTTAACACACATTTTGGGATGAAAAATAGTGAGAAATGATGGCCCTGTCATTTTCATCTGGTCTCCGGAATAATTGTACAGGCTATAAGAGTTGGCTGGGAATTTGGAATAGCATGCGTATCGATTTGATACACATCATAGTGGTCATTATATGATATTTATGTGTATAGTTGTAAATTTGGGGACAACTATAGTTGCTGATTGCATTGGAATCATTCTTAATAAGATCATCAATTTTGTGTAGATGGTCAAGTATTTATGTTTTAACATTTTTGAAGAATAATAATTTGTTGCTATATATGTTAACGAAGATGATCAATTTTTGACATGTACTTAGAATACTGTACTAATTCATGTTCAAAATTTGATAGTCCTACCTTAATGCATTATGACAGAGCTAGTTAAAGATTTCCTTGTCTTATGCACGAAGGTTCTGAAGTTTTGGTAAATGAAGGGTGCCAAATGATGCATTGGTAGAAATTTCAAGGCGGGTTAGCTTGTCCAAATAAAAATAATTAAGAAGGATCGATTCTCATATGCTGATCTTGGGATACGGAAACAAACATATATTTATATTTATGTCCAATAAACATGACCCATGCTCATGTGAGCCTCCAAAAGTAATGTCCGAGTTTTATTTGAATTTTTTTATTACAAAAACCAGCTTAATTCATTTCATTCATATGAGTCATGATACAACTTGGTCTTTATCATGTCATCTCATCACAAAAAAGAGTTCCAAAATAACCATATTATCAATACAATTGAATTTAACTAACTTAAAAATTAAAATACTATCTTAAAAAAACTAACTTAAAATACTAATTTAATTAATTAATATAAGAAATTCAAAAAGCATGTGTTAAATAATAAGGACACGCCTTAAGTTAGGAAAAATACACATAAAAATTCTCTTATTTGAAAGTATAAGATTATATTTTTTTGATAACAAAAAACAGATAAACAGCAAAGAAGATTATATCAACAGAGGTGTATTAGGTTATGCCTGCACAATACTAGTTTTTGCTTAAAAATTAAGAAGCAATTACTGTTAGAGGTGCATAAAACCAGTTGTTTCTTACTGAACAGTAATTGCTTCTTAATTTTTAAGCAAAAAGCATAAAGTTGCATTACTGAACAGTAATTGCTTCTTAATTTTTACTGAAAAAAAGCATAAAGTTGGCCATATAAAATAGTATTATTATTAATATATTTAACACCGATTAAGGAGACCAGGAATCACGACTTGCAGTAGTTGCTGTATATTTTTAAATCGATTCGGTAAATAATTACAACTTACACGGTACCAGCTGGGTAAAAAAAAGTCGATTTAATTGTTAGCTATGACCTCCTCACGTTCTAGAAATGCATTGCATAAAAAAAAAAGAGAAACAATCAACGCCTCATTTAATAATAAAGCAAATATATGCCAACTATTGGTAAGTAGATAAGAGCATCTTTTACACCATTTGATTTGACTCTATTTAGCTAATGAAATTAATTTCAATTCACACGTAGGATGTGAAAACACAATGAAAGTTTCTATTCATAGTCTCCACGACCATCATCAGAATGCTTGTCGTCATTGGGAGACCTCCCTCGACCCTTACTCTCACTCCACTTTGCCCAAATCCATCTTGAAACCATGAATCCTGCTATTGCATAAACCTGGAATCAAATGAAGTAACCTTGTAAGGAAAGAAAATGTACATGGAGTTTTCACATATATCTTGTCTCTACATTACTTGAACTAAATTAAGAAGTCCTACAAATGTTCTTTATAATAAAAACTGATTACTCAGCACTGTATCATACCAAAAAGGACAGGAGTTTAAATAAGCTCATTGCTCTCTCCCTGAAAGATACATTAAGGTTAAAATGCAACATTCCAAATTTCCAATGTACCACTGGAACGAGAAAAGGTGCAAGGATCCTATAAGGAGAGGAAAAGGGAGCTAACTTTACAGGAAAGATATCATAAATAGGGAAAAGGAATGGACTCTAGTTAGATAAGGATAGAGAAAAGCCCTCAATGTAAGCATTTATACGGATTAGTCTTTCAAACTTCATCTTAAACTACTAGTAGGGGTGTGCAAAAATACTGGTGAACTTAAACCTTACCATAAACCATACTATACTGTTAAGAAAATCCCACACCACTTTTAAAAAAATCTGTACCGATTCATTCGGTAAAAAAATATGGATTACCGGTGTCCCATTTTCAATACCGGTTCAGTGTGTGTTTAACAAAAGAATGAAAAATCCCTTCTCTCTCCCATTTCCTACACGTCCTCTAGTTGAAAGTTATCAACTCTTTATTCAGTTGTCATCTCATGATAGACAACACGTGAAGTTCTTATTAATTGAGCTTTTTTGTCAGAATTCTTATTAATTGAGTTTTCACTTTTTATTTTAGATTAAAGCATTACCAGTATTTTTGCAAACCGTGACCCCATCGTAACCAACAAAATCTTTGTTAAAGAGGGTGTTGACCACCGTAACCCCACCGGAACCACCACCTTCTCGCCACCGGCAATACCCACAGTTTTCCTTGTTGTCACTCCCAATCTCTCTCTCACTCTCTCTCTCCCACTGATTCTCTTTCTCTCTCTCCCACTGATTCTCTTTCTCTCCCAAATCAGTCTCTCTCCTCTCCTCCGGTGACCTCCCCTCTCCCAGATCTGTTTCTTTCTCTCTATAATACGTAGCCTACATAAATATGAACAAACGAGCCAAATCTGTCTCATTCTCTTCTCACCTCTATCTGGGTTTGTGAAGCTTTTAGTTGCAAATTTTGATTTCAAATCTAAACCGGTAATTTACCGGTTCTGAACCAATTTTCAACTGGTTCACAAATATGAACCAGTATTTGCAAACTAGTAAACCAAAACCATATTTTAAGAGTGGTATGGGATGGTGTGGTATGGTTTATGTACCATGCACATCCCTAACTACCAGTCTGTCCACTTTATAAAACTGAAAATCAGAGTGAAAGGTCTTAATTGGATTAATAACCAACCCCCTTCCCATGTGACGAGCTGAATCTTCTGGACTTCAAAAACAAAGCCAATGAACACTTATCTTTGTTATCAGCACTTCACCAGTCTCTTTCATTATATCCATAAAAGTAAAACACCCCTTCCAATACTTCTTGAAGTTGAGTAAAGTTCCACTCACTCCCACACTTCCAAAACAAAGCATAAACTCTCAAAGCGGTTAGTTCTCCATTATCCAAAGGTTTCAATTTCTAAGAAAAACTCAAAACCCTAATAATAATCTTATAAACAATCCCTACACTACATATGATCACAACGCAAGCAATTACCAAATCAAGTAAAGGAAATCAAAGTCTTAACCTAAAAAAACAATTTCAAACACATTCAATTACAATTTGCACTAACAGAAAAGGGGGAAAAAGAACAATACCTGCCAAATTATGAAAGGATTGGAAGTCTTAGCGTTAGAGATATCAGCAGGATCAGGCTCAGCCTGAAGAGGAGGAGGAACCACAATTTGAGTATTAGGAAATGATACGAGGTTGCGCTTGGTAGTTGGAACCTGCTTTGATTCTGAGATGATTGTTGCTTCTTCTTCTTTGTCTTTAATACTACGTTTAGGTTGAAAAAATGGAAAAGGAAGTTGTTGAAGGTTGAAGTTGAAGTTAAAGTTTGGGAAAAAGGGGAAAGGGTTTGGTTTCGGTGTTTCCGCCGATTCTGGTTGTTCAGTCGCCACTATAATTTCGGTGGTTTTGGTCATCTTCTCTTCACAAGCGGCGGCGGAGACTCCAAAGGGGCGATGCTATGCGAGGGATTTGATATTTGATTTTGATGCATTAAAATGATTGGAATTTGTTTATTTATAGATAGATGAATGGAAATATATATATATTTTTAGATAACTGCATTGCACAGCACTAAAACCGTCACGCTTCAAGTTGAAAATCAAAGCGTGTTTCTCTCAACATTGTAATTGCCTCCAATGCCTTGTATCGGTGGGTCTATGTCCTATAGTCTTGGAGTAAATGCCTAATTTGACCTTTAAATTAAATGGGTGGATCTATCTACACACCCTAAATGTTAAAAAATAAATTTTAATGGCAAAAATGCCCTCACTTCTAAAATCCCATTTTAAACTCTCTCTTTCTTATTCTTTCTCATTTTTCTCTTCTCTCTCTTACACTCTCTCAAGTGTCTCTCTTGGTGAAATCTTCACGCAAACTCGGAGAAAATCATTAAAGTATGTCTCATTGTCACTGCATTGCATAGTTACGTAATCATTTTTGCTGTTAATGGTGTTTCAGAATTTTTTTTCAGATTCCTTGTGTTGCTCGTGAACTCAGTTGACGATAATGCAAAATCAAAATTTGTACTATCGTGAAATAAATTCATTATAGGCCTGTAAAATTGAAATCCATAACCTATAGTAAACTGAGTTCACGACAATTCAAGTAAACTGAGTCCACTATTACTATCATGAACTGATTTCACTATAGGTTATGAGTTTAAGTTTAGCGAACTCAGTTTACTATAGTTCAGGTCAATTGAGCCGACTATAACACAAACCAACCACTAAACTAAAAAAATCAAAAGTGAATATGGAAATATCCAAAAACTTTATTCAAGTGAAAACCGCGGTTACTAATGGGTGTGAGTTGTGGAATTTATAGATGATGTGCAAGTATACATGGTCGCAACAAGTAATAAATAGTAAGTAGAGATCATTCCCACGAGTATTGTTGAGTTCATTTCTATATTTAAATTAGTAAGTAATTAAGCTAGCGAGTAACATAGCTAGTTGTAGAACCCAATTTATCATTAAACAACAAGTAAAATATAGAATTAGTAGAAATTCAGAAAGAAAGTAAGTTGAAATGTCTTCCACTATGCAAATTCATAATCATGGTCTAATGCTACATCTGATGTTGAGGCATATGCTGCCTACCTTTCAGTCACTCTCGTCAGAGTTTCATTCACTATAAAAAACGCTGATTAGCGACGAAAAATTATGTTGCTAACAACACTTTTTCCATTGCTATGGCCAGTTTGTGAGGAATTAGTGAAGGCCTAATTCTGACGCTAGGTTAGCGACATAATTTTGAATCATTTATTGATTTACCCTTCTAAAATATATTTTAAAATATAATAATATTTTGTTGAGCAAATTTTAAAATATAATAATATGAAAACTATTAAAAAATAAAGATAAAAGTAAAATTCGATTGTTAAATTAAAAAGATTAGTACTTAATTTAAAAAATAATGTATGATTCTATGATAAAGGTAATTTTGTCTTTTTGTATAATGTAAAAATAAAAATAAGTATAAAAAATAAAAAAAATTTTTAAAAAAATATAAAAATAAAAAAGTAAGTTAATTTTTCCACAAAATGAAATAAGTTGTCACATGTTTTTTTTTTGTCATTAACTATATTATTTATAAGCTTATCTAAAATATATAATAGAATAATATATTATTGTATATCTTATCGAGTGTTGCACATAAAACACATAATAAGAAACTGCCACGTCGACGACAACAATATTATACAATATTCTGAAAAAAGATAATATGTTACTCTATCATATAATATCTCTATCCATATCTTATCTTTATCCTATATTATATTGTGAAAAAGATAAATTTTTACGAAACTGCCACGTCGATGACAATAATGTTATTGTGTAAGCAATATTTAAACAAAATTTATCAGTGTTAATTTTTAAGGATTTAACAATAAAATTTTATTGGTAAAAAAGTATAAAATTTTAAAATTTGTAGAAGTTTTTAATTTAACCTATTAAATATTACTGTATAGTTTTGCCTTCTAACAAAATTCAGTGTTAGATGAATTGCCCATAATCATCAAGCTGTTGAACATTATGTCTAACAGAATATAAGAGTTAAAAATCTAGACGAAACGATTGCTTGATTTGAGATGGCTTAAAGAATAGCAATGAAACTTGGCAATGAATTATGTATTGCTTCTCACTACATTACTATAATAACAATTTTTACAAATCAGCCCTCAGAAAACAAACCATATGTTTTGGCATTAAGAACTATTTGTCTAATTGCTGCAATCCCCCCTATTACAACTAAAATTGAGGATGCTCCACCTATCAATGTATTCACCCAAAAGATTAAGCTTTGCTTTGAGGGCTTAAAAGTTATATTGAAAAAAACCATTGGTAAAATGAAATCAAGAGGAATAAATGCAAATGCCCCAAACAATGCCATTATATCTGCAAAGAATGGCAACATAGTTGCAAAAAGTGTGGCTGCTGCCACTGAAAATGACCGAGACAGCACCCTAGGCACAACATTACGAATGGAAAACTGTCCCTTCTTTGGATCTCCAAAAATTGATTCAAATAGTTCATTTGTTGGTTGCAGATAAACCTGTAAGATAATCAATTTAAAGTTATTCGTTAGGAAAGTGAAATCCAATCAACTGCAAATGGATGCTTATGAACAACTTAATTGAGTATTTACAGACATAAGCACTTGTTACTTGTTAGGGTGTTTATGAGGATTTATAGAAACGACTTTATGACATGTATAATTCATTTTCAGCTTATTCTAACAATCTCTCTAGGATAATTTATAAAAACAACCTACAACTTATATTAAAACACTTTAACCACATATTCATTTTCATCGTAGAAATAACTTATACATTTATATGATAAGCACTTACCTAATGGGTAATTAACTAAGTTGTTTATCCATACACACCGTAAGTCTATGTTACGAAGTAGAAATGCAAAAAATCGACTGAAGTACACCAAAAAGCTAGCATTTCTTACCGCAGTCAGTCCAAAGACTTGCAGAAGGATGAGTATATTAGTCATCAAGAAAAACCACTTGGGCAGCAGTAGCTTTGTCTCCCCAATGAAGCTAGCAATAATTGTTCCTTTGGCTTCATTTCCAAATGCCCAATATCCAGAGATGGCAGCACTAAAATAGGTAGCGACTATAACTGAATAACAGAAACATAGTCCTTTAAACATTTTGCCCTTCACAGGAGGTGCCAAAGTTGCCTAAATTTTGCAAAACAAAATATGATTAGTAACTTAACATATGCATTTTGTTCTTTTGAACTTGCAAAAAGAATCTAATGATTCTTATTCTGTTGCAACTAATCACCATTTTAGTCCCCCAATCATGAAATTAATTGAAGTACAAAATGCTTCTTGAATTTGAAAATATTCTATCACATTAGTCCGTTCCCTTCGCAACAATTTCAGGATGAAGTTGAAATCGACCGACTCTAAGGGACTACTGTGATAAAGATTTTCAAATTCATGAAGCATTTCGAAATTTTGTTAATTTTCAGAAACCAAATTGTCCGACCTCTACAATTTCAAGACTAAATTGGTGATTCACACAAAATATCTTCATATTTAATTTTTTTTGATTCATTATTTGTTCTCTGGAAATGAGTAACAAGGTGCTCAACTAACCTGTATTTCTGGAATGATCCCACTAGCATAACAGGTAGCAATGATTGAAATACCATTGAAGGCACCAAAGAGTTGATCTGCATCAGAACCTCTTACTGAATAATGTCTAGGCGGTGCATCTTTTGAGTGACCTGTTTAAACATAAGCAACACATCAAGTTGATTACAAGTTTCTGCATAGGTCGCCAATGCCATGGCCGTCTAAGGGACTGTGCAGGCTGGCTACTGCACAAGGCCCCAACTCAATACCATTGTTTTAGGGCTCCCTCAAAAAAATTAGTATATTCATTTGATAAAAGTATAATTAGTTTGAAGTTGTATTAGAGATGTTCAATGCCATTGTGTTTTTTCCTTTCCTTACCAATGTATATAGAACCGACAGTGACACATGTTGCATAAGCCACACAAAGAATCAGAGCAATCAGATTAATGTGCCTCAGTGAGTGAAAGGATGGTAGTTGAGCTAAAAGCATTGTTACAACTCCACAGATAATAATAAATTGGTAAAGCTTCATTGATCCCTCTGGATGGTAGAGCTGGTAAATGAACTGTACATGAGAAGAAAAATGTAGCTTCTTAATATAACAATACAATGAGGCTGGAGAATTTTACAAGGTCTAAAAGGAAAATGAAATGAACCTCTTGTATTAATTACCTTGAGGCTCTTTCCACCCACAAGAGGACCACCAATCACTGTGCCAAAGCATATGATAAATTGAAGAGGGCCTATATAGTATTTTGCCCATCCAGGTCCTGCCACAACATTTGTCATCAATTATGAATGCCTTAACCTATTTAAAGTACACATATCCAATAGGGATAGTATAACAAAGGAAAAATGGAAACTACTAAATAGCAAGGTTTTAGAAAAAGGCCGGCGGCCATGATCAGGACTGCGAGTTCATAGTTTTTTATGTCTCCGAGACAGCAATGTAACATTGATTGAGCCTGTATCAACTGCACTAGATCGCGATTCTTTGAAATATTAAGGACCACGACTGTGACTGCGATTTAAAAGCTTTCTAAAGAGGGAGAAATAAGGTTACAAGACCATATATTCACCTAAAATATCTCTGGTCATATCCCTGAATCGATACTGGCGGCGGCCAAGCTGTGCATGATGTTCTAAGACCATAGATAAAAGGTTATATGAATAGAATGTGATTAGGCCAGCAAGGGTCAACCAAATCACTCCTCCAAACCAACCCAAAAGGGTCAAGGAGAAAGGAAGAGTAAGAAGCACAGGTCCCACAATAGATGTTGTCAAATGATACCCACAGTGCAACCATGATCCTACACAACACAACCATATAGTGAATTGATCAATACCCTTTTCTTATTTATCTCAAAATTCTTCATCACAATCACTTAAAAACATAATTTCTCTTTGTTCATGACAAACCAAAATAAACATATAGAATAAAATCTCAGATATAAAGTCATCATATTTAATTACCTCGAGATACAAGAACAAACTTTGTTCCTGCATCTAGTTCTGGTGGAGTAGAGTGATTGACTCCAAAGCCCTTTTCACTGTCACTTGTATAAATTTCTGAAGAGCTTTGAGGAGCAGTTCCCATCTTAGCTGCTGATATGCTAGATTTAATCTCGGATGTTAATTGTTCCTCTGTAGGATTTTTCTTTTGAAGCAAATATTCTAAATCCATATATATATGTACCTTGAGCTAATGATCATAATAATAACAGAAATATCTTATCTTATACAGAAAAGAGTAAGAATGGAGGCAAGTTGACATTAATGTTGAAAAAGACTTAAAATTAGTTAAGATGAAGAAACATGTTTTGAATCACCTCATGATGGTCAAAGAAGCGTAACTATAGTGTGTGTTGGAAACTCTGTTTGAATGGTAATAATAAAGGGAGAAAATGACACACATGCGTACCACTAACAACTTGCTGCATGATTGATTAGTTTATAAAGAAATGATAGAATTTTATGGCATCGTGAGGTGGGGTTACCATGAAGGTGGCTAACTGGCTCGTCCAATGAAGTCAAAATAATCAGCTATATAATGTATATAATAATATTAACATATGCCAAATACTATGTATATGTGTTTGTTTGCAACAACAACAATAAAAATGTTGACCAAATCCAGCCTGTCCACATACCCAGATTTCACACATGCCAGAATCAAAGTACAGGTGTACAACTAAATTTTTCTCATAATGTCATTTTGTTTCATGGTTAAAGAGATAGCAATCTAGGTCTAAATTTGATTATTTTATATATTTTGTGTGATTATATTATTTTATCAATAACTGATGATTTTAATACTTTTGTTTGTACATATATATGATACACAATAAAACTATATCTTAATTTTGTAACAAATGAAACACAATAATTCTAGTATCATATTGTTGACGTTTCCACGCACCTTTAGTTCTATTACTACTTTCGTTCAATTTTCCTTTTGTGTCGGCTAGTGGTCCACTTAACATTCTTTGCTGGATCTTTACCTACAAAGTACAAAGCGTTTCATATTCCCCTCATTCCTAATTATACCTTCCAAACTAAGGTGATGGAAGAACTTATTTTTATCTTTTAAATTAAAAATATATAAAATATTTCTCGGAATAAATAAATGATAAATAAAATATTATATTCTTTTTTTTTGGTACAAAAATACTATGTTATTTCTTTAGTTTTTTAAAATCTCGTAAATATATATTAACAAATAAATTTAGCCCTCCAAGACCATTCTCTTAAATTGGTAAAAAAAAAACCATTCTCTTAAATGGACCTTAAAAAGTAGTATGCAATCCACGCTTAATTTTCTGGCGTGAATCATAGTCCAAAAAACAAAAGAAAAAGAAAATCAAAGAATGTGTTTGAAAAGTCGGGTACTGCGTATACTTTGACTTTATGATGATGAATAACAAGACTAATCTTCCATGCAACCAAAATTATCCTTATATGGTCTTTTTTTATGCAGTCATAACTAACTAGACTAGACCAAAAATATAATTAATTTTAGATGTTTGCATAAGATTTTTAATTTATAATACATACGGTGATACAATTGCTGAGATATTTGTGTGGAGGAAAAAAAGTCTTTATACAAAAATACAGGAAAGTCGTGTGTAATAATAATTAAATGAAAGTTGTGTTTAGGGTCGGCTCAAAAATCTCGAATAGCGAGTTTTTGACAACAATCTATAATAGTGAGTGAGACTTAAAACGAATTTTAGTTGAAACTATTTTTTTACGTTAGATAGCTTTAAGTTGGGTCCTTTTTTTATCACAGAAAGTTTAGGTGAGTTGGGCTCCGGGCTCACCAAGGTCAGGACATGCCTCAAGACTCTTTGAGCGCTAAACTAACAAATGTACTTACAGATCACTCACCAAAGAGTTCTTTACGCTCGCAGCGAGAGTTTAAGTTGGGTCTTTTTGTTAAGGCATTTTTGACAACAATCTCTAGCAAATGCCTGAACAAGTACTATATTCCTCAATGATATAGGTGCAAAAACATCTTAGAAAACTTACCCAGAAGGAATTCTGTTCATATCTCAGCAGCTTCTCCAAAATGTACTGAAAAGTTAATGTTAAACTAGTTACAGTTTCCCAATCAATCAGTCACCAGTTCTTGACATTTTGTGCTGCTTAATTATGAGAACGTTGCTCTTGCTATGTTGCTAGAAAAAAAGTGTTTATGTGGATAAATAAACAAACAAAAAAAGTGGTTATTGTAAATTGTTGTCTGAAATGATTCCCCTAGACAGACAAAATTGAGTGGGCTCGAGATGTATTGCTGACAGATTTGTTTATTTATTACAGCTCAACAAAAGAATCCACGTATGTACCTAGCTCGATCAGGTCAGGGATTTTCAGATATAATACTTCCACTATATTCAGTTTTGCTTATTATGCTTATACTAAAGATATTGATGCGTGCAGCTTCAAATTGAAAAAGACATATATGCAATATGGCAAATTGAGAATAAATAAACTATGTATATATTAGTGATCAGGGACTAAAACAACATCGATCGTTGTCTATATTTTGTTGTATCTGTTGTCGCTATGCAATGCCTTGAATTACTACCTTATCTACTGTTTTTTTGGGGGGACTTCCATTACCATATATCATTGACTTTGACTACGTTTCAGTTGTCTTATCTCCTACTAATTTGAGCTTTTTTTAATTCTAAAGCTCTGGGGATTTTGGACTATTTGTCCGTCCAGTAGTAGCAAGAAAGGGCTCTCTTTTTTGATCTTTTTGTTCCTTCTTCATATCATGTTTAACTTGGATTGGATCTACTATATAAGTCCTTGAAGATTTCATTAGGTTTAATTTAAGAATATAAGAGAATGTACTGAGCAAAGCAAAGCTTAGGCTAACAGAAAATCATTCCTAAACATAAACCAATTCGTTAATTGAAAAACAAATAAATTTTAACAAAATGATAAAGAAACTTACCCAGAATGAGGAATGGGAAAACACATGCAGAAGGAACGTCCAATGCAACACTTGATCTCTCTGGCCTCTTTGCACAATCCTTTTTCTCTTCTTTCTTGTTTTCCTAATAATAATGATAGAAAGAGGGATAACACAATATGAATATGAAAATGGCTAGTAGAAAAGTTCCCTACGTATGCCTTTCGTACAATAGCAATAACAAAATTGATACTCTGAATTCAAGAGAGTAAATATAATATTAATGTGTCTAACCTTTAGCAGGACTGTGAGACAAGTAATTGGATAAATACCTTGCTTCCACTTATAGTCGACATTTATCAAATACCCTGCCTGCATATGGGAGCATGTCATTGCTGTCAAACTGCATCTTCAAAAACAAGATTTCTTCTTCGCCTTGATCAAGGAATTCTCGCTAAATATTGGCATTTCCAATGATGGTGGTGATAACCGGAAGACTACCCCGACCACTTTCCATAGGACATGGAGTTTCCACTTTGGATACCGACACTTATTCATCACTTGGCGAGCCCTGATTCGCTGCTCGCATTGCAATTCTAGCCAATGCATTCCCTGCGATGCACATTGCGGTTACTGCATTGTGCAATATTTTTAGAGCAATGTTATTCCGCCATTGACTGATAAAATCAGCCAAAAACCATACTACAACACTAATTAACCAAATTTTTTAAGTCATTAACCAATCTATTTTTCAGAGTTTTTAGTCATAATTTTTATTAATGATTATCAAAATTATCTATAAAGCTTAATTTATATACACTTACAATCACAATTTATGGAGTGGTCGGTTACGATTAACTCGTGGTTACCAATTGACCAATTTCTTTTTAATGATGTGTGTGTAGTTGACAAATAGTGTAAAATTCTTATTTATACATGGTATTTTTAAAGATGGCTTTAAATTCAGAATGGGCAATGGAAACTCCTCCTTTTAGAACTCAACTTGATCTGATTTTGGAGCTCTGACCAAACTAGTCCCTTATGTAAACATCCATGACATTGACCTCAGAGTCTCTGATCTCTATGACAAAGATGGTTGGAAGCTTGGAAACCTCTGTACTCATCTCTCTCATCAGGTTCTTGAGCATATTAATGGAAACCTCCCCAGCCAATTATATCAAGTTCTTGAGCATATTAATGGACAATGCTTGAATTTGGGATTACAGTTTAGCTGAGGAGTACAATGCAAAATCTGGATATAATTGGCTTCGTGATAAGAGGCATCTCAATCCTGGAACTGAGGACACTAGATCTTGGAAGTGGATTTGGTCTCTCCCTAGACCCGAGAAGATTAGATTTCTGATTTGGACAGCATCTCATAATGCAATTCCTACTGCTAGCATGTTGCATCACAGAGGAATGTTGAACTAAGCTTCTTGTCAGAGACGTGGGATTGGAGATGGAACAGTCTTGCACTACTTAAGGGACTGTAATCTCCCTAAGAATATTTGGAGGTCTCTTGGCTTTGATTCAATCTCGTTCCATGCATAATGTGGTTGATCCTATGGAGTGGTTCAAGCTTGGTAATAAGTACTCTTTTAGCGGATGAAACAATTAATAAGTACTCTCTCAAGCTAAAGATTCTGAACTTTGTAGCCTCCATCAAGAATTGATTTTTTGGTGTAGTGTCCTCTTCAAGCCCGCCTAGGTTGGTTTCCTGGCACCCCCTCTAGCGACAATGATATCATTTTGAATGTTGATGGTAGCAACCTTGGCAATCCTGGGAGGTCTGGTTTTGGTGGTCTCTTGCGGAATAACTATGGAGGATGGATAGGTGGTTTTGTAGGCCACATTGGCATCTCTAATAACCTCCATGCTAAACTTCTTGCCTTGTACAACAGTCTCTGTTTTGCGTGAGATCGATAGAGGATATCGTTTGTTGGTGTGCTATTCAGACTCTCAGAATGCTTTACAGCTTGTCACTTCTCCAATCAACATGTGGAGCAAATATGCACCTATTGTTCAGAACATTAAGGATCTTCTTCATAGAGATTGGCACGACTGTAAGCATTTTCACCAGTGTGCCGACTATATATATATATATATATATATATATACACACTAGATATATGAATGAACCTATTGTTCGTACTATGTATATACTAGATACATCATTCATATATAGTGCTTTATCTTTGACTTAAGTTTCATTTTGGCACACGAGGAGACTACATTCATTTTTGGAAGAATGAGATAGTTAATTTCAAAAGGCGCTGAAAATGAGAAAAGTAGTTAGTTGATATTTATCAATTATTAGAAGAAGCTACACTTTATCTCCTATAAATAGGAGTCTTGTGAAGAGTTTAAGCAACTTCACCTTAGTTGATCATATAGAGAGGTGAAACATCCTGAATCATTTCCTAGAGAGAGAAAGTGTGAGTGTTAATTTGTTGTGTGATATGTGAGTGTTATCATTCTTTGTAACTTTTAGGGTGAGAGTTTTGTAGAGTGATACACATGTTGGATTGGGTTACAAATTGTTGTAATTTTAGTTGAGATAATGAGTAAATTACATTGAGGTGTTTCCATGGAAGTAGGCAAAAGGTGTCGAACGATGTAAAATCTTTGTGACTTCCTCTATTGTTTTTGTGGTAGTTCGTGTATGTACAATGATCTTTGGGCGTGTGGATTATTTCGATGGCGAGTGCTGTTTTTCCTAGTAGGGTGTTTGTCATTGTGAAGGATTTATAGAGGCACCGCAAGGTTTGAAGTCTCTATCGTGCCTCCTTCGACTCTTGTGGTTCTGTGGGTCGAGGAGGCCATGCCATGCCGGAGTATAGTCAGTGGTTTCTTCATTCAACATTCAAATGTGTCCCTTATATAGTGATTCATGCAAGTTATTAGGTTTTGAGAAAAAGTCTGGACCATGACTAGGTTTATTTTTCTCACAAACATATATACCAGTAATTGGACAGGGTCTTCGATCATTTGTTTGGGTTGCCAGCTAGTTCCTTTGGCCGGAGGCAACAGGTATCCTTGCAAAAACACTCTTTGTCCAAAAGTTAGTAACAGGATGTAATCCTATTAAGGTTAATGGAATGGTACACATACCTTATGCATTTTGGGAGAAGCTTTCTATCATAGAAGGGACTCTCTTAGGCTCTTTTTGTGGTTTATGGTCTTGCTTGAAGCCCATTGTAAGTATTCAAGGGGCCATAAATAAAATAGGCCCAGCCCAGTGTGCTGTGGTTTATCACTTTTCTTTCTGACGTGAACAAGTTACACTTCTATAAAGTACATCTATTAATCATGTTGTAACCAAAAAAACCTATTAATCATGTTCTCATGATTCTTTCTTACACATAAAAACAACTTTAATGTCGATTATTAGTGTGTATTCATTCTATCTTTCTTTCTATAAATAACCAAAACGAGGTTCCCATTTTTGGTCTAAACTCTAAAAATCTCAGACTTAGGCTTATAGGAAATAATGACTCTTTGTAGAAAAACCACCATTCAATATTTTAATTTCCTGTTAAAAACGCTGTTGGAGGACTGTGACACTTTTCTGGTCTCAACTTTCAAGCTACCTGTCTATAAAATTTCTTTCCTTTTTTGCTTAATAGTTACATATAAAATTATAAATACTTCACAAACTTACATTCTCCTGGATGGGTCCGAACAATAACTACGTTTGGATCCCACGTCAAGGTCTCGAGTTCAAATTTTGAGTGTGGCATAGATAAAACATCGACAAAACTAGTGGATACTGCGCACCAATGACACGCTAGCAAAAAAAATCATTGTTTAGGAATCAAGAAGCAAATTAGTGTTTTGTCTAAGAAGTGCAAGACACCCAAATACTTCTCTTTCTGTCTCTGTCTCTCTCTCCACTAGAGATATAACTTGAAAGGCATTGTAATATACGTTAGCTCCATTTGGAGTCACACTCAGTAATTGGTTGTTGCTAAATCTAGCACATGGGGAGCTGAACTAGCCAATTCAGTATGCATGACTGTAAGCATTTTCACCAGTGTGCCGACTGACATTGTGGCTCTTTCTTACTTATTGCCTTGACGTAACTCCTAAGCCACAATCAATGCATTACCAAAAGTGAATACTACAAAACCATTCGTGTTCTTTTCGCAAAGCCAACCCAACCACAAAACCAAACACAAAATATATAGTGCTATATCTATCCATCACATTATTTATATATATAGTCACCACTCTTAAGTGTACATTGTCTCTCCAAAGGAAACCAATAAATCTCCCTTCATAGATGGATACATTTGAAGGTGTTCATTATGGTATTACAAGCCAAATGAATTTTATTTGGCAACAAGCCAGGGTACCCCTCATTGTTCCAGTGCTGAAATTGCTAGTGTTTTTGTGCCTAGCAATGTCAATTATGCTGTTTATTGAGAAAGTTTATATGGGTGTAGTCATAGTCTTTGTTAAGTTGTTTGGCCACAAGCCAGAGAAACATTACAAATGGGAGCCACTTAAGGATGACATTGAGCTTGGAAACTCTTCATACCCAATGGTTCTCGTACAAATCCCAATGTACAATGAGAAAGAGGTACATATATCATATCACTATATATGTAAAATGTAAAGTAATATTTCATTTAATCAATAAACCTTAAATAAATAAATACTATATGCTGCAGGTGTATCAGTTATCAATTGGAGCTGCATGTGGGCTATCTTGGCCATCTGATAGAATAATTATTCAAGTTCTTGATGATTCAACAGATCCAATCATTAAGGTTGAAAACATTCCCCTGCTAATAAAGTTCACTCACAATTAAACAATATGTTAATTATTTCTATTTTCCTTTTTCACTTGGTCAATCCATTTTTTAATCTCTAGTTAGGCCCTAGGGGCTCCTTAAAAAAACTACAATTGTATTCATCATCTAGTTAAACTTGCATGGAAGCATTTCCTTCTTAAAACAATATCACTTTTTGCCACAGAATATGGTGGAGGTGGAATGTCAGAGATGGGCAAGCAAAGGCATAAACATAAAGTATGAGATCAGAGAGAACAGAAATGGTTACAAAGCTGGAGCACTCAAAGAAGGAATGAAGCACAGTTATGTCAAACTTTGTGACTATGTAGCCATCTTTGATGCTGATTTTCAACCTGAGCCTAACTTCCTTTGGCGCACCATCCCATTCCTAGCTCACAATCCACAAGTTGCACTCGTCCAAGCTCGATGGAAATTCGGTAACTGCATTTAGTTTTAACGGCTTTGCAGTTGGTTTGCACCGGTGCGATCGTTGCAAATGATCAAGCACTTGAGTTTTGAGAATAATACTCTTTGTTGTGTATATATTGCAGTTAATGCTAATGAATGCTTAATGACAAGAATGCAAGAGATGTCATTAGACTATCATTTCCTTGTGGAGCAGGAAGTTGGTTCCTCAACTTATGCCTTCTTCGGTTTCAATGGTAAATCATTAATTTTCCTTAATAATACTGCTCAATTCACAGTTTTAGTTAAAGTGTGTAGTAGATAGAACGTTTTAAGAAAGTAGTTCGATTGGTGAGCTAATAGATGTTTAAGGAGTTTGACTCGAGGTCTTGGGTTCGAGCCAGACAAACTAACATAACAGTTGGTGCAGGCACAGCTGGTGTATGGAGAATTTCAGCACTAAATGAAGCTGGTGGATGGAAAGACCGTACAACAGTTGAAGATATGGATCTGGCTGTTAGAGCTGGTCTCAAAGGCTGGAAATTTGTCTATCTTAGTGACCTCAAGGTATATATATTTTTGAATCTCAATACCCTTAATTACATGGCTTCAACATTCTTTTAAACTTTGGACCTAACCAGTTAATCATCTTGTTGTTTTGATTTGCTAATTTACTTGATGAATTTGTGGTTTCCAATTAAACTTAGGTGAAAAATGAATTGCCAAGTACCTTTAAAGCCTACCGTTATCAACAACACAGGTGGTCATGTGGCCCAGCTAATCTTTTCAGGAAAGTGGCAATGGAAATCTTAAGAAACAAGGTATCAACCCCTTGGAAGTCAAATTTGCTTTAAGAAGTCAAATTACTATTGCTATCTATCTTCTCTTCTAATTCAATTTTTACCATATGGTGCAGAAAGTCTCAATGTGGAAGAAGTTTTATGTGATCTATAGTTTTTTCTTTGTCCGGAAGATCATAGCCCATGTGGTCACATTTGCATTCTATTGTATCATTTTGCCTGCAACTGTTTTAGTTCCAGAAGTAGAAGTCCCCATGTGGGGTGCTGTTTATATACCTTCTATCATCACACTCCTTAATGCTGTTGGAACTCCAAGGTAATTAACCTCTCAAGCACCGACACTTCCGGTTGAAGAAGTGTCTGGTGTCCGACACTGACACTTCAATTACTTCTATTTTTAATATTTTTCAAATTAAATCAATGTTTGTATATCCGTGTTTGTGTCGTGAGGTGTCTGTTTCTGTGCTTCATAGTAATTAACTATTTTACTAAGTTGGCAACATTTTGTAACTTCTTAGCATGTGTATATATATTAGTGCAGGTCATTCCACTTAGTGATATTTTGGATACTTTTTGAAAATGTGATGTCAATGCATAGGACAAAGGCAACAATTATAGGTTTGTTAGAGACAGGAAGAGTAAATGAATGGGTAGTTACTGAGAAATTAGGAGATGCTCTCAAAACAAAATCAAGTGGCAAAGCAGCTAAAAAGCCTCATATCAGGATTGATGGAAGGTCAGTTTTTCTACACTTAAAATGTGCTTTTTGCAACTCCAGTTCACATGTTTTTGACTTGTTTGTTGATGATAAACAGACTTCATTTCCTAGAACTTGGTATTGGAGCCTACCTCTTTTTCTGTGGATGCTATGACTTTACCTTTGGAAAGAATCACTGTTTCATATATCTTTTCATGCAATCTATAGCCTTCTTGGTTGTGGGAGTTGGCTATGTTGGCATCTTTGTTCCCAGTTCTTAGAGCAACCTACTACTGCATTGCATGCTCAGAATCATATATATCATTCATATGGAATGTCTGTGATTTGGCTTCCCATTCACTATACAGAGGAACAGAATGCAATTTCTTCTGCTGCAGCTCCCATTCCTTTAGTACTAAACATTACAATATTTTACAATTATTTGTATTGTAATACTTCGAATTGAATGTTTCCACATAGTAACACCTATGTACAATGTTTTTTCATTGGAATTGTTAAAACTGTGGGCCGGCAATAACAAGAATATGCCTAGATATTATCAAAATGGCGAATAGAACAAGAGAAAATTTTAGTACAAGGTTGCCGCAGTGACATAAAATAACGACATTTCAAAATGGATTGAATATTATATCCTCGTACTAGAAGGCAACATTCAAAGGACACTATATATAGATAGATAAATTATCAATCAAACTATATACCATAACATAAAAAAAGATGCATACGTGGGAGTTTTTTAGGTATGAGGAAGACGAAAAGAAGAGCGAGACACGAAGCACGTTGTTAGTAGTTTTCACTTTGATTGCTGCAGTGACATTTCAAGCTGGCATAAATCCCCCTGGTGGTGTTTGGCAAGACAATGATAATGGCCATATTGCAGGGAAATCAATCTATTCTTGCAGTTCCAACAACAACCAATATTATCCCTTCTACATTTTTCTCTTTTTCAACACATTTTCTTTATTTTGTTCCATCATGGTCATTGTAGCAGTGACAAAAAATATGCCTTTCCAAATGGAGATACGACTTGCCACTATTTCATTGGGAATGACTTATTTAGCAGCTATTTGTGCTGTCACTCCTATTAAATTAGTTGATGTTCGCTGTGTCCTCTGTGCATTGTTTCTTCCTGCCTTACTACGACTACTGTGTGATGTTTCCACAATAGTTAGTAAAGTTATGAAGAAGAAGAGCCAAGTCTCTCGTGCACAAGCCTAATAGGTTAGGTTCAGCCGTTGCTTGCATATTTTGGTTTCGTACGTTTACTTATGATATCAAAGCGCCTTTTTTGTAACATACTGCCCACCCTATGCGCTGCCGATCTTTCCTCATGGTCTTCTCGTGCTCCCTAGTCATCGTTGATCTGATCTGTGAATTTTTGCCTATCCTGCTACCCTTTTGCGCTACCGAATCGACTACCAATTAGGTTTTTAAAACATTAGCCTATGTATCACTGTGATCTAATGCTCAAAATTTGTCGCTCATCATGAGAGACTTGAACATGTTATCAATAGTCCTGAGCTTATATTTTGTTTTTTCTCAATCTACATGCATAAAGTTTTGAATCAACTCATTCTCAATGCAAGTGGGGTGTATATCTTCTCCACTTAATTACTGGACAGAGTAGGATGGAGATAGACACATCAAATAAAATAATATTCTATCTCTTTTCTACTCGAACCGTCCATAGATAGCATCTCATTCCATGGAAGTGGAATCTTTTAGATAAATTCGTTCTCATCAGAGGTGGAACATTTCAAATAAACTCATAAGATAATGGTATTGGAAGTCGAAGGATTTGGATATTTTTACTTTGTACTTTGGGATATTGGAAATATTGTGCAACGATTCAGAATAATTAAAAAAAATCTCAAATTCTATTTATATATCCACTTTTTATTAACTAACCCTTTACAAAAGAGATAAAACAAACGAATAAGAAAGAAAATTCATTAAGAATCAAAATATTTTTTATTCTTTATTTTTTTTTGTATGGAATATACACATCAATTTTCATGGACTTCTACTTCCTATTTTAATAGGGGTAGGACTTCTACTTTTTCCCACGGCAACAAAAAATCTTCGCCGTATGTGGGCTTTTCCTAGTATTTTATTGTTAATAATGGTTATGATTATTTCGATCGATCTATCTATTCATCAAATCCAGAACAGTTCAATCTATCAATATGTATGGTCTTGGACTTTAAATAATGATATTTCTTTAGAGTTTGGCTACTTGTTCGATTCACTTACTTCTATTATGTCAATATTAATCACTACTGTTGGTATTCTGGTTCTTTTTTATAGTGATAATTATATGTCTCATGATCAAGGATATTTGAGATTTTTTACTTATCTGAGTTTTTTTAATACTTCAATGTTGGGATTAGTTACAAGTTCCAATCTGATACAAGTTTATATTTTTTGGGAATTGGTTGGAATGTGTTCTTATCTATTAATAGGTTTTTGGTTTACATGTCCTATTACGGCAAAAGCTTGTCAAAAAGCATTTGTAACTAATCGTGTAGGGGATTTTGGTTTATTATTAGGAATTTTAGGTCTTTATTGGATAACGGGTAGTTTGGAATTTCAGGATTTATTTCAAATATTTAATAACTTGATTTATAAGAATGAGGTTAATATTTTTTTTTGTTACTTTCTGCGCCCTCTTATTATTTTGTGGATCAGTTGCGAAATCTGCTCAATTCCCTCTTCATGTCTGGTTACCGGATGATATGGAAGGGCCTACCCCTATTTCGGCTCTTATACACGCTGCTACTATGGTAGCAGCAGGAACTTTTCTTGTAGCTCGGCTTCTTCCCCTTTTCACAGTTATACCCTTCATAATGAGTGGAATAGCTTTGATAGGTATAATAACAGTAGTATTAGGAGCAACTTTAGCTATTGCTCAAAAAGATATTAAGAAAAATTTGGCCTATTCTACAATGTCTTAATTGGGTTATATGATGTTAGCTTTATGTATGGGCTCTTATCGAGCCGCTTTATTTCATTTGATTACTCATGCTTATTCAAAAGCATTGTTGTTTTTAGGATCTGGATCCATTATCCATTCAATGGAAGCAATTGTTGGATATTCTCCAGATAAAAGTCAAAATATGGTTCTTATGGGCGGTTTAACAAAACATGCGCCAATTACTAAAAACACTTTTTTAATAGGTACACTTTCTCTTTGTGGTATTCCACCTTTTGCTTGTTTTTGGTCCAAGGATGAGATTCTTAATGATAGTTGGTTGTATTCACCGATTTTCGCAATAATAGCTTGTTCCACAGCAGGATTAACTGCATTTTATATGTTTCGAATCTATTTACTAGTTTTTGAAGGATATTTAAACGTTCATTTTCAAAATTTCAACGGAAAGAAAAATAGTTCATTCTATTCAATATCTTTATGGGGCAAAGAAGGAAAAAAGAAATTAAAAAAGAAAATTCATTTATTAGATTTATTAACAATGAATAATAATGAAAGGACTTCTTTTTTTCGGAAGAGGAAATATTCAAATACAATTAATCGAAATGTCAAAAGCATAAAACGTCTTTTTGTTGAGAGTACCTATTTTGGTACTAAAAACATTCCCTTTTTTTATCCTCATGAATCTGACAATACTATGCTATTTTCTATGCTTGTATTAGTATTATTTACTTTCTTCGTTGGGTCCATTGGAATTTCTTTCAGCCAAGATGGAATAGATTTGGATATCTTATCCAAATTGTTAATTCCGTCTATAGACCTTTTACATCAAAATTCAACGAATTCTGTCGATTGGTATGAATTTTTTACAAATGCAACTTTTTCGGTGAGTATAGCTTTTTTCGAAATATTGATAGCGTCTTTTCTCTATAAACCTGTTTTTCTTCTTTACAAAACTTGAACATATTGAATTTATTTCAAAAAAGTGTTACTAAAAAAATTATTCCTGATAAGATAATCAATGTTATATATGATTGGTCATATAATCGTGGTTATATAGATGCTTTCTTTGAAGTATCTTTAATTGCGAGTGTAAGAAAGTTAGCTAAATTCAATTATTTTTTTGATAGACAAATAGATGATGGAATTCCAAATGGAGTTGGTATTTCAAGTTTTTTTATGGGAGAAGCTATCAAATATGTAGGGGGTTGACGAATTTCTTCGTATATTTTATTTTTTTTATTAATCTTTTTGGTAATTTGTTATTATATATTTATATAAATATATAAAAATAAATAAATATTATGAATTATATTAAAATCTAGATTGAATAGATTTATGGGCGAATGACGGGAATTGAACCCGCGCATGGTGGATTCACAATCCACTGCCTTGATCCACTTGGCTACATCCGCCCTTCTTAATACTATGCATAAAAATTTTTAGACTTTTTTTTCATTATAATTTATCATTTATTTTCTTCTAAGTTCTTACGAATATTTTAAAATCTAATCTAAAATAAATACGATAACGATAAAAAAAACATTCATTTTTTTCCTTAATTATTAAATTAAACGGAATTTACTAGAAGTCATATTTATTACAAAAAGATCAAAAAGACTACTCAAATAAAAGTAAAAAGGTAGTAATATCCTTCTTTACAACCAAAATATTATCCATTTATAGATGGAGCCTCAACCGCAGCTAGGTCTAGAGGGAAATTATGAGCATTACGTTCATGCATAACTTCCATACCAAGGTTAGCTCGGTTAATAATATCAGCCCAGGTGTAAATTACAAGACCTTGACTATCAACTACAGATTGGTTGAAATTGAAACCATTTAAGTTGAAAGCCATAGTGCTGATACCTAACGCGGTAAACCAGATACCTACTACAGGCCAAGCAGCTAGGAAGAAATGTAAAGAACGAGAATTGTTGAAACTAGCATATTGGAAGATTAATCGGCCAAAATAACCATGAGCAGCTACAATATTATAGGTTTCTTCTTCTTGACCGAATCTGTAACCTTCATTAGCAGATTCATTTTCTGTGGTTTCCCTGATCAAACTAGAAGTTACCAAGGAACCGGGCATAGCACTGAATAGGGAGCCGCCGAATACACTAGCTACACCTAACATGTGAAATGGGTGCATAAGAATATTATGCTCAGCCTGAAATACAATCATAAAGTTGAAAGTACCAGAGATTCCTAGAGGCATACCGTCTGAAAAGCTTCCTTGACCAATTGGGTAGATCAAGAAAACAGCAGTAGCAGCTGCAACAGGAGCTGAATATGCAACAGCAATCCAAAGGCGCATACCCAGACGGAAACTAAGTTCCCACTCACGACCCATGTAACAAGCTACACCAAGTAAGAAGTGTAGAACAATTAGTTCATAAGGACTGCCATTGTATAACCATTCATCAACAGATGCAGCTTCCCAGATCGGGTAAAAGTGCAAACCGATAGCCGCAGAAGTAGGAATAATGACACCAGAAATAATATTATTTCCATAAAGTAGAGATCTAGAAACAGGCTCACGAATACCATCAATATCTACTGGAGGGGCAGCAATGAAAGCGATAATAAATACAGAAGTTGCGGTCAATAAGGTAGGGATCATAAAAACACCAAACCATCCAATGTAAAGACGGTTTTCAGTGCTGATTATCCAGTTACAAAAGCGACCCCATAGGTTTTCGCTATCGCGTCTCTCTAAAATTGCAGTCATGATAAAATCTTGGTTTATTTAAATTTAATTATCAGGGACTCCCAAGCACACGAATTCTCTATAACTAGAGAATTAAGGACTTGTTATTCAACAGTATAACATGACTTATATACCGGTGTCAACCAATACAAATATCCAGTGCATGCTGTTATTCATCTAGATTCATCCAAAATTTCTTTTTTTTTACCTCATTTAAATTTAATCATTCATTCAAAAAAAAAGATACTAAAGGTTTTCTATAGAATCTATCTATAGATAGATAGATTACAACAATATATTAAATCTTTTACTATATTAATTATAATGGGTTGCCCGGGACTCGAACCCGGAACTAGTCGGATGGAGTAGAAAATTCATTGTTTCATCAAACAAAACAATAAAAAATCCCTCCCCAAGCCGTGCGTGCATTTTTCATTGCACACGTGTATACATCTAAACCTGAGTTACTTCCCCAGCACAAGACTATAAGAAAGTTTAATATTCAATTGAGAAATCTTTAAACTTCACTCTTACTACATGAACATTTCATAAATATATAGGTCATAGAATACTAAGTATCATAATATAACCAATCATTCATGATTGACCAAATCATTACTGAAAAGAATATCTAAATCTAAATACCAAATCCTATTTCCATGTAACTTCTGCAAAGTAGAAGACGATCTTGGAAAAATCAAAGAAAGAATCTCTTCTTCCTCTGTAAAGAATTCTTCCAATAATTCTTCTGAACCCGATCTTTTCAAAAAAGCGCGTACAGTACTTTTGTGTTTACCGGCCAAAGTTTTTATACAAGAAAGCCGAAGTATATATTTTATTCGATACAATTTTTTTTTTTGAGGATCCGTTGTAATAATGAGAAAGATTTCTGCATATTCGCAAAAATCGGTCAATAATATCAAAATCGGATGAATAGGCCCAGACCGCCTTACTAATGGGATGCCCTAATACATTACAAAATTTCGCTTTAGCCAATGATCTAATTATTGGAATAATTGGAACTATTATATCAAGTTTTTTGCTAACAATTTCGATTAGAAATGTATTTTGCAGCATTTGACTCCGTACCACTGAACGATTTAGCCGCACATTTGAAAAATAACCTAAAAGGTAAAATGAATGTTCGGATAATTGTTTTATATGGATCGTTCCTGGTTGAGACCAAACATCAAAAAAACATTCCCATAAATGGATAAAATAGTGTTTCCATTTATTCATCAAAAGAGGCGCATTCTTTGAAGCCAGAATGGATATTCCTTGATATCTAACATAATGAATGAGAGGATCTTTGAAGAATGTTAAGGTAGACGAAAAATCCTTAGCAAAAACTTCTACAAGATGTTCTATTTTTTTGCATAAAAAAAGATTCGCTCAAAAAAAACGCTAAAAGATTTTAATCGTAAATGAGAGGATTTTTTACGTAGAGGAAGATAGATTCATATTCACATACATAAAAGTTATAGAGGAATAAGAATAATCTCGGATTACTTTTTGAAAAAGTCGAAATCGATTTTTTTGGAGTAAGAAAACTATTCCTATTACAAAAATTATAAAGAACAACCATAATAAATGAAAAAAAGGGTCATCTTTCACCCAATATCGAAGGATTTGAACTAAGAAACAATCGTAATAAATGAAAAAAAGGGGCATCTTACAAAAATTATAGTGTATGTAGTTAAGTTCTAGGGTGCACGGACCACTCATATGGTGCACCTTTCCCACCGTTCGTGGCAAAGAATTCAGTTTCTGTGAAAGCCACTGATAAGAGCAAGGCTCCAGATTATGATGTAGAAACTAGAGCATCATCTACTGATGTTGTTTTGGTCTCAAATAATTTGAAGTAACAAGGAAAATGTTCCAAAAATACAACCCTCAAGGGTTGTAATCCTCATGTAATTTTAGTACGTGGTCCTAATAATACCTCATTTACTTTGGAAGACTAGGAAGCTACCCTCATCTTTGGTGTTGTGAGTGCGTAACCTTCATTTCTCCCTCTCAGGACTTTGTTGCTAGCACTTTCCCACTTAATGAAGAAGTTTATGTTCCTATTCCTGTTTCATCACTTCCGCTTTTAGTGCCTTCTGTGTCTGCATCTAATATTTTTCCCGTGACTAAGCATTTGGATACGATTATTACAACAAATATTGACAAGCTTCCTTTACAAGAAGCTATTGCCTTAGCTAGGTAGAGCTGGGAAAACGGGCTACCAGGCCACTATCGTGCCAGCCTGCATCGAGCCCGGGCTTCTATTGTTCAGGCCAAAAAGCCCGGATTGCAATTCGGGCTCAATCTTTTCGGCCCAAGACCGGCCCTATCGGGCTGTGGGCTTTTCGGGCTAGCTTGCATTGTGCGCCAATTTTTTTCTATTTCTCTTCAATGCACTGTTGAAAGAATCGAATATAATTCTCATATTTTTTCAATCCTTTAACGCCACTGGAAGTTAAAATGGGATAATACTTTTCTCAATAACTAACCCCGTAAGGCTTATTATGTATTCATATCCAGTGGCACTAAGTAGTAGAATTATAATCTTGTGAGGTCTATAATAATGATTAAAAACTAGCATCTCCTATTCACTAAACTTAGCCTCAGTAAGCATCAATAAGTGCATTTCTGAGACGGTGAGACTTTGGACGTGAGCATCAATTCATGGATATATAATAAGTCTTACAGTAATTCAAATTCATAGACCAAGTCCAACTTAAGTTTAGCTAGCTAACACTATAAAGTAGAAACTAAAGAGATCGTGAGAAAATATGTACTTACAACAATATGTAATTTATTTTTTAACACCCGGCGGGCTTGCGGGCTACCTATAGGCTTTTGTGGACCGAGATAAAAAGCCCAGGTGTAAAAACCAGTTCAATACCTTTGGCCCAAGCACACCCATTTTTTGGGCTAGCCTGGACCAGCGGGCTCTGCCTTTTTTGCCGGCTCTAAGTCAGATTTTGAGGAATTTAGTAGCTCCTCCTATCATGCATTTTGACTATGATTCAATGGCTAGACTAGCTTCTTCGAATATTACTTCAAATGATCAAAATATTCTCCGAGTCTACTATGGCTTCTCAGCCAAACACTACAAATAAGTATTTCTAAAGTGTGAATCTCGTGGATAAGTCAATTCCTATGCATCTCAATGTTATTCATCATTTGAACATACTTGCCAATTTTGGGGGAGATCGACATGAGGACGATCTAGAGAATATCTCGACAAAATCTCATAGACATAATAACGCAAGAAACAATAGATGAGTAAATATGAGATTTAAATAAAAAAATTACTGTTATTTTTCTTTTAATATTTTATCATGAGTTTTGGTTTATATCCTCATGTTTTTGTTTGTTTTCTTTTTTTAATAAATTTATGGTGGCATAGGATCACCTAATTTGTTTTTAAAAAAATTCAATTCGCAAGTTAATTAATCAAATAACCTAATTTAATTTAATAAATTTATAATATTTATATACAAATTAAATTCAATTATATTTTCGAAAATATCAAAATACAAAACCTAATGCATAAATAAACAAAATAAAAATAAACTCACCAAAAAAATAAACAATAAAAATAAACTCAATTAAGTTAAGGTTAGATAGTGAAACCCAACCACTAAAGTGTTACTAAACGACGCAGTTTATCTTTGCCAGATTTAAAATTGTCCTACTTGAAGAAACTTGATCCTCTGTTTTCCTCTGCCCCAGTGACCCTTCCTTTCAATGTCGAAGAACCAATAATTAAACTATAAACCCCAACCACCGCAACCGTCACCGCCACCAATTATGAGAGTCTCATCACCCGCGGCGGCGTCGCCTCACGCCGACGACCACCGCATTTCCACTATAGGCCACCGCGACGCTGAGTCTCTCTTCCGCTCTAAGTCCATTGCCGAGATCCGAAACACCGAAGCCGCAACCCGCAAACAAATCGATGACAAGAAGGAGGAGCTCCGTCAACTCGTCGGTAACCGTTATCGCGACCTCATAGACTCCGCTGACTCTATCGTCAACATGAAGGCTTCTTGCACCGCCATATCCGCTAACATCGCTGCCGTTCATGATCGAATCCGCTCTCTATCCCAATCCCAAACACATTCCCAAACCAAGCTCCATTCCCAATCCCGAGCCTGGACCTACGGTATTGCCTGCCGCGTCAAGTACCTCGTCGACACGCCGGAGAATATATGGGGCTGCCTTGACGAAGGTATGTTCCTTGAGGCTGCTTCGCGATACTTGCGTGCCAAGCACGTGCACCATCGCTTGTTTCTCGATTCCGATGAGCAAAAGACCAAGATCTTATCCAATTTCCCTCTTCTACAGCATCAGTGGCAGATCGTTGAGAGCTTCAGGGCTCAGATCTCCCAGCGCAGCCGTGACCGCTTACTTGATCGTGGCCTCACCATTGATGCATATGCTGATGCCCTTGCTGCCGTTGCTGTTATCGATGAATTTCAGCCGGAGAAGGTAATTGGTTATTTATTTATTTATTTTAGTGTGAATTGGGAATATGGGTTGAGGATGGGGCCTGAGAGTGTTATAATTACTTTGAATTTGTGGATTTATGTGATTTGAGATGTGGTTAGTTCGGTGCTTAGATTTTAGTTTGATAGGTGCTATCTGATTTGTTTATGGAAAACAGGCTGGTATGGAGTTTTTGAGTGTGAATCAATAATTGGGTTGGAGATGGGGGTGTTATTTTGTTATAGTTTGTAGAATTGTGTGATTTGTGATGTGGCTAGTTGGTTTACTCATTCATTTGGTGGGGATATAAACTGATTTGTTGATGAAAAAACAGGTGTTGGACTTGTTTCTTGAATCAAGGAAGTCGTGGATATCACAGGTTTTGGGTAATGCCAGTGCTGGTGATGCTTCCACTTTTGTGGTTTCTGTCTTGTGTGATGTGTTGGGTATAATTCAGGTCAGTGTGGGTCAGGTGGGTGAGTTGTTTTTGCAAGTGTTGAATGATATGCCCCTTTTCTACAAAGTCATTCTGGGATCTCCTCCGGCTTCACAATTGTTTGGTGGGATTCCCAACCCCGATGAGGAAGTTAAGCTTTGGAAGTCTTTTAGAGATAAACTTGAATCGGTCACGGTAATGCTTGACAAACGTTACATTGCTGATACTTGTTTTGCTTGGCTGAAGGAATGTGTAAACAAGATAAGTGGTAGAAATTTGATTGATGCCATTGGCAGTGGCCAGGATCTTGCTTCTGCTGAGAAATCAATAAGGGAGACAATGGAGAGTAAACAAGTTTTACAGGGTAGTCTAGAATGGCTGAAGAGTGTTTTTGGATCTGAGATTGAGTTGCCCTGGAGTAGGATTCGGGAACTTGTTTTGGAAGATGATTCAGATCTTTGGGATGAGATATTTGAGGACACCTTTCTTTGTAGGATGAAAGCAATCATTGACTTGAGATTTAAGGCGCTAACTGGCACTGTTGATGTGGTGAACACAGTTTCTGCAGTAGCTGACTCTTTCACCAGGCAGAATTATGTTCAGGGGTACTTGACCAGACCGTCTACATCAGGTGGTGTTTGGTTTCAAGAATCCAGTGCCAGAAAAGCTGGAGTTGCTTCTGGGTTTAAAGTCCAGCCTGAAGAGAACGAATTTCAGTCCTGTCTTAATGCCTATTTTGGTCCTGAAGTAAGTCGAATAAGGGATGCAGTTGATGTTTCTTGTCAGAGCATCCTTGAGGATCTTTTGAGTTTCTTAGAATCTCCGAAGGCCTCCCAAAGATTAAAGGAACTAGCACCATATCTGCAAAGTAAATGTTACGAAAGTGTCTCTGCTATAGTGATGGCATTGCAAAAAGAACTTGATACTTTATATGGCTCAATGGAAAATGGTGACAAGGAGGTGCCAACCACTGTTACTGTTGAAAAATCCCTTTTCATTGGGAGATTATTGTTTGCATTCCAAAACCATTCTAAACATATACCCTTGATACTTGGTTCTCCCAGATTTTGGGCCAGTGGGAATACATCTACAGTTGGGAAATTACCATCTCTGGTGAAACATTCTCGATTCGGATCTGATTCTGCTGTTTGTGATAGCCCGGGAAGACAAACAAGCGTTGGCACAAAAAGACAAAATTCATCTGCCACATCTGCTTTGCTTGGAGCAAAAGAAGGTGCAAGCCACGAATTGGAAGAACTGAATAGGACTATAGGTGATCTTTGTATTAGAGCCTACAACTTGTGGATATTGTGGCTGTCAGATGGACTTTCTGCTATTGTCACTCGAGATCTTAAACAAGATGATGCCTTAACTTTGAGCTCACCTGGGAGGGTAAGTGCTGTTTCCTTTTTTCTCTGTTTGTTTTATTTCTTTTTCCATGGATTGTGATGTTTAAGCTTCTTTTTTTTCCGTATGGTTGTTTTCCTCTGATCAGCCTTTAATTTTTGGAGAACTGTTATGTTCTACGTGAGAAGAACAAAAAAGGAAAGCACGAGAAAGAGGATAAGGAATTTTGACAAATGAAGAGTAAAATAAAAACAGAAAATACAGGGAATGATTAAATTCTAAGGAAAAGCCTTTTTAAAGATATTGGTCAAAACTTGTCCTTAACTCCAGTTTAACCAACTATATACCACAGTATCCCATATAATCATAGTCTGATCTGGCAAACAACTGTTAGAAATATGATTTACAACTATAGATCTTGTGAAAACTTGAAAGGACCTATTTTTTAATGATATATCAGTAAATATGACCTAAATAAGTCATACCAGTGTTACTGAGTTATTTGAAGCTTGGAGCTAACATTTTGGAGGAAGCACTATACGATAATTCATAAATACTACTATTCTTGTTGAGTAAATTGGCCCAAGTTCTTGCCAAGGAAATAATCTGTTAGCTGACTGATCCATTTCAATGCTCCTTTTCTAAGCCTTTACCAGAACCAAGCAAGCCTGAATCCTATTATTGTGACCACCTTTGAGGATGACAAGCACCGCCGGACCTAGGTTATAGCCCGGGTGTGCAAGTGCGCCCTCTGGATTTAGAAAATTTTCAAGTGATATAATAAATTATAAAAAAATTATAAGTAATATATTAAAATTTTGTATTTATCTCCTTTAGTTTTATATATCTGCAGTGTTGGAGCTAGTTTTAATATTATGTCCCTACTAACTCAAGGTGTTGGGTCTGCCACTTATGACAATGAAATGAGCAAGTCTCATCCAAATATTTCAGACAACTGATGTTTTGTTTTGAATCGGTTGATAGAATAAGTGCCTTATTCATGACATTGCTTTCGATCAGTTTCCTTCAAGACCCATAATCTTGAAAATATACTGTTTTTTGTGTTTTCCGAAATAACTGCTTTAGCTTAGTCAAATTACCGTACCAGAAAAATGTTGACAATTTCGTGAGGATAAGTTTTTTTCACCTTAATGTGAATGAATCAGTAGCGTTATGTTAGCAAAAAGTTATGTTCTTTCATTACTCTCTAACCATGCATAGATACCTGTAAAAAGTGGAGAAGCTTCGTCAAGTTAAGTGGTATTACTTTGTAATGGAAGGAGCTGATAGATTCAACTAATAATAGGAGAAAAGAAGTGATCATGAGGATAGAATGAGTATACAATTGGTAGGGCTCATTTGAGAGTACCTTGAACTCTCCCAAAACTGACTCACTGTCTGGACACACCTAACTTCCCCATTTGATGCCTATTTATTACCTTCCGACTTCAGTTACGACAGTTGGTAGTTACAATCTGTTACAGATTAGTTTCTTCCCCATTCTTTATTCTCCTCACATATTATTCATTTCCACTAAGTAGCGCACTATCAGGAGCCACCACTGAAATACTCCAAGAAGATAGTGATATATATCCCAAAGTTTAATTTATTCTAGTAGTTAGCAATTTACCGAAACTAGTATAGTTAAGGCCAAAAGAATTGACATGAGTTGAAAATTTGTTACGAGGCACATGCTTGCTATGAAATTCTGCTTTGCAACTACTATATAAATGCATCTCTTCTGGGTTTTGAATCTTGAACCTTCATCCCACACTTACTTTGGAAGAGGTCTAAGATGATATGGAAAAACCTTACTCTAAAGGGATTTTTCGGAAATTTGGTTTTTGACATAGCTCAATAGAGTTAGTTGATGCTTCTTTTATGTTTATGGGTGATTTAATAAAGCCTTAGTGATGTTCGCATAGTTAACATTATATTTCATTATCATCAATATCTCTATTTCCTATATATGGAACCTTCTATTGGTGACATGTCATTTGAAAACCTGTGGCCTTCCTATTGGGACCTTCTAATGGTGATACAAAAACCAAGATCTCATAGCATAAAATCTACAAGGTCACTCATTTTTTGTTTACCTGAACAGGGATGGGAGGATATCGTAGTCAAGCAAGACCAGTCTGATGAGAACCAAACAGAGATGAAAATATCTCTGCCGTCCATGCCTTCTCTATATATCATCTCATTTCTATTTAGAGTTTGTGAAGAAGTTCATCGAGTTGGAGGGCATGTACTCGAAAAGAAGATTCTGCATAAACTTGCATCAAGGTTATTGGAAAAGGTAGGTTTTCTGTGGATGTGTTAGTCCACTTGATCATTAAATTCACCAATGTGACAGTTTTTTTATCCCCGTCTTTCCTTTTTGTTACATTTTTTATAGAAAATGAATTTTCATTGAAGAGAAAAGGAGTAAATGATAAAAAAGTGTCATTTGGCCATGCTGCCTTTCCATCCTGAAATACATTGAATGTTTTAGAACAACTTTTAGATTATGGGCTATCAGGTTTTCTTTTAATATCGCTTCAATTATCTATCTGTGTGCTTCATTGGTTGTACAGTTATTATTATATCTAAAATAACTATATTTTGTTATACAGGTAGTTGGAATTTTTGAGGACTTCCTTTCCACTGAAGTCGGTGGTTCTCATCAAGTGTCAGAAAAAGGAGTCTTGCAGCTTTTGTTGGATGTCAAATTTGTTCTTGATGTTCTCTCTGGCGGTGATTTAAATGCGGTTGGGGAATTATCTAGTAACCCAAAGGCAAAGTTACCCGTTAGAAGAAAGCAGGACCAAAGTTTGACAATCTCAGCCATTAAAGAACGGTCTAATCAGTTGTTAAATTGGCTTTCTCAGAGACTGGATCCCATAGACTGGCTTACGTAAGTTTCTCATTCTTCTGTTCAAAGTTTTTCTTTCTTTGTTACTTAGATATGATAGTACATCAGAAGGACCATAGAGAGTGCAGTTCATGGTGGCTTATGGAATAATAACTAAATTAGGTAAAATATAAAAGAAAATAAAAGTAGAAGAAAAGCAAAGATTCTCTCCAGAGTTTGAGTGAAATAAAGTGGCGTGAAAAATGAGGTCTCAAAGCTGTGCACTGTCATGAATTTTGTAGATGCCGCGATTCTTTTCAAGCAACAACCATCATTTGATGAGTGCACATGCAGCAGTAAATCAAGATAACATACTTAGGCCCGGGATTCATACAATACAGGGCATTGCGATATTGTAATGACTATTTTTCTAGAAGGATCCATGGTTAGAGAAAATCTTAAATGTAAATGTTTTGCACAAGGTTGAATTCGTGGTGGGCGATAGTTTGTCCTTTTAGTGATGTCTGCACTGTCATCTCAAGTCTTCTTTCTTTTAATCTGATAATAATTTCTTATCTATATATGTTAAAGGTATGAGCCATATCTCTGGGAAAATGAGAGGCAATCATATTTACGACATGCTGTCCTTTTCGGTTTCTTTGTGCAACTCAACCGAATGTACACAGATACTGTTCAGAAACTGCCTACTAACTCAGAATCTAATACTCTGAGGTGTTCTACAGTTCCCCGATTTAAATACCTCCCCATCAGGTCAGTTTGATATCATATTTTATTTATTCTTTGTCACTCTTTTCATAATGCAAAGCTTTGTGCTTGTCTCTCTTACTATCATTCCATTTTATTTTTTTATTTTGAACTAATTAAATCCAATGGTTTATTCTGTTAACTATATTTGATTCTTTTCGAATTTTCCTTTCTTATTTGTTTATGTTGTTTTACTATTGGATTTGATTTAGTTTCAGTAGATAGAGTAGATACACAACTCAGCTTAATATCTCTCAATCCCCACGTTCTAGGGGTTCTTTTAAGCTAGTCATTCATTCTCTAAAAAGTTTCTCCTTATTTACAAACTTACATCTTGATCTTGGTAAATCCAGTGCTCCTGCATTGTCTTCTAGAGGGCCAAAGAAGACATTCACTCCATCTTCAAATGAAATCTCTTCACGAAGTTCGTGGAATTCGATAACTAATGGAGAACTTTCTCAGAAGATGAATCTGGATGACAGCTCAAGTCTGGGGGTGGCAGCACCGTTTTTGAAGTCTTTCATGCAAGTAAGTGCTTATCAAATTCTGGTACTATGTTTTGCCCCATTGCACCTTAATGCATTTGTTAATCATCACGTTTATGGGGGTAACGCTATGAACCATATCTATTTATGGAGTCATGCTGATTTGTCCGATTCTTTCTCAAGACAAAATGGCTTTATATTTTATACACGGTGGAGCACGAAATTTCAATCTGTTGGCCAAATAAATATTAAGAGTACTTTTGTACCAAAATAAATAAATATTAAAGAGTGCTTTATTGCTCAAAGTCTGTAGAATACCTCAGTTATTTTATTTGGACTGAACTATTCCCGTTTTCAACCGTAATTGACTGACACTCAGTCGTTTCAAATTGTTTGATGAAATGAAACTCATCTCAGAGTAGTTGTAGGTACTACGGCATCCCAAAAATGGTTTATCCATTTATAACACCTTTTTGCAGTAAAATTATTTAGTGCCGAAATGAATCTAATGTAGAAATGCTAACGATCACGAAAAAACCTTCAAAGAAATGTCATGAATCCTAGCTGGATCTTTATAATGCATTTGTATATCGATATTTCACCATTCTCATAGTATTCCTTAACCTGATTTAGAATATGTCCCTTGATTATCATAGTTTTGTAGATACATTATACGGTTTTTTGTTTTTTATTTTTCTTTTAGGTTGGAAGCAGGTTTGGGGAGAGTACTTTTAAACTGGGATCCATGCTAACAGATGGGCAAGTTGGCATTTTTAAGGACAGATCTGCTATGTCTACATTTGGAGACATCCTACCTGCTCAGGCAGCTGGTCTTCTTTCGTCTTTTACAGCTCCCAGATCAGATTCATGATTGCCCTTTTGGGAAGTCTCGTTATCATAAAGTGTGACATATAAAGATTTTTCAACACTCCAACCGTCTTACATGACATGACACTACTGTAATTACAGAAACGCTGGAATCATATTTCACGCTCCGAATATTCAAAATATCTGAAGCAAATGCATATAAACTGGGAATCAGGATTCTTAATGTTGATTGCCTAGTTAACAGCATTTGGCTTGGAAACGGTTGTAAAATTGTGATAAATGCCCCCAAACGGTAAGCATGAGGAAACTTGAGTACAGATTGAAGACCAAAAGTAGTGTTGATGGCAGATGTATGTTCACATGCCATTTGGTTCAAGGCTGAAATGGGGTCATGCTAGTGTCGGAGTTGAGTGGATCCTACTGTTTTGAGTTATTCTAAGTTTTGGTCTCTGTCTATAGTTTTTGCATAATCTAGCAGTGTTTATGCTATGTTAGATTTTATTGTCAAAAAAAAAAAGATTTCTTTGAACAGAAGTTCTAATCACATTTTAACTTTGTATTTTAAACGACACATTCAATGAACAAAATTCATTTAGATAGGCGCAACCCCACCGTTTAATCAAACCCCAAATACAGCTTTACATTATTTATTCCTTATAGGGTCAATGAAATATTTTAAAACATGTATGTATGTTTTATGCATTGTGAGATATTCTTTTCGGCTGTTAAATCATTGATCATATGGTATCAAGTAAAGAGATACAGGTAGGAATAGGAAATAATATTGAATATTTAGATTAATCTTTTATTTTATTGTCTTTTTTTAATTTCCAACGTGGACAACTGACATGAATAAGTACTTAAAACAAGTTGAGGGATGTGGTAATGACATATATGTGCAAGCACATTAAAATTTGCCATGTTAGCGAAGCCAAGTCAGCTTAGCTAATGAAAACTAGCGGTAGAGACCAAAATACTAAAGAAAATAATTGGGAGACTAAAGTAGATGAAAAATTCTAGAGAGACTAAAAGCATAAAATGCTATAATCATAATAACTAAAAACATATTTAGCCTTTCTTATAGGCTAAATTGCAGTTTTGACCCTTTATCTTTGAGGTTGGTGTCACTTTGGCCCTTTATCTTCTTTTTTCCTCGTTTTCATCCCTCATGTTTTTTTGTGTGTCATTTTGGTCCTTGTCGTTAATTTTTTCTTACAGACGTCACGCTGACAGTTAACTGCTAACGTGACGTCTTAAATGTCAGTGCTGACTTGGAACTGATTTAGTAATGTGGCACATAAGGGACCAAATTGAAACTTAAAAAGAACACAAGGGACCAAATTGAAACTGAAAAATAAAATTAACAAAAACAAAAAAACACATTCATCATCTTCCTCCAAACACCATCTTCATCTTCTACGGTGAGCCACCACCACCTCCAGCGAGCCACCAACACCACCACCAAAAATCAATAACTCTTCCACTCTTAATCGCTAACCTCTCTCCCCCAAATCTGAATTTGTTTTTATATTTTTGACGAAGAGTTGGTATTTCTAATTCTATAGTTGCTAGTTACTACATAAATGGCAAGAGAAGTAGGACTTGGAATTTGGAAAAGGCAAGTCTGGATGGTCCTATTCCGGTTTATTGACTTTATTCTTTTTCCTTCCAAATCACTACAAAATTAGCAGTTCAAAATCTTCCAGGCAGATGTTTCATCGACCATAAACACAGAAAAAGAATGATGATGCACAAATATTAGGAATTTCCTTAATTGTAATTTTAATATCCTTAATTTATGTGATATTAATCACTTGATTTTTTGAGTTAGTAAAATCTCATTACTTTTAAAATTAGACACTTTTTTTTGTCACTGTTTCTTTTCTTCTCTTGTCTCTTGCTAACATTTTTCTCCCCTCTTTTAATTTTTAATATAGTCTCAAGAACTCATCCCGAATAGGTAGTCCAGTGGGTGAGCTAAGAAATATTGAATGAGTGCACTAAAAGAGTGCAAGCAGAAAGTCTCGAATTTAAATTCGAGAAACTAATAGTTCCCCCTCCCCACTAACATTCGCATTCCAAAACCACTATATCATCTATTGAGATCCTCTCAGATCACTTAACACTAACAATATGGGAGAGAAACACAAACACTAAAATAATATTAGTTTTAAAATAATAATGTATGAGTCCACATCTCTCTTACGGGAAGTGTTTAATGACCGAAGAGAATCTTGTTCTCGTTTCAACATGTCACTCAAATGGTTCATGACAGGTTATTAACAAACAACAGAAGGAGTGCTATGAGATTGGACAATGCAAATTGTATTCACTGGGGTTCAATCCCATAAACTACTCTTCACGCTTTATGTGATTGTCCTCGTGTAGTTTCTATGTGGCTAGGCTTGGTTAGAGTTATGCGCAACAATTTTTTTGTGTGGGGATCTACATCATTGGCTCCGGTTTAACCAAAGAGGCTAATTGGAAGAGATATGGTATTGATTGGGTTGTTTTGGTGGGCCACTGCATCACAACTTTTATGGGGTTGGAAAAATAAAGAGGAACATGATGTGACTTACACTAGATGTGACGCTTGAGGTCGACGAGGGCGGGGAGTGATCGCCGGTGCAGAGCGTGACAATGAGTGGTTCCTGGCACACTTCTAGGCGAAGGGACGCGTGAATGAGCCGAATACGCATCAGAATGAGAGCGATCCCGAGGTTGTGCAGGTATGAGATTGTAAAGTTGAAGGAAGGTTTAAGAGCATTTATTTAGACTACCTATATTAACAAATGCATTATCTTTTCGGGAGCCCTGAACATAAGAACTTCAGGGTTAAGCGTGCTTGACTTGGAGTAGTAGTGGGATGGGTGACTTTCTGCGATGTTTCCCGGAAAGCATGCTAGTGAGGACAACACATGCTGAAAAGACTAGTGTTGGTTTGTGGAGACAATCGACAATCCTAAAAAGCAGTCTCGATCGTTCTAAAGGGTATCAGAGCAAACCTCTCTTAGTACGATGTGGTTCGAGGACGAACTAGACAGAGGTCGGCGAGGGCGGGGCAGCTCTTGGCACGCTTCTAAGCGAAGGACACGTGAATGAACTGAATACACACCAGAATGAGAGGTATCTTGAGTCTTTTCAGGTATGAGACTGTACAGTTGAAGGAATGCTTAAAAGAATTAATTTAGACTACCTATACTAACAAATGCATTATCTTTTTGGGAGTCCTGAACATAAGAACTGCATAGTTAAGCGTGCTTGATTTGGAGTAGTAGTGGAATGAGTGACCTTTTGGGAATTTCCTGAAAAGCATGCTAGTGAGGACAACACATGCTGAAAAGACTCGCGTTGGTTTGTCGGGACAGGTGACAATCTTAAAAAGCAGTTTGGGCCGTTACACTAGACCTCGAAGGCCTTGGTTTGTTATTAATGCTAGTATGCAGGACTACTAAGTTGCTATATGGTTGTGTCACAGGATGCAAGAGGTTTGAAGTCAAGTGGGATCCTCTAGGGTCCGGGTAGATTCGTCTTAATTATGATGGAGATCCGAAGTCTTCAAACAAGGTTGCGTATGTGGTGGGTTAATGAGAAATTTATATGGTCGGTGGCTTTTCAGGTTTTTCTAAACAGATCAGATATATATTGTGATCTGTTGGTTGCTGAGCTTTGGGGAGTTCTCAGAGGTTTGGAACTATGTCGTTCTAGAGGCTTAGGCAAAATGATTGTCCAGATTAATGCCAAGGTTGTGTGTGATGTTATCCTTGGTTTGGAGACTAACCACTCTCGGGGTGGAGGATTGTTGGAGAAATTAGCAAGCTTCTCAGGCTTACTTGGGAGATTAGGTTTCTGCATATTTTCAGGGAAGCTAATCGTTGTGCAGATGAGTTAGCCAACATTGGGTGTCGATAAGTGGAAGATCTGATTAATTATGAGCAATGTCCTATTTCTGTATGATCGTTATTGCTTTCTGATTTTGTAGGGAATTCTATTTTCAAATTTGTTTCTTAGCTCGGTTAAATTAAAAAAAAATCATAATCATAAATAATTTTTATATTGTTAGATTAATTTTAAAAAATTGATAAATTAATAGTATCACATTATATATATATATATATGTGTGTGTGAACAAGAAAATATATTTTTTTGACATCAGAACTTTTTTTGAAAATTGCATATATTAAATTTTAAATAAAAATATTGTTGGTACAAATGGCCAATGCTTTAGTAAAAGGCGATACAATAATTGACCAATGAGGAGGTTGTATGTAGCAGGTTGAATTTAAAGAATGAGGGTAAATTACAAATTTCCCTTGACATGAAGGAATATTCTTATTGTCCACGAGAACAATCATTTTAGAATGTCATAAAAAAAATTAAAATTTGCTGAGCAAAAGTGGGCATTTGTGATACTACTACCTTGATTGGTTCCATCAAATTCAAAGCCTACCGAAAGTGAGCGTATCAGACCCACGCGTCTCTCTCGCTCTCTCCGTTTCGTTTCGTATTCCTATTCCTATTCCTATTTTGCAGTGTTGTTTGTTGCACTTTCGTCTCCAACAAAGTATGCCCTCACACGCCAATAGCCAATAGCTCCATTCTCATGCAAACTTTAACGGTTATGGGTGCGTAGGATAACCATACAAGCGCACGATAGCCATTCTGCACTCATCCATGCTTGGAGTACTCTGCGTCACTCGTCCCCGTCCTTGGATCTTCTCTTTCCTTCACGCCTCCGCGGCTAACCATCTTGCTCGTCTCTCTCACGCCACCGCTCTTTTCCCGGGATTCCCAGATTCCTTCGCCGGTCGCCGCACCCATTCCAGCGCCTGTAAACTTCGCGGCTCCGGCGGCGGCGCTGCATCCATATGGCACGCGATCATGCCTTGCGGTGGCGATGGATTCCGCCGCGACCTCGTCACGGTTCACCACGACCACGAACTGAAAGGAGAGGGATCGTGGAACGTCGCTTGGGACACGCGTCCTGCCAGGTGGCTTCATCGTTCTGACTCGGCTTGGCTTCTCTTCGGCGTCTGCGCTTGCCTTGCGCCGCCGTTTATTGCCGATGTTGATCCCGAGACTTCGCCGGTGGTGGTGGCTCCGGACGTGAGTTCCAAAGGATGTGAAACTAAAGATGCGGAGTGCGATAAGGAACGACTTGATGAGGTCCCCGCTGATTACAGAGTCACTGGTTCGTTTTCTTTCTTTTTTTTATTTAAAAAGAGTTCGATTGTATTCTTATCTTTCTTTTTGTGCGAAGCGAAAGTGTTCGATTGTATTCTTATTTTTTTAATAAAAAATGGACAATCTTTTCGCTTTAGCTTTTGCTTTGAGAGAAAACGCTTTTAAACAATAATGCCTACTTTATGAAAAATAATCATTTCCTTCTTTGATGGATTATTTATATATTTTCGAGTAGTTGGTGAATTTCTTGTGTGAAACCCTGTTATTCTAGTTCCTAAATGAATAGAAATTGCAAACACATTCTCAAGTGGTTCTTTAATAAGTTATTTTGATTTTTAAATATGTTTTTTTTAGTCGTTTTGATCTTCAAATATGTTTTTTTGTCAATTTAGTTCCCAAATTACTACTGGCCTTTATTTTCCTAAGACTGCAGGGATTGATTGGTGTCGTTTGGTTTGGTGATATTTTAATTTTCTAGGTCCCTAAATATTTGTGCTAATTTTATTGTGCTAACAGAGTCTGAAAGTTACTCTCTTTTGAAAGTTACTCTCTGAACTTCATATAATTATTGGCCTTTTTTTACTTTCAGGATTAAAATTTGTGCTGTGATTCATATTGATATTTGATAGTGACCGACTAACAACTGTTTAAGCAAAAATGAAGATTTTTTTCTTTCTGTTTGTGACTGTTGCTATTTCTGTGTTTCATAGACTGACACACTGATTCAAGAACTCATAACTTTTTTTGTTGTTGTTCAATTATCTTATTTATGAGTGTTTTCATGGTGTGTATAGTAAAAAAATGAGTTAGAGGTGTGGATTCATTTATTAGTTATATCACTGAATGCTATAGGGGTACCTGCTGATGGTCGGTGTCTGTTCAGAGCCGTAGCTCATGGAGCTTGCTTAAAAAATGGAGAGGAAGCACCCAATGAAATTCGCCAAACTGAACTGGCCGACAAATTAAGAGCTCAGGTAAGATCATCTTGTTTGAGAAGAATGGATTCTTTCTTCTTTCTCAACTTTTTTTCCCAATGATTTTTTTTAACCCCATTATGATTTTTTGTTTAGGTTGTTGAAGAGCTGTTGAAAAGACGTGAAGAAGCTGAATGGTGAGCCGTGAGATTTGTAGACATGCAATTGTATGTGGTTAGTTTCTGTTTTTTCTGTGGACTAATTATTAAACCTGCTGTGACTGTGTCTATAGGTTTATAGAAGAGGATTTTGACACATATGTAAAGACAATTCAACAGCCTTATGTCTGGGGAGGGGAGCCTGAGCTATTAATGGCTTCTCACGTTCTGAAGTGAGTTTTAGACTTCTAAAGTTTAAGTTTTTATAACTGTGATGGTAAAATATGATAGACAACGTTGTAGCTCATAGCTAAAACAAAATCTGAAGATTTAACTTGCTGTGACTGCTTTGCAGAACATACATAATAGTAGAGTCGTGAATACAATTATTGTTTATCCACTGCTTTTTATCTAATACTGTCCTTTTAACTTATCAGGACACAAATATCTGTCTTCATGAGAGGTACTAGCTCTTCTGATCTGGTAAACATAGCAAAGTATGGTGAAGAATATAGAAATGATAAGGAGATTTCCATCAATGTGCTATATCATAGGTATGGTCACTATGACATATTAGAGACCTCATGTCCAAAATTGTCTTTAAATTAATATACACTTGGGTGCCGTTTGGATAGAGCGTATTTTGAGCTCATGCAAAATAACTTATGCAAATAAATCAGTTTTTATGTATTATTCATAAGCTTATCAAGATAGCTTATGGAAAAAACAACTTATGGAGATATAATTTTTGTTGGTGAGAACTTGTGAGTCTAACATAAAAACTTATTTATCTCCATAAATTATTTTCCATAAGCTCAAAAATAAGCTAATCCAAACGGGCCATTGGTGCAGTACTGATCTCAGTTTCCTTAATCATGTGGTTTTAGACTTTTGGTTCTGGTATAAAGAGTTTTTTTGGGGTTATTGGGGAATTGTTAAGTGAAGTTAGTTTTTTTTTTTTTTGCAACAGCCTTATACAATTTTTGTAGTTTGCTTAATTTCTCATGATGTTTAAAATTCAATATACACAATCATCACAGTGTGAAACGATAATAATGATAGGAATAGTTATTGCTACAACTATTATTCTGGATTTGTGGTTGGCTTTGGCCAGTGAATCATGGATTCTTCGGGGCATTCATTTTACTTGTGCTATATATTGATAGAGAGAAGAAAAGTGAGTTGAAAGTTATGTAATCGTTTTAATTCTGTGATATTATTAAAATCAGGGATTAACATTTGATATTACAAACTCTTGGAATTTCATCCACTAATTTTGGTTGTATCGACAATTTCAGCGATATGGGGACTCATGCTCTCGAGTTCGAATTTGGCTCTGATTGTATATAGTGTGTTTGGTGTTTATTTGTCATTCCATCCAAATTGACAAAAAGAACTCTTTAAATTCCAATGAGTCCCACCACTGCACCATAAAACCATTTTAAGGGGTACATATTAGGCGCACCCTCCCTTAGAAAATAATGGTACAACAGAGTTGTAAAGAATAGTTTCAGTTATATCACTTTCCCCTAGCCGTTAGCCACATTGTGTCTGATTGAACATAGGAAATTGAGTGAATTAATTTTCTAATTAGGTAAGCAAGTCCTAAAATCGTAGAAGGCAAAAATACACGAATTTTCTGATACGGAAAAGAGAGCCAGAAGCATGCAATTAAAAAACAAGTGATCATATCGTTAAACTAGGCAGGAAAGAACACAAGTTCCTCCGATGATGGCGTCCCAATATACATTTTGATGGTGATCTTTCCCTTCAAACTGTAAAAATGGAGATATCGTCGCCGGTGTAGTTTTCTGTTTTCATTCCCACTTAAAATATACATTAAAGAAACATAGTCTGTAACTTTATCACCATTTTCTCTTCAATTTTTCCAAGGGAAAAAAACCATGTGGGTGCAAAAAAAAAATTTATTTACCAAAATAATGCACTTTGTGGGTTATTTACCAAAGTGGGCAAATTTTTTTTATAGTTCAGAAGTCGCCCCCCCAGGGTGACTTCTGAACTGTTTTTTGTAATTTTTTTTTAAAATGCAGTTCAGAAGTCGCCCCCCCCCCCCCCAGGGTGACTTCTGAACTGTGTTTCGCAATTTTTTTTTAAAATACAGTTCAGAAGTCGCCCCCCCCCCCCCCAGGGTGACTTCTGAACTGTGTTTTGCAATTTTTTTTTAAATACAGTTCAGAAGTCGCCCCCCCCAGGGTGACTTCTGAACTGTGTTTTTTTAATTTTTCAATAATTATATATTAATATATAAATACCTAAATAAATTAAAAATAAATTTATAAAAATAATTATACATATTTATAATTTAATTACGTTAATATTTAGGAAAAAAAATTAAGAGATTAAAAATTGGAACATAATATAATATAGAAAAAAGACTGAAATAAACAACAAAATTTTCAGAAATACAAGAATAGAAAATAAAAAACGAAACGAGAGGAAAACATGATCGAAACTACTTCCAGCAAACATTTTATGGTAGTGGCCATTGGACCGCTGGAGGGATAACCCGACGGATGATCTCATCGGTGGATATAGTTGTTTCGACGCACAATTCGATAGGACTCCGAGTATGAGGTTGAAACATCTCATGCTGCTGAAACATCTGTCGAACGTGTTTGTCAGTCTTGATAGTCATTACGCACCACCGAATACGATTACCTTCGCCGATCCGGGGGCAGCGATAAACGATACGAGCGATCGTTTGCTCCTCACCCTCCAGCTGCGCTTTTTCCGTTAGCTTTTCGTTCAGTTCGGCGAAGGTGATGTTGTTCTTAAGGCTGGAATAAATGGTGTTTGGACCACTAAAATACACACCATCTTCTTCCCTGTACATAACATGGGCCTGACAGTGAAGTGTACAGTAGTGGTTGATGACTGTTTCCGGTATGACTTGTTGTGGTGGGGGTGGTCGCAGAAGATGAATGATTTCTTCCGGAGTGCGTATTGTGTCTACGTACAGCTCCAAGAGACTACGTCCCATTGGAATGTTAGCATGACCTTCCATCATTGCGCGAACGTCGTGGTCGCTTTGGATCTCCATGACAGAATAACGGAATGTCCCGTCATCTCCACAATTGTACTTTCTGTAACGGATACGCTCCACGTCTTTACGCCACCCTCCCTCTGGTCGTATTTTTCTCTCAGCCTTCTCCTTGAGTTGGGCGAATGTGATGTCCTTATTCATCCTACAAAAGATATGATTAGGACAACGAAAGACAACACCATGTTCATCGGTGGTTACAGTTCCACTGTGATAAAGTGCGGTTAGGAATTTGTCATTTGAGTACTGGGTTGGGCACAACTGCCATTCCATTTCAGCGGGTTGGGCGACAGTGTTTGGGAAGAACCAAAGAAGAGAAGATTAATCAGAAATATAGGTTGAGGGTAAACTGTTGGTGTGAATTTGAGTGTAATGTGAGAACGTATTAATAATAGGGGTGATCGTATGTAAGCCGTTGATTTTGGATGATCTTAACCATTGATTTTAGGGTTTAGTGTCGGCAAAATCCTGGCCGTTAAAGAGTGTCGGCAAAATCTAGGCCGTTAAAGAGTGTCGGCAAAATCTAGGCCGTTAAATAGTGTCGGCAAAATCTAGGTCATTAAAGAAATTAAGACCTATGCAGTCTGCAGAATCCACACTTTAACAGTGCACTCTGCACAATGCACACTGTAATAGTGCACTCTGCACTATGCACTCTACACTCTGCACAATGCACACTTTAATAGTGCACTATGCACAAAGCACTATTAAAGATAAAAGAGTAAATTATTGATCCAAATGTAATAAATGTCACATAAGATTAAACCCTTAAAATTAATAACTTAGTTAATATAAAATTACAAAACTTGATAAATTAAACTAAAAAGACAGTACAGAAAAAAATTAACAAAGATGAGACCCAGTTCCACACTTTCGAGGTTGGGGGACACGCCGTGGACGTTGATGCCGATGTGGTGGTTGATGTTCTTCCTCAGTCGGGGCAGGCGGCGGTGGCTCTGGAAAATTTTGGGGAACTGATGAAGAACTAGCACCGCCGGCCTGCTCTTGAATTTGATGAAGCAACGCCATAGATTGCGCAGAGCCGGGTTGGACCCCAAAGCACTCATAGAACATATCGGGGTCCCTTTCGGTGGTAGAATGTCGATATGTATCTTGAAAAGGAGTATGTTCCACTGACTGGTTGTATTGTTCGTAATATTGGAATGTTGGTGTGTGGGAGATAGAGTGGCGGTGAGGCACATCTTCTTGGAATGTTGGTGTGTGGGAGATAGAGTGGCGGTGAGACACATCTTCTTGGGTCTTTTGTTGAGTTGGTGGTGCACGTCGCTGTCGATTACGGTTACGTTCTCGACGTTCGGTTTGAGTAGTTGGGGGAGCTGGCACGTCTTGTTCATCATCTTCATCCACATCATCAACATTTGCAAGACCACGTGGATCCCTTAGATGTTGGTCGGCTGAAATGTATGGCCTTGATTTTTTTAGAAACCAGCGCATGTATTTATCTGACTGCGTTGGTTTAGCAAAGCACGGTCGACCCACAACACATCGATTTTCTCTATCATTCCATAAATCAATTAACTGGCTGTGATATACAGCCCAATTAACATCAGTTTGTCCCTGCATGGTGATGTTGTGCATGTGGCTGATATCTATTGGTGCTGATGGTATGTCTTGGACGAGGCCAAATTGCAAAGTCACTCTATCCGCATGGTGCCATTCTACAATATGGAAACACACCATAGCCGTGTTTGTAGTCCATATGCCTTGGTGCCGATATGCTATTTCTGGCAAATTGAATTCCCGATATGGCAACCACTCAAACTCTTCATGTGTCATGCGGTCTATTGTTGATCTGTACAAAACAAGGCTTTTTGGACACTTAGTGTGGCTAAGTGGCGTGCGAACCCATCTGGTAAAAAAAAATTGTTAACGTAAAGAAGAAATATAATTGTTAGTATTCATAAGTTGTGTCAATTTTTTACCTCTTTGCTAGTGGCCATTCATAAGGACGGTTGCAGTCTGGTGCTAGGAACGGCATGCGGTACCAGACCCAAGACTGTAACAAAAGAGTACATCCACCCATGGTGCGTGAGGAGCATGTAGCTGTCTTACACAACATTCTGTATAAGTTCGTTAGGCATGCTGACCCCCAGCTGTAACTTGAAATTTCATCGAAGTTTTTCAATAGGGGTAGGTATTTTATGTTGACTCTGTTTGATGATTTGTCTGGGAGTATGTATCCCCCGATCAACTGCAATAGGTACGCCCTACAATATTGTCTTCGCACTTGGTTGGAAGCGCCCTCTGGAACATTATTAAATTCACGTTGTAGCCAAGTGAACTTAATTTGGTTGCCTACCATGCCATTTGCTGGGATAGGCTTACCCAAAAGTTGTTCGCATACTCGATCCCAATTTTTTTCACAACTTCCAGTAACGGCATTTCCATCAACGGGAAGTCCCAACTGCAACGCCACGTCTTCGAGAGTTATTGTGCACTCCCCTACTGGAAGATGAAAAGTGTGTGTTTCTGGTCTCCAGCGTTCGACCATTGCTGCCACCAAAGCTGGATTTATTTTGAATGCGCCAATTGAAGCAATGTCACGAAACCCAGCTCTTTCTATCAAAGGTAATATAGAGGCATCTGGTTCTGGAAGTTTGAAAGCGTGGTGAACTTCCATTGGGTCATCGTTGAGAAGCATGGAAATGTGAGGTTCTCTGTTTAGTAAGGAAGACATTCTTAGAGGAAGTGTTGTTGAAGAGTTATGGTGACTTGAATGTTTGAGTTATGTGGTTGTGTTGCTGCCTTTTGTTGTATATATTCTAGTCTAAGCATTATTGTCCTGGCCTTTAAGCAGTGAGGCACAATGCACATTGAACAATTCAAAAGTGTCGGTGCAATCCTGGCCTTTAAAAGTGTCAGTGCAATCCTGGCCTTTAAAAGTCACGTGTGCAATGCTGGCCTTTAAAAGTGTCGGTGCAATCCTGGCCTTTAAAAGTGTCGGTGCAATCCTGGCCTTTAAAAGTCACGTGTGCAATCCTGGCCTTTAAAAGTGTCGGTGCAATCCTGGCCTTTAAAAGTGTCGGTGCAATCCTGGCCTTTAAAAGTCACGTGTGCAATCCTGGCCTTTAAAAGTGTCGGTGCAATCCTGGCCTTTAAAAGTGTCGGTGCAATCCTGGCCTTCAAAATCATCGGTGAAATCTAGACCATTCAAATTTCAATAAATAGGCCCTAAATCTCTCACCACTAAACACCCAACTGCCATAGTTTCTCCTACTACCAACTGAAACTCAAACACACCCTCCTACTCCCAACTTCGTCAATGGCTCCAACGAATGTTTTCATCACAGTCTTTTACAATGGTTATGTTGAAAAAACAAATACTGAGGGTATATTTTTTAGGTGTCATAACAACACCCTTGTCAAACTCAACTCTAATTCCAAACTAGCTCAAGTTAAACAAGCCATTGAAAAAAAAATCTCTCCTGACCATTCAAAAATGGTTGCTAGTCTTACATATCGGTACCCCACAACTCTCAGTACTGGCCATACCTTTTATGGGGGATTCGAAATAAATTCCGACGATGATGTTGAACTTATGATAGAGCATTTCAAAGAAGATAGACACCTTGGTATATGTACACCAGAAATATACGCAGATTTGGTTGAGGCTCCTTCTAACTACACCCAGGTAAGTCACGGCCACTCTATTCCATCTTCATCACAACAAAACTTACGTTTTTCTCAACAAACAGAAATACCATACACTGACTTCATTCCACCTGTTTACCCTCAATTCAATCCTTCATCATCCCAAACTGACATGCATTACAGTCCTTCAACACCTCACCATCACTCTGCACCATCATCCTCAAACACACCCATTGACCTTAACACAAGCCACCCTCTACATACTCAAACTAATACCCCGCCGTTTAGTATGTTTGTTGGGGTCCATAATGAAGACGTTGGGGACTATAGCGAAGATGAAGATGAAATTCTTCAGCGTGACGTCGATGAGGAACCAATTGAAGCTAACCCCAACATAGGTGTTGCATTCCGCGAGCCTGTACCACACTTTCAAAACGTCACAGCTGATAACCCAGAACCTTATGATGTAGAGTTTGGCCATTCCATGGACAGGAACCAACTCTTATCCAACGAAGACCCAAACGAACTGAAACTCAAAATGAAATTTCCCACAAAAGAAATAGCCCAACAATTCATCCAAACATATCACCTAAACCATTCAGTTGCATACAAAGTCTGTGAGTCTAAACCACACACATGGACCGTTTGTTGTGTTCATGAAACCTGTTTGTGGAGGTGTGTAGTGAGAGTAGGAGCAAAAACTGGATATTGGGGGATTACACAGTTGACTCACCCACACACATGTACAACATCTACTATTTCCCAAGATCACCGCCAGCTGACCTCCTCCCTCATGTGTACTCATATACTTCCACTTGTAAGGAAGGACCCGACAATATCAGTGGCTGTGTTGATTGCACACATCAAGGAGCGGTTCACGTACCAGAGTTCCTACAGGAAGGCTTGGATTGCTAAACAAAAAGCAATCGAGCTTATCTTCGGTAATTGGGAGGACTCTTACAATGAAGTAACCAGGTGGCTACATGCTTTCTCTTACTATATTCCAGACACAATTCACGACTGGCAGTACAAACCATTCTATGAGAATGGACAACTAGTTGCCGACAAAGGTGTATTCCACCGCATCTTTTGGAGTTTCGGCCCGTGCATTAAAGGCTTTCAATTTTGCAAACCAGTTGTCTCTGTTGATGGAACATGGTTGTACGGTAGGTACAAAGGGTGTCTTCTTTTGGCAATCGCACAAGATGGAAGAAACAACACCTTCCCAATTGCATATGCAGTGGTCGAGGGTGAGACAAAGGAGGCTTGGTTTTTCTTCCTATCTCGTTTAAGACACTATGTGACACCACAGGAGGGTATTTGTTTGATATCAGATAGACACGAGTCTATCAAAAGTGCTGTTACGCAACTAAACACCAATTGGAAACACGTCTTCTGTGTTCGCCACATAGCACAAAACTTCATGAGACACTTCAAAAACACTCCTGCCAGGAAACATGTCATCAATATGGGTGAGTATTTTTAACATTTTTTAAATTAATTAGTTTCAAATTTCCATTCCATACTTACCAACATCTTCTTTTTTTTCTTCAGCATATTCAATGACGGAAGAATCGGCCGATCACTACAAACAAAAAATAGGTCGGGAAGTAGGTCCTGAGGGGGTGGCTTGGGTTGAAGACATAACCGCAGAACAATTGTTGCAGTGGTGCGATGGAGGTTCCCGTTGGGGGCACATGACAACAAACCTTGCAGAGTGCATCAACAATGTTCTTAAGGGGGTGCGGAATCTCCCTATTCGTTCATTGATAGATGCAACATATTTCAGAATGAACGAGGTTTTCGTCAAAAGGGGAACACAGGCACAGGCAATGTTGACGTCCGGAACTATGTACTCTGAAAAATTGTTGGAAAATATTGCCAGGAACATAAATGTCTCAAAAACCCATAACGTCGCGGTTCACGATCGTGCCCAACAATTGTTCCGAGTTGAAGAACTTGTACGACCACAAAGTGGTAGACCTGCGCGAACATTCGTGGTGAACTTCAGAGCAAAAACGTGTGAGTGTGGGGAATTCCAGGCACTTCACTACCCTTGTTCACATGTCATCGCAGCATGCTCAAAATGCAATTACGACCACATGCAATTCGTGGATCCACCGTACACAATGGAGAATGTTTTCAATACTTACATTGTCGAGTTCCCACCCTTGCCAACTGAGACGTCATGGCCTTATTTCAATACTTTAGAACTAAAGCATGATCCCACTAAACTGAGAGATAAAAAGGGTCGTCCACAGTCTACCCGTATTCGTACAGAGATGGATCAAAGAGAAAGGGGTACACGCACCAGAAGATGCGGAATTTGTAGAAATGAGGGTCACAACAGAAACAACTGTCCTAACCGCAATTAATGTGTTGTAATATTTCGGATTACTCTTTTAAATAACTATTGTAATTTTCGGTTGGTCTTTTAAATAAATTATTGTGTTGTAATATTTCTTTCTGACCATTCAATTAAATTAGGAAATTTGGATTACAATTATTAATTATCTAAATCCTATTGTTTTATTTAAAATAAATTAATTTAATTTTTATCATATTAATATATAATTATTGAAAAATTAAAAAAACACAGTTCAGAAGTCACCCGGGGGGGGGGGGGGGGGGGCGACTTCTGAACTGTATTTAAAAAAAAATTGCAAAACACAGTTCAGAAGTCACCCTGGGGGGGGGGGGGGGGCGACTTCTGAACTGTATTTTAAAAAAAAATTGCGAAACACAGTTCAGAAGTCACTCTGGGGGGGGGGGGGGGCGACTTCTGAACTGCATTTTAAAAAAAAATTGCAAAAAACAGTTCAGAAGTCACCCTTGGGGGGGGGGGGGGGGGGGGGGGGGGGGGCGAGGCGACTTCTGAACTATAAAAAAATTTTGCCCACTTTGGTAAATAACCCACAAAGTGCATTATTTTGGTAAATAATTTTTTTTTTTTGCCCCCACATGGTTTTTTTCCCTTTTTCCAAAGGAAATGCTAATTGTTACGAAATATTTTGCAAGAAAGTTGTACAAAGGTTATGACTTGATCAACAATTACCTTGACTCTGATGATTAACATCATGATTGGTTGTACAAAGTTTTTAGGATAAGTGAATGAAGACTCGGTCTAAGTTAGAGAAAATCACTGGCTCTGAGTATTTATGAATGAAATTACATTTATCTCACTTCAAAGGAAGTAGTGAGGCTTAAACATTCGACCTGCCAAATACAGGTATTGTCATGCTACACCAGGTCAATATCCTTGAGTGTTAAATGTACATTTGAATTTAATGCATTCTTAATAACTAAGATAAATTTCTCTATTTTCGAAAATTAATATTTTTTTAGTACTTATTAGAATACTAAAATTAATATTTTAATTAACTACTTGAATTCAGTTCAAAAAAAAATTAACTACTTGAATTGGTTATATACAACTACCATTGGAGTAAAAACTATTTGAATTGCTCAAATAATATGTGACAATTTAGGCCCACAAAAATCAATATTAACTATCTATTTAGTTGCCCTATTAAAGATGCTCTTATGATGTATCCATTAAACACTAGTAGTTTTTGAGTTTAACAACTAGATATTTTTAAACTGTCAAATATAAATGATTAAATTCTTAATTTTTTTCTTTGAGTGTTTTTGTTTCAGATTGAACCAAGGCCCACTTTGAATTGGTCTATAATGTTAGGTCCAAAGCGCCTTGCATATCTAGTGAAAAATTCTACACATGCGAGATCAGATCCTATGACGACCAGATCTCATCACCTCAACCCGACATACATCCACAGAGTCTCCACCATTACTAGATAACCGTCTTGGGCTCTACTATACGCCACACGACCTCTCACGTGCTTGAGCATGCAGGCAAGGGACCCACTACTAATGGTTCTACCTCACATGGTTGTCCATATTACGTCACTTATAATTAGACATGACCCTCATTGAGATCATGTGTGCATTTATTATTGCCTCGCTTTATGTTAATACTAATCTAAGCATTAGAGTACTTACAAGCACCATACCACCATGTGCTACCATGAATTTCAGGCTCCAACCTCCGCTCTTGACCGCGCAAGAACTTCGGTTCAAATCAGTTTTCACATTTTGTTTCATGAAGGCAAATATGAGATGAGAAGGAAGAATTGGTAAATAGTAAGCTTCCTTCAAGCATGATTTCTTTCCCACATCAAAGTTGGAGTCAATTACAATATTCATATTCTTAAACAAACGACTTGTGCTCAGGCAAATACCCTAGCTCTTCAAAAATCACAAAGAACCCCACTGCCAACTTCACCTAGAAGCATCAAAAACATTCCCCAGTTGTAGAAAAGCAAAAGAAATTAAAAGCATTAGTTGTGAAGGCAAAAGCACCGGGGAAGGAATAAAGACCAAAAGAGTACTATCTGCCAATTCACATTGCACGCTTTCTATCCCACCGTGCTCCTTGGCTTTTTTCTTTGCTTATACGGTCTAGAAAACTAATTTTAAATTAACTGATTCAATAAAATTAATTTTTATATTCAGATGAATTCACATAAAATGAGTTACCAATAATTTTGTGAGTTAAGATTTCTATTTCAAGCAGAATCTACGAAATCTAAGCTTCAACTTAATATTAATTCTATAATCAAAATCAATTTTATTTTATTCGAAAACAACAAACATGATAAAAATAAATTTATGTTTATTTTATTTCTCTATATTGTTTTTCCTAACAGACTGAACCGGTCGGTTGAGTTAGGAACTGATCGGCGATTGGTCACCCACATTTGAACTGACCGATTCTCCAATTGATAACCCCTTTGAGAATCAAATTGAATCATATTAAATCATTTTAAATTATTTTTATTTTAATTTAATGTTCCCGTAAATTTAATACTTATATATTTATTTATTTATTTATTTATTAGTCATCCTATTCAAACATAATTGAACATGAACTAAAAGTATCTCCATTTCGATCTTTGATCTGATTTTAAAATTATTGATGTAAATATTGTACCTATAAAAAGTTGTATACTATTATAAATACTTTAATCCCGTGTTTTGATAAAATATTTGTTTAGATACTTTATTAAAGAAAAATAAAAATACTTGACATTTATATTTTTATTATTTTTTTAGCGAAAAAGGACTTTTAACTTTACAACAAGGAAAATATTTGACAATTCTACCCTTGTCATTTACCATATATATAGTTCTCAAAAATCGTAACCCTACATTCACAGTTTCAATATCTCTGCCGCAATCGATAGATCTACCCTGAGTTCGCCTTCATTGCTTGATCTTTCTACTCAGAGTTTCATTTTCACGATCCTCGTGTTTTCGGAGCTCATTGTTCAGTAGATTCAGGTTTACTTTGTTCATTTCTTTTCAATCAATGGTATTAGACTCATGATTAACCTTTTCTAAATTTTATTTCTGGATTTGACATCTAACTTCGTTTCCTCTGACATTGGTGATCTGAATTTCCTTTATTATACTTTTCACTGAATGAGGCTACACCTCTCTAGTTGAATATTGTCGTGTATAATTCTGGTTGCATTTCAGGCATATTGATTTTTCCTACAAACTATTTATTGCACGGTCTTAATCATGGAAATAGACAGATCTGCCGTTAAATTATGATATCTCTATCGCCATTGATAGATCTGCCCTAAATTCACCATCATCGCTTCATTGAATGAGATTTCCTAAAACTTTCCGAGTCTCTGGTTGAATCTCTCTATATATGATATTAAATATTAATTTCTTAGTGTTGTATTGTTTGCACACTAATTCTTTTGAGCATAGATCTTCTACTGTGTGCAGAATGGTGTTGCGCTAGCGAGGTTAGATCTAGAGAGAGAACACTTCTATCTCTAGATCTAACAGTCTTCACTGCGTAGTACCATTCCACGTGCAGTCGAGGATCCAGATCAAATTTTTTTGTATGTTGAGAATTGATTTTTCCTACAAACTATTTGATGATTGATCTTAATCATGGAAATAGAGATATTTCCCCACAAATTGTGATATAAGAGTCTACTGAGTGTTTTATTACTTAACTTTTCTCTAAAAGAGAAAAAATTGCAAGATTAAATTACATTGCATATGGATACCAATGTTGGTGCTAGTGATATTGAAATTGGACTTGAATCTCTCATGTAGGTTTCAACTTCGAGACTTGGGATTTAATAAAATGTAGTTTGGAGGGTAGATTACTAACATGGTCAACTACATACATACGCTATTTCAATAAATTAAAAAAACTACGTACGTTGCAAGGTGGAAATGTCGGCAAAGATATTGAGTAGTTTGCATCTATAATATAGCAAAAAAAGATATTATATATTTAAATTGATACCTTTTGTAGGATAAATGAAATTTTCCTACTTTAATAAATTCAATTTCTTTTGCTAAAAAAATAAATAAATAAAATTTTCCTATTTTAATATCGTTTGCTAATGTTGACTCTTCTAAACGATTGACAGGGAATTGCAACAAAAGCTTGGAAATTTGAGTGGAGATAAATACAACTAAAAGTAATGTTACTTTTACTTATTTTATGCATTGTTCTTCTCCCTCTTTACATAAGAAAAACAAACTATTTTGTCATTAAATGAAAAACTTATACCAGATTTTATTACTTTTGTAGGTGCTATTTGCGATTGAAGAATATACTAAGGGCTTGCTTTGCTTTGAGGTGACTTTCACTCTTAAATCTTATTGAATATGATTGAAAAGCTTTAATCGCATTTGTGGTGGTTTTCTAAATTATGGTAATGTGTCACATACATCGAAAAATTAGTAAATAACACTGATGATTTATGAGTTCGAAAATATAACTTAAGTTTAACTATATCATTAACAATTATTTTTGAATTCCTAAAATAAAACAATTACTTTTGAAAAAAAGATAAAGGAAATATATAATAAATATTATAAAAAACAAAGTACTAATAAAAACTTCATCATTTGACACATTAATTAATATTTTGAAAACTGAAATTTCCATTAAAATCTTTGTAGGAACAAACATTTAGTGAATGTGTTAAATGAGTCTGTCTAAAAATTATCCAACATATTTTTTTCGATATAAGTAGAGACATTAATAAAAAATTTAGCCCAACATCACTAGCATACACACTTCCCTCACCTTCAAAAATTTTCTAACATGAATGTACTAAAACAACATATTTTCTCATGACGTGGAATTTTCTAAATGAATTAAACGACAATATAATATCTTGTTATCATTTCAAATGGTTTAGAGGCAAGATTGGTTAAAATTAGGGACGAATCCAGAAAACCAACAAAGGAGGCGAAATATTTTTGAGTAATAAATAGGTAAAAAAACTCGCATTGGTAAACAAAATATGCTAAACTTATCTATACTTAAAAGCTCACTATACATTAATTACTCCCCTCCTTCATTTCTAATTTTCCATTCTTTTTTCTTAAGCAATTTCCAAGCATCAACTTGAGCTCTAGTGGGCATATAGTTATGTCAAATACTCGCGTTATTTCATGAATTATATTCAACAAGTTCACCCAAATATTTTCCAAGGTGAATCTCAACTACCTCAATTAGTGTTTTAGTTTGTTTGGGAGTCTCATGGTATACGAGTCGATTTGTTGTATGTCCTATATCTAGATGTTTTTTTACTAGATCTTATCAATAAATCTCTAATTATTTAAAAATATGCGGAAAGACAATCATTCATTTTCTCCATCGTCGAGATTCTAACCTATATTGATAACCATCTCGAGTCACCGTGAAAAACTTTATCTTCTCAAATTAGAGGACTCACTTGACCTTGCTCTATTACCTTCACTTTGATATCGGTCTCACAGACCATTCGTAGATGGGTGATACTTCTTCCAACCCTCCCTCTACTCAGTAGACACCACCAACCCTTAAATATTCCCAAAATACCCTTACGCATGGACAACTCCTCACCTGCAATTTAACTAGTTCGGCGCAACGGTCGTCCGAACCGGTTCGGAGGAGGTGCCTCCGAACCAGTTCGGTAGTGGTTCCACCGAACTAACTATCTTCGCTGCTTTATTTTCTTCCCAAATCACGTTACTTTTTCTTTTCCAATTCCTTTTAAACGCTGTACCAGTAATTGGAAGAAAATTGCGGCAATTTTAATCTTCAGCAATTGTCCTCAAATTGAAGTTGAACAGAATTATGTTTCTCAGGACAATTTTTGATGTGTTGGTGCGTTTGCGTTCTTTTTCAATTGGAGCTTGTTCAGTACAACCAAACTCAAGTTGACAATATTGGTGAGCTTGAACGAAGGTGCCATCCTATCTCGTTTTTATTGCTTGTATTATTCGTATCTGAAGATGAACATGCGCAAAAGCATGGTTCGGTAGTACCACTACCGAACTGGTTCGGAGGCACCTCCTTCGAACCGGTTCGGACGACCGTGCGCCAAACCATCTTAGGATTGCAAGATTCATTAATGGTATTTTGGTCTTTTCACACGTGTTGGGGGTGAGTAGCTAGGGGGTTGGACGAAGTATGGGCCTCGTAGATGAGTCAATTTTGGCTCAGTCCAACAGGCCGACCCAAGGCCCAAGTGTCCTGAGTTAGGATGAGCTTGCTAAATAGAGGCCTAGAAAAGAACTAGACACTTTTGACCCAGCCCAACTAGTCCATGGCTAGATTGGACCCGCTTTTTTATACTTTTTTGAATATTTTTTGTAGTTTGTTTATTAAATGTTGAACTAACCTGGAGTGACCTGTGACCTAGTATTTGGCTCATGCATTTCCCACATTCCTCCCTACTCACCCCACACCCCCTCACCCTGCGAAATGACCAAAAGGTCATTCATGAAACGCGCATTTTTCGCCGATTCGATTACGGACAACCGAATAAATTCGGTTATGGGCAACCGAAGGTGTATTATTTGGCACACACCCCTCTTTTCACTGTTTAGAGGATTCGGCTGACCCCAACCGAATATATTCGGGCCAGGGTAGCCGAATATGCGTTATTTTTTAAAAAAAGTATTGAACGACTTAGATTCCACCGACACTTTTGATCAACGGCTCACAACCAGTCAAACGTGTCAGGAAAAAGAGTGGATGACATTTGCTTTGGAAATTGTGCCCCAACAGATAGAAAATTAATGGCTTAGATTTGTGATCTAAAATTTTGATCAACGACTCATATTTCCCCACGCATATTATAAATTGGGCTTCAACTTTCCCTTCTACTTCACAAAAACTCTAACCCCTTCTCTTCTCTGCTTCTTCTCCACCAACTCCCCCACCCGCTGTAATGGAACACCTTCTGGAATGTCAGTTGTGCCCAACCCAGAGATCCTAGACAAATATTTAATTGTCCTGCATTACCCTGGAACGGTCACGAAGAGAGCCGACGGTGTTTTTTTTAAGTCTCACGATAACATCTTCTGTAGGTTGGATAAAGATATAACATTCAGTTAGTTGAAGGAAAAGGCGGAGAGGAAGGTTCGCCAAGAGGGAGCGTGGCGTAAAGGCATATTTCGTATACGTTACCGCAAGTGTTGTTGTCGAGATGACGGCACTCTCCGCTATGAAGCTATGGATATCCGGAGCGACAATGCTGTTCGCGCAATGTTGAAACATCATCGTAATGTTCCATTGGGACGTCAAATCGTTGAGTTGTTTGTCGAAACAATGCGCACTCCAGAAGAGGTCATTTATATTATATCGCAGGATTAGGTGGTGTGGGGTGAGTAGGAAGGGATGTGAGAAAAGCATGGGCCTTTAGTTTTGGCCTGTGGGCCAGGCCAGGCCAGGCCGATGGCCCAATTTGACAACTCTCGTTAATTACTACATTATTTGTGTTATAGATAGAATTGCAGGAATAAATTAATCTGAGACAACGTGCTTTGTTTAGAGATTCACATCATCGAACATTAACAAATCAATGGAATTATATAATATTAAGCCGCGAGCAAAGCATGGAAAAGTTTGTGGTGATTCACACTTCTTACTTTGAGAGAAAAAATAGTACTAAGAAAAATGATGTAATTAAATTGCATGATTTACCTACCAACATAGTTAACAATTCAATACTTTACTCTAGAAATAAAAATACCAGTTTTTCCTAAAAATTATCTCCTCATGCTTTTACTCTAGAAATAAAAATACTAGTTTTTCCTAAAAAAATACCTCCTCAATTAGCTTTAGGGTGTGTTTGGGTAAAGTATTTTTTTTGATAGTTAAACTTTTCGGGGGAATCGATATATTTTATCTTACGTCCCCTTTGCAAAAAGTATTACATACAATCACACAAATAGTATTATTTGAGGGAATGGAATTCTCTCCGGGTTTTTTATGTGAAGTAATCTCCGCTCTTAAATATATACTCTCTTTCCTATTTTCAACACACAAACCCTTCATCTCCATTTTTTACTAAAGAGCCAAGATTATATACCTCGCATTATTTTAGGCCACTCACACAAACATTAATATCTTTGTTTATTTATATTAAAATCATACTAAACCTTTTCTTTATCTCTTTATTACATTGTATTTCTATATGGTTATTTTTATCCTAAACTTGTAAAACAACATATAAGTAGAACTAAACAAACATCGTAAAATGTTGCTTCAAGAAATAGGGGGTCTATCATTTTGGAAAAATATTTTTCGGTTTTCATTTCATTGAGTTTAGCGTCATACTATGATCACTTCTTTTGTTTTATTACAAAGTCGACACATATAAAAAACCCAATTTTAGGAAAATAGAGTCAATGCTCTATAATATTATAAAATCGCATACCAAGTATCTATTAAAGTATCTCTTGGATTAGTGTCAGTCCAATTGAGTAAAACCATCACTCTCACATACCGCAATCATAATTCAACCCCAAAACATTTTCTATACCTAGATATGGAGAAATTCAAATTTTAATGTTAATATATTACCCAAACCCCAAACCTTAGATTTAGATCTCGCCGCATCCACGTTAAGGTAGAAATATTCATTTTTTTGTCGCTACTTTCTTGCTTGCTATCGGAAGGTTGACTTCTTTGTTTACATGTTCGTTGATTATATGTTTACCTTCGTAAAGTGCCCACCACATTACATACATTAATGGTCGAAACTGCAATTTCAGTATCTTCGATGGTTGTTTGTGGTGTGCTAACAAAGTCTATTCGTTTCCAATTATTTACTAGAGAAATAGAGAAATTTTAGCATAAGAAAACTGATAATTTTAGTTAATATATTTTTAAAAAGTTATAAATTCATCTTCTCTTTGATACAGAAGGAAAAACCTACGTACAATTGAATTAGAAGAAATTTTACTCTCGTTCCAAAAAGTTAAAATAAATAATAAAGGTTTAAAATAATTCCTCTCATTCCATACAAAAAATCCTCTCAATCTCCCTTCTCTTTCGAACTCATGTTCCCCAAATTCCCCATATCAAAGGGTAGGGGAACCGACACAATCATGGGGACTAAAGTTACTGATTTAATAAAATAGGGGGTTCAAAATTATGACAAATAAAATAGAATGATCAAAATTGCGAATTTGATAAAATTGAGAGATCAAAATTTCGAAAAATAAAATAAATGGACTAAAATTGCGAACTTAATAAAATAGGAGGACCAAAAGTACATTTAAGTCTTCCTATTTCTACGACTATACTCCGTCTCTGATGTATTAATTAAAGCTATTTGTTCAAATACAAATGGTGGTTGTTCATTCTTTTATTAATAATTTTTATCCCATTGTACCACAAAAAAACGGCTTAGTGTTGACTGCAAAATATTCTAGTGGTTATATTGGGACCACACTCATGTGATGCTAAGTAGCCTACTTTATCGTTTGATTAAAAACAATATGTAAACCGTACCTAATGTTTCAAAGTAAGGAAAATGTGCTATCAACACAGTTAAAAATAAAGAAAAATAAACAGAAAATTGCGCTAACATTTGAGGTTTATTTCTAACCTTTCAAGTTCAAACTTAATTTCACGGAATATTTAGTTTAGGCTCTGCTTTGTCGATACTAAATCTGAAAATTATATTTAAAATGATAAAATGAGCAAATTTCTACAAATTTTTGTTCTGTAATATGTTTAGATTATAGAGCACTGAACTAAGAAACTTTATAATTGATTTGAACAGATTGTGCATGCTTTTCTTGTTTGTGTGTGTGCTGTGTATCATGCTTTTCGTGCTTTTTTTTTGGTCAATTGCTTTTGTTGTTTGTGTGTATCATGCTTTCCACATTAGTACAGTGTTTCAGTGTCTTGTGTATCAAGTGGTGAACCGACTTCATGAGATTCATTTTCTTTTTTGTTGATTTAACTTTAACCGTTCATCAAACATCTTCAAAATGTGTCTTATATTTATACAACAGTCAACAGGCAACAATAATTTGTTTCTTTTCATAAAAACATTTTGAAGTTATTTATTTATAACAAATTGGCCCTTTAAGTTTTTTCTTGTAACAAATAGGCCTTTTAAGTTAACTAACGTTATTAGAAATATTATAGTTAGTTGGTTAAGTAGTTAAGAAGAGTTGTTAGTAGTTATAATTCGGTTAGAGTTAGTTTGTTTAGTTACTAGTTTGTTATAGATTAGTTGGGTGAGATTGAATCTATATATATAATGTCAAACTCATTGTAATCAATTAACTTTTCTTCTTCAATAATGAAGTTGTTTTCATTCTTTTTCCTTAAAGTCTCTCAAATGTTAATATGGTATCAAGAGCGATTATGTAGCTTCCACATTCCTTTCTCCTCAATGATTCCTCCCTCGCCTTCTCGCAAATTTCTTATTCTATTTTGCGATTCATGAACAATGGGGCTCATTGCGGTATATATCAAAAGAGATTTCTTAATTTTATCTTCGTTTTATTTGTTTCTTATCCTCATTTTCTTGTTTATCATCTATTCGATTTCATCTTTGGACCATTTGTTTTTCTGGTTCTTGACATCGATTTCATCTCAGTTTCGTTCTTCAATTCTTGTTCGAAACTCCTCCTATTTCTGTTGCGATCTTTGGTTTTGCTTTTCAATTCATGTTCAAAATCTCTTTATTTTCGCAAATTCGTCTTTGTTAGGGTTTCGGTTAATCTTCCCTTGACTGTTTTCTCCTTTCTATCGCTTCTTTGAGAGTGTCTCGATCTATCTCTGCAATTTGTCTTCTCCAATTCGATTCTTGAAGTCTCTAAATTTCTTTCAACTCGATTTGTGATTCTTGCAGTTCAGCTTTGCGATTTCGCTTCATTGTCCTCCTTTCATCTTGGTTTCCGATGATTGTGATCTGAAGCGGAGTTCAAATTCCTTTTTAATTCAGTTTTCAAGATTTGTGATTCTGCTATAATCTTGCGACCTTTCATTTTGGTTAGTGTTGCTTCTATCATTGTCACCGGTTCAATTTTGTGATTCAGGTTGTGATGTGTTCATGAAGTTATTTACCAAGAAGCATTCAAGCTGTTTGCTGAATTGCCTCGCTTGGAAACCTTGCTACATTCAGATTCAAAATGTGATATCACCCCCTACAACTCCATTCAAGTGTTTCATCTCCTGAGTGCATTTCTTTTCTGGGGCCTTTGTTGTTGACAATTTCACCCATATACATTGCCAGCATGATAATTGCCTTGTTTTGTGCACTTTGTCATCACAGCAAGTTATTGTCACTTCTTGCAATTATCTTGGAGTTTGGAGCGCTTAATTTGATTTTGGGCATCGTTTGTTATATCCTCAACAACCAAATTTTTCATCTCTTTCTCAATGTTACAAAGGTCTTCCAACACAACAATTCAGATTTTGTTCTTGGATCCGATTTCATTTTGTTCTTGTAGCTTTGATTTCTACCGATGTATTTCCGACATCTCTCGATGTAATTTTCTTTTGATTTGATGTAACTTTGTATGGTTCATTCCAAGCTAGAAGTATTGTGAATAACTTCTAGCTTGCGGGGGACTATTAGAAATATTATAGTTAGTTGGTTAAGTAGTTAAGAAGAGTTGTTAGTAGTTATAATTCGGTTAGAGTTAGTTTGTTTAGTTACTTGTTTGTTATAGATTAGTTGGGTGAGATTGAATCTATATATATAAGGTCAAACTCATTGTAATCAATTAACTTTTCTTCTTCAATAATGAAGTTGTTTTCATTCTTTTTCCTTAAAGTCTCTCAAATGTTAATAAACGTTGACATTGTTGGCCCTTTTAGTAAAATGTCATATCGTTGATTACATCAAAATACACCAAAATATGTTTGGTTGCATCAAAATACATAAGCTAGAGTAATCACAATATATAAAGTAGCATTACATCAAAATACATAAGCTAGAGTAATCACTAAAATGGTCTATTTGAAGAGTGGGATTTGAAGAAAAAAATTTGAGCCATCTTTGGATAGTTTACAGCCAACTATCATGGGAGAAGATGAAGGTTTGCCTTCCTGCATGTTAGTCTTAGTTGGGAGACTGTGATATATTTATTTAAGTGTAGGAGAAGAGAACAATTAGGGTGTGATTTTTTTTTCCAAGAAATACACTTTAGATTACCCAATTCTAAATATAGTGGCAGTTCTTATCCATCGAAATAATGTTATCCACATAAAGTAGTATATATAGTCCAAAGGTGAATCCTTAACACGAGCAAAGAGACAAGGGTCACATTATCTAGCCAAAAACCCACATTGTTATAAGCGGTCTTTAAGCCAATCAAACCAAGCTCGAGGAGCTTGTTTTAACCCATAATCAGACTTATTAGTTTGCATATATGGGTTTCTTCAAATACTTCAAATTAACCTAGGAGAGGTTGTATCATATATAATTGATCCTCAACGAGGCCATTGAAGAAAGAATTACTTCAAACCTAGGAGGTTGTATCAATTCTCAAGAGTTGTATCGTGTAATTCTAAACAAAAATTTATGTGCTTCAACATTGGTATGCATATGGAAATAAATGTAAATCTTGTCCCAAAGTTGCCAAAAGTTTGGCATCCAATGACTTTGGTGGATATTTTGAACAAAATTATATATTGGAGTCGGGGAAGAAGTAATTGAACTCATTGCTCCAAGGTTTGGTATTCCTCTGATACGCATTTTTAGTTCCTACCTTCAATAGTGTCAAGCTTAAGTAGGGCAAATGGATTACCAATGACACATGAGGTCGGTGAGGGAGAGGAGTGATCCTTGATGTAGAAGGAAGGAGAAAGAGAGTCCCTTGACATGTTTCTAGGCCAAGAGACAGATGAAAGAATCAAATTTACATCAGGATGATAGGGATCTCGAGATTATGCAAGTATGTTGTACAGTTGAACGTAAATATATAATAATTGTCCAGAACTCTAAAGTTAAGCGTGTTTGACTTGAAGCATTTTGTGAAATGGGTGACTTAATGGAAAGTTTCTCAATAATAGTGTATGTGAGAACAAAGCACGTTGAAAATACCATTGTGGGTTTATGGGGACAGTCATTAATTTTAAAGGAGACTAGGTTGTTACAAATGGTATCAGATCTCTATCAGTACGGTGTGGTTCATAGATTAGCCAAACGAGAGCTGGTGTACATGTGACGCCTGATGTCGACAAGGGCGAGGAGTGATCGATGGTGCATGAGGCATGACAAAGAGCGACCTCTAGCAAGCATGCTTCTTAGAAAAGGTACACGTCAATGAACCAAATTTAATAGAAATGAAAAGGATTCATGAGGTTCATGTCGTATGAAACTGTAGAGTTGATGGAAACCCTATAAGAATTGATCGTACTACCTATTACAACATAGATGCATATTCTTTTTGATAGTATAGAACATAAGAACTTCATATTTAAGTGTGCTTGATGGGGAACATTTGTAGGATGAGTGATCTCTTGTGAAGTTTCCAAGAAAGTGCATGAGTGGGGACAAAGCACATTGAAAGATGTGTTGTTCTGTAGAGACAAACAACAATCTTAAAAGTAATCTTATCCATTATAATATAGGTGATATGCCTTCTCTCGTTCAACCTTCTGACACCATAGCAAGTAATCACACGAATCAAGTTTCTCGAAGAAGAATGAGATGCAATCATCGACTAAAGCACGTGAAGGTAGAGGAGGAGGCTCCATTGGATAAAATTAAACTTGCAATACCATATTAAACTTTGGATAAAATTAAACTTGCAATACCACATTAAACTTCTAGAAATTAGGCTAAAACAAAGAATTGAGAGAGAATTACTAAATCTTTTGTGTTTGATGTGAAATGAATTGTTACTTCACATCATGTGTTGTTTGCTATTTATAGAAGCACATAGAACATAGCATGTGATCTCTAACTATTCATGTGTAACTAACTGACAGTTGTTAATCAGTTAATTAGTTACATAATTACGATACCCTATAGTTGAGCTTATTTGAGCTTTTGTGAACTCAACTAGTCTACTCTAATAGAAAAAGACTAAAAAAAATTCCAAGAAAAATGAAAATATTCGGTCAAAAAAATATATTAATTGCTTCATGATACGTATATTGTTACTTTAAACAACACTTAAAGAAATAGATATAAAATTGACTTTTTTCCGTGTACTAGCATATAATTATAGAGATTTTCAGAAGCTAAAACAAACAGGTAATAAAAATTACAAATTCTATCCATGAATGTTCACCTAATATATCAATTTGCTAGTGTAAAAACATTCGCGCAGCTTAGATTTTTTTTAACCAGTGACCAAAAAGTTAATAGAGCAATAACTGAATTCATAGAACATGAAATCGGTGCAGTAAATGTTATAAAAGTAGGCCTGAAAGGGTAGAGACATCTCGATTATATGTTTCGTAAAGTTATTAATGTGTTTATAGAATAAAAATGAAAATTAAAAACATAAGATAAAGCCATTGGATGAGAAAAAAATGAAAACATTAATTAAGTGTTTGAGTGCTCAGTTAAATTCTTTATACAAAGGGTGCTCCAAACTACCATTCACTTTTTTAATATTATCTTATTATTATATTTAAAATATTCATATTCTGTCTTTTTCTCTTTCTCCCTCCTTCCCTCTCTCTCTCTCTCTCCCTCTCTCTCTAACTTATTCTGTTAAGTTTTGATTCAAGCATTGACTATACTCCGTCTCTTACACAGAAAGATCGGTGAGTTGAGTTTCAAAAGAATAATTCTTCATAAAACCATTTTTACCATTTCATATTTTCATTTTCTACATAATAATTGGCATACAATAAACAATATCCAGAAAAGTGTATCCTTTTTTTCATTTCAAAGATATTGAAGATTCTATTCTATCAACCACCATTGTGACAAAATCCAATTTATTTAAACCAGATATTAATCTGTTAATATAGTGAGATTCATATCCACTCATGAAATTCTTGTTTAGGAATTGTGTGCTGGATAAGTGTATTTTCCATTTGTTATTCAACATTTTCCATGTTCTGAGTCATTCATTTCAGCATTTATAGCAGGTCTTGAACTTTTCATGGCTCAAGGGTGTTTCTATTTCTATACTTTAATATCTTTGTTTTGTTGTAAACTTGTAATGTTGCAGTGTAAAGATGAGGAGATATTTGACAACAATGCTTGAAGATTTCTAGCGGAGTTTTGCAATACTTTCTCGGCTGTAGAATTCAGCAGCAATAGCCTATTCCATTGATTCAGATAATTAAACTTTGGAAATTCTTCCAATGAATGAGCAGCAACAGAACAGGTAAGATCATACCCTTTTTTTCTTTGTTGATTCACAAAAGTCCTGTTATTGTGATTAATTATTGCTTTTTTCTTAGAATGTTAAACATATTTTGATTTGAAATTCTGTTCAGCATAAAATTAGGAATGACAGACAACCTTTGTTTAGTATATTTTGTATATGAACTTGTAACATGATAAATAATAGCAGATGAAAATTTCTTCAGTAATTCCAATTACCTGTTGATTGTAGAATTTTACTGCTGAACCTAATTGCTGTCCTAATTAATTAAAATGTTACTTCAAATGTAGAACAGGACGATAATATTGCACATAGAGTAGGATAGGATGATAGGGATCCACTTGTAAACAAATCACATAGCTTTTCCATTAGAAACTGAAGCTCAAACAGATTTTCTTCTAGAAAATGGTACGAAGAGGAATATGTACTAAATGTAAGAAAAGTAACTGGCAGAAAATTTCTCTCCAACAAACTACATCCATAACCCTCTGTATTGTTATAAAGGACGTTGACTAGTCAAAAGAAGTTGGTTTTGCTCTTTCCTACTTTTATATTCGTACCAAATAGCAGTACTTTTTTTTAAGTTAACTAATTCACAATAGGTCAAGTTATTTTAAGTTATACACAAAAAATTCAAACGTAGCTCAGGAAGCACATAGATGAATATGATAAACAGATATAATGATGTTTTGAAGTGAGTGTTTGAAGTCTTTCATTTGCCTACATGTATTATTTTGCAAACTAATTTTGGTAAAAATGAATTTTATGGTTTTTTTCCTTGCTTCATTGTTGATATTGCTCAGTCTGATACTGCATAATTTAGACCCCTACTTTTAGAATACGCAAATTTTGCCCCTCTCCCCCTTTTATTTTTCATACAATTGGTCTCAATATTTTTTATTTTTCACAAATTTAGACCCAACACTTTCAGTTGCACTTTTGGTCTCTTAAAATCATGAATTTTCGTACTTTTGGTCTCTAAAATTTGTGAAAATCAGGGAAGAAGGGGACGAAAAGTAAAACTAAAAAAGTGTAGGAACCAAATTTGTGAAAAATAAAGGAGGGGGACCAAAGTCATGGATTAGAGAAAGTAAAGGACCAAAAAATACAATTAAGCCTATGTTACTATATTCTCTCTGCTTTTATACTTAGTAATGACGCTTCTAACTTGCAGATTTCAATGATGAACTTTGGAGAACAATTTTTGGATCAAGATGGAAAACAATTTCAAATGAACAATAATACATGGGTACCCATCAGCCCCGAGAACCTCATTCTAGTGAGATCTAATACAGTATCAGATTGGCCAGCGAACCAAATGAGAAGAGTAAACTATCAAGAATGTCCTGTACCTAGAAGTGACTACATGAGAGATATGTTACTGCATTATCGTGCACCAGATCAGAATCTTCATCTTATAGGACATTCAGGTCAAACTGGAGAGCACAGTAACTTCGGTAGCAACTCAGTCGATAGAAACAGTGCTATCAATCACATTGCAGGCTCCTACACGCAGGCGCCACAGTATGAGAGCAATGGATTGAACAATAGTACCTTGGAGCTACTGCTCAAGAAGAACTCGGTCGATAGAAACAGTGTTATCAATCACACTGGAGGCTCCTACATGCAGGCGCAGCAGTATGAGAGCAATGGATTGAACAATAGTACCTTGGAGCTATTACTCAAGAAGAACTCGGTCGATAGAAACAGTGTTATCAATCACACTGGAGGCTCCTACATGCAGGCGCAGCAGTATGAGAGCAATGGATTGAACAATAGTACGTTGGAGCTACTGCTCAAGAAGAACTCGGTCGATAGAAACAGTGTTATCAATCACACTGGAGGCTCCTACACGCAGGCGCAGCAGTATGAGAGCAATGGATTGAGCAGCAGTACCTTGGAGCTACTGCTCAAGAAGAACTCGGTCGAAAGAAACATCAATCACATTGGAGGCTCCTACACGCAGGCGCAGCAGTATGAGAGCAATGGATTGAACAATAGTACCTTGGATCTACTGCTCAAGAAGAATGCAACTAATGTAGTTACTGCTAACAGGAATTTGGATGCAAGCATTAACATGGCAGGAAGAAATCCACTGCTACCAAATTTTTATCCTCAGACTAGCAGTGATGGAAGTAATTCCTATGCAGGAAATCCAATGCTACCAAATTTTTATCCTCAGACTAGCAGTGATGCAAGTAATTCTTATCCAGGAAATCCAATGCTACCAAATTTTTATCCTCAGGCTAGAAGTGATGCAAGTAATTCCTATGCAGGCGTTCAAAGATGCAAAAGCAACTCAGCTTCAGACATTGTGTATAAAGAAGCAAATAGACTTCTGATTCCAAATAGGGATTTTGTATTTAATGGCAGCAGCTCGAACAACTTTCTCAACAATGATATTCACTGCACAGTCCCAAACCAACTGAAGGACATCTTCTCTGATATACCCTACGGTAACTTCTTTTCTTCTGGAATTCAAAAACATGTTCAACTGCTCAATTGCATGTCATTACTCATATCTAGCCACACATAATAGTTAGACTAAAAATGATAATGAACTAACTCTCTAGGGAATTCTTAAGATCCATTGCATAAAGAAGTAATTTAGTATCCACCTGTTATATAATACAAGACAAATGTTTTTCTACAGTAGTTCCAATATTGAAGCCAATGCAGTAATGCAATGAAATAAAGGGCAAAAAAAGAAATGCAAGTATCAGTACGATTTGGTATTTTATGGTAACCAAAAAAAGACAGTTGATGTTCATAACACTGATAAGAATAACTATCAAAAACTAAAACATAAAAAACATGAACTTATGAACATTGATAATGAAAGCAGGCAACAGTTTTATCATTTATTTTGTTCTTTTCTTTACAAAGCTATGGAACTCATAACCCTTGTAGAAGTTACATAGTGAGCAACAACGAGAAAGTATGATAAATATTGTGATGTTACAAACAAGAAATGATTCCATTATTTTGACAGTTTAAACGATACCTTTCTGCATCCATTATATTTTCAGCAACAAATTGGCAAATCTCAAAACTGCTTTTACAGGTGATTCTTACCCTAAGCATAATCCGAGCTATGTGCCGATAGAAGAAGCTGATGCTACTGCTAGTTTCACCAACTCCCTTCAATCAATACCCGAAACAATGGATCGGCTCAAGTTTGTGGAAAACCAGATCTGTATGATGCCAGATTACACAATATCTGAAAGCACAAGTCATGAGAAAGACCTGGTTTCATTCACAGAGAATGAAATTCAGCAATATTGCGATGGGCTTTTACAGCAAATTGTAGAGTCTTCATCTGCAGTCACTTCTACAACACATGGGGATCAAAAGGCTTCTATCAGCAGCATCTGTGACAACGGGGGTGACGCGGGTTTTGACCTGAACAAGACACCTGGGCAGAAAGCACCCAAACGAAAAAAGCATAGGCCAAAGGTAATTGTGGAGGCCAAGCCCAAAAGAAATCCAAACCCTGCAAATCCACGCAAAAAGAGGAACAGTGTCCCTAAAAATGCAGCAACACCAAAGGCTGATGTCATCAAAGATTCAACAGCTGGACCTAGAAAATCCTGCAGGAAAGCTCTAAACTTTGACTTGGAAAATAGTAGAAATGAAAGCCAGAGCATAACGGATTTTCAGCACCATAGAAATGAGAAAGCTTCTGATACCACTTCAGACTACAATGCCAAAGAGATGCAAAGTGGAGCAAATAAAAAGATTGATACTAAGTCAGCTTTTCTGATCAGCCCGCAGGATGAGTTTACAGTAGAAATTGGCAACACTCTCACTCAATCAGAAATATGTTTAGAAAATTCTCTGAACACAGGGGAACTGATATTGCCTAACATTCCCTCCAATTCCACTGGAGCCAAGGGTTCCAAGAGAAAGAAATCCAACAGAACTTCGAACCAGCATTACTCCGCAAGAAATCCACTTGGTACTTCCTTGTGCCAAGAGAATTTGCAAGTGGATGGGAACTTTGAAGGTGCAACTCTTGACAAAAGCTCCTTACAAAATAATAAAAGGAAAAGAACTCAAAAGAAACTTCATGCAAATGTCAGAGGAAAATCTTCCAGCCAAAAAATGTCCAAAGACAAATCACAGAAAGTAGGAAAACAAGGAAAAAATGGGCTTCAATCACACTATAAAGAAGAAATGCAAATCTGCTGCATTGAAAGCATAGAGCAGCAAAACAAAGGTGATTGCTTTTCTATCTCAGATTTGATAAAGGAATGGGCTTTTCAATAAACATATAATGATAACTATCTGTTTATAATTTACAGGAGAAGCATGCCAGATGCATACCACCCTGATAGACGACATAACTGTCCGACTGTGTGCTCTCGATCTCAATCTCAAAGAGAGCAACATGTCAGAATTGGAAGGACAAAAGGCACTTGTCCCATACAATGGATGCGGCTCTATTGTACCCCACCAGGATTCTGAATTAGCCAAGCAACAAAAACCAAGGCCTAAAGTGGACATTGACCCAGAAACAGAGAGAACCTGGAAATTGTTGATGGGCAAGGAAGGAAGTGAAGACCTTGAAGGAACTAACAAGGAAAAGGAGAAGTGGTGGGAGGAGGAAAGAAATGTATTTCGTGGACGAGCTGACTCTTTCATTGCACGGATGCATCTTGTTCAAGGTACAATACATAATAATCCAAAACTTGCTGCTGATAATATCCCTATCCACTGAACTTTTCACTACAATGTTCTTCCTTATGATGATTGGCACTGAACTTGTCGTTATCTTCTTCTGTAGTTTAGGTAGGGAAGAGTGAAAAATGTTTAACAATAGTCCACTGAATGTATGATAAGATAAATATGATACAATACCTTACAAAAAAACTCTTGTCTTACTAGTAATTAGGTCAATTATTACCACTATGAGCACATGTCCATGCATACAACAACACTGATAACCTTAATATTTTAATAGCATGAATTCCAAAAAAACAGTTTACTTTGACACAAAGGAAGGAAAACAGGAAAAGACACAAGGCGATGAACAGACAAGAAAGTTCTTTATATTTAAATAACAGCCCTTGGACAGCAGACATAGCCATTCAAAAAGTTTATCAGCAAAAACAGATGCCAGTGATTTATTGAAATCATTCACTTGATTGCTAAATTGTTCATTTGCCAACATATATTTGTAAATCAAACATACCTCTACTCTGCAGGAGATAGACGCTTTTCAAAGTGGAAAGGATCTGTGGTTGACTCAGTGATAGGTGTTTTCCTCACTCAGAATGTTTCAGACCATCTTTCAAGGTAAGCTTATACGTTAGTAATTGGTGTTTGCCGCTTTTCCACACTTGGGGTGTTTTGATAAAATTGCCAACGCTAGTACAAAACGATGTGCAACCCCACAAAAATTCATGTTTCAATTCTCTCTTTGCAGCTCTGCCTTTATGTCTCTAGCAGCAAGGTTTCCTCCTAAATCAAAAAGCAGCAAGAGAACGTATGAAGTTGTTGTCACAGACACCTTGGTCGAAGAACCGGAACTCTGCATAGTAAATCCAGATGACACAATAATATCATATAGAAGAGAATTAAATCAACCAACCTACTATCTTGGCTTTGAGATGCCCCATCATACAGAAGAGCTTTGGAGAGACAGTGAAACCTCAAGGATAAATGAGGGCCTAATAAAGCCAAATAATCAGCGCTTAGAGGAAGAATTCTTATCATCACCAGATTCTCTGGATTCCTCAATTACTCAAGATACCAGAAATAGATCCTCCTCAGGATCCAATTCAGAATCAGAAGGACTTAACAGCGGGCGTGAACCCAGCAAAGCTCAGTTTCAAACTTCAACAAACTCTTTACAGATACGAAAGACCACTACGTTTCAGGAATTTTACCATAGTGTAAATGGGGTATCATTGTTTGAAGAGCAAACAGAAGATGGAAAGCTGCAACAAGCAGAACATGTGAATCAAAGTTCTAGAGTAGGCAGAAATGATAGTCACAGTTTCCACTCAACATTTGGTCATCCACAAAAGCAACAACTACCAATTGCTCCTTCAACAAACTATGAGTTACATTACTCAAACACACAAGGGCTGAACACTTTTCAAATGAATGGTCAAGAGTTTTCTTGGGCTGAAACGGTTTCTGGATATGGTGAATGTCAAGACAACAATTATAGGAGATTTGGCATCAAGGAAGTAGGACATAGTGCTGATAAATCCACCAAGATGCAGTATGGAAATGGAACACTAGGGTCTCCAGAATTACCAACAATGAACCCCTATGGACCATTAAGCAAGCATTTTGTCCTAGGAGATGCCCCTCAATCTAGATCTCAAACAAACTATAATCAACATTCACCTGACCATCATCTTGTGTGTCAGAAAACCTTACAATCAGAAAGCGGGATATATGCAGAATCATTAAATACTTCTCACATATCAGGAGGGCAGGTTGATGCAGAGAATGATCACAGCCATATACTGAAGCATGCAGAAGAAAGTTTGGACAGTGAAAAATGTATATCCACAGCAACCAGACAAGTATGCTCAGGTAATAGTCAGGCTGAACAAAAGGCACAGAAGCAAGTTTATAACCCTGGCCCAAAAGGTAAAGAGAGCAAACTCAAGGTTCCAAAAGCAAGGAAAATGAAAACTGAGGCCAAGCAAAAGCATGCAGATGACTGGGACAGACTAAGAAAGGATGTACAGGAATATGGGACAGAGAAAGAAAGGAGCGAAGATACAATGGATTCACTGGACTATGAAGCATTAAGATGTGCCTCTGTTGAAGAGATATCCAAAGCTATCATAGAGCGAGGGATGAACAACATGCTAGCAGAACGAATCAAGGTATGTCCAACCAATCAAGTTTGCAGAACACTGAATTTTAACTAAAATATGCTTACACAAAGGACTTTTTGTATTTCAGGATTTCCTGAACAGACTGGTGAAAGAACACGGAAGGGTTGATCTTGAATGGTTACGAGATGTTCCCCCCGATAAAGTAAAGTAAGTCAACTTCTTCCATCACCATTTCCAATGTCTTAAGTGGATACTGACTGCAAATAATAGAATATAATGCAAACTAACCATGCCCTTTCCATATGGTTTCCATATACAACATCAAATGCAGGGATTATCTGCTAAGCATACGAGGATTGGGGTTAAAAAGTGTGGAATGTGTACGGCTTCTGACACTTCATCATCTTGCTTTCCCTGTAAGGCTTATTTGAAATCCATTTGCTGTATACTAGCCAATGCAAATCACTAAAAAACCTTGCAATAATAAGTTTCTATGACACATGTATTGAAGGTTGACACCAATGTTGGAAGGATAGCTGTAAGACTTGGATGGGTCCCTCTCCAACCACTTCCTGAAACACTTCAAATACACCTCCTCGACATGTAAGTATCTTATGCAACTGCTAGCCAGTATGGAGATAAAAATGCCACAGATAGTAACAGGTAACTACTGTGCCATGCAGGTATCCAGTGCTTGAATCAGTTCAGAAATATCTCTGGCCCAGATTGTGCAAGCTTGACCAAAGAACCTTGTAATATCATAACTTCCCCAAAATCTGCATACAAATAACTGCTTTACTATGATAGCTGAATTTGTAACTAACAGATATACAACTGGAATGCAGGTATGAGCTCCACTACCAGATGATTACATTTGGAAAGGTATGCATGATTTGTTTCTACATTTTATTTCATACAGTATATAGGAAAGGGAATAACATATTTTTGGAACTGGCTATTTTCATGCTCTGGACATAGGAGGTTAAAAGTAATTCATGCTCCAAATATGTAGGTTTTCTGTACAAAGAAACAACCAAATTGCAATGCATGCCCAATGCGAGCAGAGTGCAGACATTTCGCAAGTGCTTTTGCAAGGTTAGCTACTCAGTATGTCAGTTGCATTATATACTTCCATCAACTCAGTGCAAAATGCATGCGAAACTATATATCAAACTATTCAGATTCTTCAAAATGCATGTTAAGATAGAATAAACTAACCATATCAGCTAAATGAAAGAACCCAACCCAAAGAAACCCCAAAACAAGGACACACAAAACCAAATGTTCTTAGTTATATTCTAGTCTGACTTTAGATAAGATCCAGCTCTTTCTTAAGTTTCCAGGTCCAATTTATGAATTTGAAAGAGAAGTTAGCTGACAAAATATGCATTTGATGTCTATTTTCATGCCAATCAACCCTAAATAGGTTATATTTCTCGCAAACTTACATAAACACGTTTCTAGCATCCCCACCCTTCCTAGTAGAGACTCTGTTGACGCATCCTTTAGCCCCTAATTCTTAGCATGTGTTTTGATTTGAGTCCTTTTAAGTTTTATCAACTTTTCTTCCCTCTCAATGTTGTTTTCAGTTTCCTCCTACTTCAAAAACTAATTATCAAAGGTTATTGGTGCAGTCTGTTTCAAAAACTAATTGCAAATCCACAATGGCTTTTACTTAATAGTGATTCGTTCTGTTGTTGATGCCAATGAATGAAAATCAAATGATTATCAAAAAGCATAAACCTCCAGTGTCTCTTTTATCATATTAACAGATGAATCATGAATGATCAAAAAATTTGCCACCATCCATCTCCCCCATCCGAAAGAAGAACCAATATAGCCAAATCTCGAAGCCTCTAGAATCCAAAGTTCAGAGAAGAAACTCAAGACTAATAACAAATCCGTCATACAAGATATCAATCAGATAAATAAAGCAAAAATGAATTGTTTCTTTTTGCTGCATTGTTCTAGAATCAGGTTTTAAATCAAATGTTCAAAGAAGAAACTCAAGGCTAATAACAAATCTTTCATACAAGATACAAACAGAAAATTGAGCAAAAATAAGTTGTTTCTTTTCACTGCAGTGTCATTGTATCAACTGAATGAGAGGGACTCATTTTATTTTTATATTATAAGCCAACTAACCTTTTTAGTACAGTGCACGGCTTGCCTTGCCAGGACCAGAAGAGAAGCGCATTGTGAATATGCCTGTTCCCGTTGCAGCTGAGATAAACACTCTTGTCAATATGAACCCTGTGATCCTATCTCTCCTTGAGATCAACATAGACAGAGAAGCAACTTTTGAAAGTGGACAGTGTGAACCAATCATTGAAGAACCAGCAACACCAGAAGAGTGTTCAGAGCTGCTAGAAAGAGACATCGAGGACTACTTTGCGGAGGATCCTGATGAACTTCCTCATATTAACATCAGTCACGATGCGTTTGCAAAGAATCTAGAGAATTGCATGCAAGAATACGAAGGTGACCTGTCTAAGGCCCTTGTTGTTGCCTTGACTACACACTCTGCTTCTATCCCTACACCCAAACTGAAGTATGTGAGCCGGCTAAGAACAGAACACCAAGTGTAAGTAGATACCGACATTGAAAATTAAATATTCTTCATTTTTTACAAGTTGAGCAACCTATAAGTGACCTTGAAAAATTAACTTAGCTGTAAATACTATGCAGCAACTAAATCAACCTCGGGCTCCTGAACAAAATTAGATCTTTACTTTCATAACGATGATTTTTTTTCATTGTTTGAATAAAGTATTTGACAACACAAAGTATTTGGATATTTATCGTCAAAAGTAAGTCCAAATGATAGGGTGTGTCAGATCTCTCTAATTTCAAAACCTGGCAAAATTATTTTTAGGAGGCTTTCTTACATGGCATTATTATAGTCATTATCACAAGGATACTTTATGTATATGTCTTGACTCTCTAGATTAAACGAAGGTCAGTTTCTTTAATACAAGTCCAAATGATGCTTTCTAATATCTCCCTGAATGATGCAGATATGAACTTCCAGATTCACACCCTCTGCTGGAAAAGGTCAGTTATTCTTTTCTTTGTACTGAAACGTGCAGGTATCAGCTTGGGAGATTTTTTTTATATGTTTGTTTACTAATTTACAGATGGATAAGCGGGAACCTGATGACCCGAGCCCGTATCTTCTTGCAATATGGTCACCAGGTTAGCAAAAGATACTTCATACTTGAAATAACTTAATTAATAAACACATGCAAGCAATAACCTCCAAAAGCTACCCTTTTACTAATATATCAATGCACAAGTACATCTTAATCAGAGAGATTGAAAAGCAAAACTGAAGCATGGGCAACATTATTACTATGTCTATGCTATGTAAGTCAGATAATATGTTCAGCCATATTAATGCCATTTGAACACTAGGTGAGACTGCAAATTCCACTGAACCACCGCAAAGGAGGTGTGGATCCCAAGACTCAACCAACATGTGCAATGACGAGACATGCTATTCATGCAACAGCCTTAGGGAAGCTGATTCACAAATTGTTAGAGGAACACTTCTGGTAAAGACTAATTCACAGATACAGATGTAGATATGAAAGTCACAATTTTCTTGCCTTTTATTTGTTTTAATGACTTACACAAATGTTATCTCATATATAGATACCTTGTCGAACCGCAACTAGGGGGAGCTTTCCGCTTAATGGAACTTACTTCCAAGTTAATGAGGTATGTGTAATCTAGGTTTTGTTACAGTTCAATCAACTTACCAAGTTTGCCCTTATTTAAATTTCAATATTCAACACCAAGGTCCATAAAACTTTTTTTTTATCATGAAGTTATTTGCAGATCACGCATCCAGCATTAAACCCATAGCTATCCCTAGGTCATGGATATGGAATTTGCCAAGGAGGAAGGTATACTTTGGGACCTCTGTATCATCAATTTTCAAAGGTAGAAAACTACTCTATATGTTCATCTACTAATATCTATTCCAAACAAGTTTATCCCAGAAGTTAAAATTGTACTCACCAAAAATACTTATGTCTACCAGGTCTCTCAACTCAAGAAATTCAACATTGTTTTTGGAGAGGTATGCAGACTACCTTAAAATGTTTTGTTTTATTTCTTCTTTTGTTACACTAGAAACATTATTAACGTAGAAAATAATAAACTTAATTTCAGGATTTGTTTGTGTGAGGGGATTTGATCAACAAGCGCGCACACCTCGTCCTCTTCAGGAGAGATTGCATTTTTCAGCAAGTAGATCAACAAAGACAAAAAAAACACAACAAAAAAAATAGGACATGTTGGCAAGAGCAAAAGCTAATATTGATTATTCAAGTTTCAACTGTCCCAAAACCAGATGGAACTGACACCTGAGTGACAGTAAGTCATGAAACACAGTATAAAAAATGTTTCAGTTTAGTATGTGAAATACTGCCTGTAACTAGCGGCATTGATCTGTAAATCACCTCCATTCAAGTTCCAAACAACCATTCATTCAAAACATGCTGACATTATACCAAAAGCAATTGTCATTCATTATTGCAATATTATTATCACCGTGTCTAGCAGTTTAGATTATTTTCATTTCACCTACGCTAATGACAAGTTAACACTAATGTGAGATTTTAATCATCACAGATACGAGCCATAATCATCATCTTGAAGTAGAGGTCCCTAACTAAAGAGAAAGCCAGCTTATGTTTATTTACTTATTATTATTTATAAAATCAATATAAGATCGAAACGCTGACTTACAAACAATTGCAAATTACAATATTTGCTTAGTCTTTTTGGTATCAAAAATGATGACTTGTTCCTCTTTTTTCTAAAACCCTAAATCATCATCCTCTACAATGTCTACATCACTGTTCAGCTGTTGAGTCAAACATCATTCACTGAACAGAAAAGTCACATAAGCTAAAGCTGCTAAAGTTCAAGTAACGTACCACACGTTCGCTCCCACACACCAGTTCATTCTTTCCGCCGCTTGTGTTTTGCAAGTACTCTACTCTTTCTCCACCACGCATGGGGTGAGCGACACCGCTTACTTCCATGCCGAACCGAAATTTCGTGTCCGCATTGCGGGCGGGGAACGCCTAGGTGGAGGAGGGTATGGTGGATATTAGGCGGGAGGTAGCGTTATTTTGCCAAAATGTTCTTAACAAAAAAAATCAAAAACCAAATTACAACACCAATGAACTATAAAACTCAATTAATTAGTGTTGTAACTTAGTTTTTGACTATTTTTGCCTAAAATATTTTAGCTAAAAAATATTATTGTTTTACGAATACCGCTATTTAATAAGAATACTTTTTGTAAGAAATATAAAACCTAAATTATAGGCATCAAATAACACTAGCTGTTTGTTTTGTTTTTTCTTCTATTCTTACCTTTCTTTTTTTACTATCAATAATAATCATTTCTCTTTTTTTATGTTTTCATTGTTTTGAAATTGTGTCTTATTAATTTAGAAAAAGTTATATCAATACCATCATTTTCTAACACAATAAAATGAAAAAGATTACTTTGAAACCTAAAATAAAGATTAAAGACTCAATTGAACTTTTGAAAGTTGCACAATCACAATGAAACTAAAAAAATATAACAAACCGAAACAACAATTCAAACTAAACAAAACAATTAGTGATTTCACCTAAACATAACCATTTTATATTCAACTCACTTTTATTCAAAATTAATTTTACAAATCAATTTTCAACAAGGCAAAATGTAACACACACTGAATGAAACCTAGCATAAAAAAATGTGAAAATCCATAAAGATGGCGACGATTATTTATACATTCACATCCACTCATAAGACATACCTACGATTGCTATTTCATATTTAACTTCTATTCAGCGACCAAAGACGCAAGCAAAAAAACTTGATTTATTACTGCTTAAATGAAAATAATAGAAATTTCGGTCAGAGATGGTACTCACCAAATTAATCTCCATCATGGTTCTAAGTTTGTGTCCACCATTAAAAATGATTTTTTTCCCAAATAAGAAAACAGCGGTACCAGTTGTAGAAACACTGATTATCTGCAATTAAGAACCCTTGACAATTAGCGAAATCCACAAATGATTCAAATGAAAGAAAATAGACCAAATTGCTTATCTATTTGTAGATGATAACAGGACCTTGTCATATCATGAAATTCCAAGACTCTTATAATAAAAATTAAATTAAAAGTTGCACAACGTGAAAACACTGAAGTGAAACTACGTACAAAAAGAATGAAGAAAATAAATGTTTTTTTTTTTGACAAGATGAAGAAAATAAATGTTAAGTGTACCAAAAGGTGAGATTTTCTTAACATCCAAATTAAGATAATGAGAAAAGAAATTGAGAGAATCTTAAAAAATGAAAATGAAAAAGTTCAATGCAAGGATTAAGGTTTGGAAGTGGAAAACGTGGATTGAAAGGTTGGGAACTAAAGACATCAGAAATTTAAAGAGGAGAAGAAATTAAAAAAGAAAAAAGAAAAATATCGTTATCTTTGTTATTTGTTGCCTGTTCTTTTCCCTCCCAACTTTTCAAAACACAGGCTAAATGAAACTTAAGAAACTACATAAAAAGATCTATAAAGTCAATGACAATTATTTATACGTTCAGACCCAGACATATATATATTTGCTATATAAGAATTTAATTCTTTTCAGTGACCAAAGATGAAAGAAAAAAACGGATCCACCGCTACTCAAATGAAAATAGCATATATTTCAATCTGGCGTGGAACTCACCAGATTAATCGCCACGCTTCTGAAACTGTGCCCGCCATCGAGATTTTTTTTTTTTCAAATAAGAACATGAAGGCAGAAACAAGTGCGTAAACACCGATTATCTGCAATTAAAAATCCCTTCAAGATTAGCGAATTCCACAAATGATCTCAAACAAATAAAATAGACCGAATCATTTATCTTAATAAATATATGGTATCCAAATCTCATCATATCATAAAATTCCACAACTTTTGTAATAAAAAATAAATTAAAAGTGCAACTATACGCACAAAACACAAAATTGAAACAGTGTAGAAAGAGAAAAAACAAAAGTAAACTATGTTATATATTGTGCCCGAAACTAAGGTTTTCCTAGCATACGAGATTATGAAGAAAAAAAATCGGAGAATATCATTAAAAAAAAATGAAAATGAAAAAATGGAATGTAAATATTATTAGGGTTTTGAAGAGGAATGTAAAAAAAATGGAATGTAAAAAAAATGAAAATGAAAAAATGGAATGAAAAGATGGGAAAAATAACAAGTGAACAATTGTCGTTGCTTTTGTTATTTTCCGCCACTTATTCATTTTCCTCCCCAACTTTTCAAAATGGCTTACCTATCACTTGTGTTTCGTTTGCCTGAGAGATTACGAAAGGTTGGGATAAGAGAAAACTTACCTTGATTTGTGCGACAAAATATTTTTATTTTTTAATAGTAAAAAGATGGACAATGTGATTTGTTATTATAATGCAAAATTATATATATATATATATATATATATAATTGTTTTTCACCATTTTTCCTCTTAAGTAATTTTAGAGAAAAAAAAGGAAAAGAAACTAAAATCATTTTACAAACAATTTTTTTTAATTTAATAGCGTATTTTATTAGTGCAGCGTAACAGTGGTATTCGGAACTTTCATTCCATATTTTATATGTAAAGTTGTAACTCTTTTGTAGACATATAATGTTTGTCTCTTTTGTAAAAAAAATGTTTGTCTACTAATATATAGCATTATACTATTAAATAATGAGAAGCATATTAGATCAATACTCGATAATATATGTGTATGTTCAGATTTTCTTTTGGAAGAGTTTGAAGTGATACTGAGATAGAAACTTATTTTTGGCGTGTTTGAGTGTACTCGAATAAAGTTTATTTTTGTATCTAGAATTGAAACTGAATTGAAGATAGGATTTGTATCTTTTTGCTTAAAAAATGATTTTTTTTTCTCAAATTGATTGTTCAACTCAATTTTACGTGAATTCACCTAAACATAAATCATTTTATATTCATTTGACTTTTATTCAAAATCAATTTTACAAATCAATTTTCATCAACGCAAAATGAAACACACACCAAATGAAGCATAACATAAAAAATGTGAAAATCCAGTGACGATTATTTATACATAAAATCCATTCATAAGACATACCTATAATTGTTATATCATAATTAAATTCTATTTGGCGACAGAAGGCATATACTACTACTAAAATGAAAACAATAGATATTTCTGTCTGAGATAGTAATTACCAGATTAACCTCTCCACCCGCGCTTGTGGCCACCATCACAATTGATTTTTTTCCCAGGTAAGAAAATAACGGCAGTAGCAGAACGAGTACCATACACAGAAACACTGATTGTCTACAATTAAGAACTCCTTGACAATTAGTGAAATCCACAAATGATCCAAATCAAAGAAAACAAACCAACTTGCTTATCTCAATAAATAAATGAAAACTAGACCCTGTCATGTCATGAAATTCTATGTCTCTTTGTAATAAAAATTAAATTAAAAGTGCACCCACACGCACGTCGTAAAAACACTAAAGTCAAACTACATCAAAAGAGATTGAGCACAGGAAAACCACATCCGAGAGAATCTTAAAAGATTGATTTCAACATTGATCTAAAGATGAAAATAGTAGATATTTGAGTCTGACGTGCTAGTCACCAAACTAATCACCACCATGCTTCTGAGACTGTTTACCATCAAAATGATTTTTTTCAAACAAGAACATGAATCCAAAATTGAATTTTAAAATAAGGGCAAATAACATTTACCTTTCTATTTTTTATAATGTTACTTTGTCTACACACACATACATACATATATATATATATATATATATATATATATATATCTCTCTTAAGATTTACTAGCATATTCAGAGTGTGAGATTCAGAGTGTTTTACATGCAAAATTGTAAAAACCTTTTATTAGTATGAGAATAAATCCCGAGTATGATCCTTAAAGTATCACTCCATCTCCTACGTGATCCAGAAACTACGAAAACCTATTAAATAACCCCCCTAAAGTCTATCTCCGTTCGTCAATTTATTCCCGAACATTGTCACTTAGGGGCTTCATTGATGGACATGGTTAAACTTTAGGGACTATTTGATAAATTTTACAAAGTCTGATGGATAAATAGGAGCGAGGTTTTATTCTACTTATAACTAATTAATAATATTTGGATGTGTTCTTGTTTGCAACCAGTAGACTTAGGATCCTAGGTCAGGGTGCAAAAAGTTTTAAAATAATATCTCTTTATAAATAGTATAGTTAATACTTAGGATAAAAACTAGGGTGAAATTCATAACATCAATTAGAGAAAATAAACATCGACCAAAATCTAAATTGAGGGACAAAACGAGGTCTCCACTTCAAATAGTAGTTTTTTTTTTATAAGCAAAATTGTATTCAAGCGGAGCACTACTCCAACCCAATACAAGAGAAAATCAAATACCGTTAAGGCACATGATGGGGTTATCCCATAAATAGTAGTTGAAATTAGGGAAAATAGTTAACACAGATAACAAGGTGTCTAACTATTAGATTTTAAGAGTTTGGTGCAAAATTCTAAATTCAGGAGAGTCAAAATACAATTTATACAGGAGATTAAGTGCAACAAAAAAATCAATGTCTGCAACTGTAAACTAAAAAAAATCAAAAATCGCATAAATCAATATTTTGGATTGGATTGGATCAATTTTCGGTTCACTCACAATATTGAACTGATCTAGTCTATATAAAATAGACTTTAACATTATAATTATAATTACAATATTACCCACACTTGAAATATGTTTTTCCAATATTACCCACATTTGAAATATGTTTTTCCAGTACTACCGAAATCATTTTCGTGTCCACTATCATATCCTATTATCATGAAACTATTTTATTTAATGACCGAATCATTTAATTTATGTTTTCATGCCATAAACATTTTCTGGATACTTTTTTAAAATGAATCTCAGTCTATTGAAGTTATTGCCAAATTACACTTAGCTTACTGAAGTATCCAATCCATACAAGGCTGCAACAAATTTAAATGCTCGCAGGAAGCATGTGAAAAGTAATATAATGTTTTAATGATGTATGATGCTTTTTTGTTATTACTGAAATATAAATCATCGATGTAAAATTTGTAATCTGTTATTTCTATTAAGTTTGTTATGATATGATGTTAGCTAGGTGCTAGTTGTGTATGTGAGTCAAGGTAACCCTGTGCCTTGGAGCGGTTCTTGGTGTTTTTATTTTTTCCTAGGAGTGGTCCCTTCTCTTATTGGTGTTTTGTGTTTGGCTACTGATGTTGTCAGTTTGGTTATCTTTAGGTGTTCTTTGTGATCCTTGTGATCCTAGGGGTAACTGTGCTTCTTGCCAGAGGTGTTTTATCTTTTTAGATGTTTTATAGTGGGTGTTGTTTTGTTTATGTTGGTGTGTTCTGGCTTCAGCTTTGGGTGTTTCTTGTTTTTTTGTGTATTACCATCTCTTCCTAGCCTTGCATTTTGCTTGTGCTAGGTTCTATTGATGAAATCTTCTAATTATCAAAAAAAAAAATTCAATCCCCTAGATGTAGGAATCAAGTTTGTGATTCTCAACTAGGTTAACAAAGGCTTGTGTGGACTTTTCCCTAATTTATTGTTTTCTACATTCTCAACGTGTTGTTTTTGGCGTATTACATCTTCTTGATTGTGTTCTTGTCCGCATTCTTGATTGCAGGCATTTTGTGGACTTCTGGTTTTGTGGGTATGTTATTTTTTCATGTAACTAACTCTAGGTTTGTCTAAATAAAGCCATATAGTTGTGTTTGAGTCAAAATACAACTCAGATTTTGGGAAATCAAAGGGAATTCATAAGGAAAACATGAGTGGTGGTTAGAACTGTGAGATTGAGCAAAACCTCTTAATCTTGTAAAGTCTTGTATCATTTGTGTTTACAGTTCCATGTGAGTGGATTTAACATCAAAGCTAAATCCACCAAATGTAGGAATTTGCAGGTGGTGATTCCGAACTGGGTTTACAAAGGCTTGTGTGTACTTGTTCCTAATTTATTGCTTTTTGTGTTCTAAGGTGTGTTCCATCTTTTTGATTGCATTCTTGACTGCATGCATTATGTGCACTTCTGGTTTTGTGGTTCTGTTCACATTTCTCGGAGTTTTAGGGATTGCTCCCATAACAATGAAGTTTTTTAATTTGGCATTGCAAACAATTTTAAAGAATATAAATTTCAATTCAATCCAATCGAAAACAAATTGAAATTTGATCGAATTTATATCGAATTCGATTTTAATATTGAACTGATTGGATGACGAAAACAAGGATTGGATCAGATGGTTCCCCCTCCCCAAAATCGATCAAGTCCAATCTGCAAACACCCCTAATACGCAGCTAGCGTAAAAATAAATCATGGACATTAGAAATTGTGATGGAAGAAACTTTTATTTTGCATTGTAAACAATTTTAAAGAATATAAAAACAAATTCAATCTGATCGAAACCGAACTAAAATTGGATCGAATTCAATTTCAAAATCAAACTGATTGAATGACAAAAGCAAGGATTGGATCAGATGGGTAACCAATCAAATCCAATCCGCAAACACCCATTTCGTAGTCAGTATCTGGCTAAAAACAAATTTTGGACATTGGAAGTTGTGATAGAATAAATTTTATTTTGTTAATTTTAAAGAACGGAATCAAAATTCAATCTGATCAAAACCGAAGTAAAATTGGATCGAATCAGATCGAATTCGATTTTAAAAATCAAATTGATTGGATGACAAAAACAAGGATTGGATACGATTTTTTTTACCACAAAAATAGCTCAAATTCAATCCGCGAACACCCCTAATTTGTAGTCAGTATCTGGGGACAAAACAGATCATGGACATTGGATCGAATCAATTTGAATATAAAAACAAATTGGATGACAGAAGTAAAATTGGATCGAATCAGATCGATTTCAATTTTAAAATCAATCCGCGAACACCCCTAATTTTAAAGAATATAAAAACAAATTCAATTTGATCGAAACCGAAGTAAAATTGGATCGAATCAGATCGATTTCAATTTTAAAATCAAACTAATTGGATGACAGAAGTAAGGATTGGTTCAGATGGTTTTTTACCCCAAAAATCGATCAACTCAATCCACGAATACCCCTAATCTGAAGTCTTCCTTCATAAAAACAGGTCATGGACATTGGAAATGATGATAAAAAAAAATTATTTTGCATTGTAAACAATTTTAATGAATAAAAAATCAAAATTCAATCCAATCAAAACTAAAGTAAAATTGGATCGAATTTGATATTAAAATCAAATTGATTGGATGACAAAAGCAAAGATTGGATCGGATGGCTTCCCCCCGCCCCATCGATCAAAACCAATCCGCAAATACCAAGTCAGTATCCAGCGTAAAAACAGATCATGAACATTAGAAATGGTGATAGAAGAAAGTAACTTACATTACTTTATTGGAGAGAGCCTTCAACCATTCACGGTCAATTCTTCCATGTCCTTTCACCAATCTATTCACAAAATCCTGAAATACAAAAGAAGTATTTTGTGTAAGCATATTATAGTTAAAATTTAGTGTACATTCTGCAAATTTGATTGGTTGGACATACCTTCATTTATTCGGCTAGCGTGTTGTGCATCCTAGATCTCTGATAGTTTCAGATATCTCTTCAACAAAGGCAGATCTCAATGCTTCATAGTCCAGTCAATCCATTGTATCTCCGATCCATTCTTTCTCTGTCCCATATTCCTATACCTCCTTTCTTAGTTTGTCCCATTCATCTGCATGCTTTTACTTGGTCTCATTTTTCATTCTTCTTGCTTTTGGAACCTTGAATTTGCTCTCTTTATCTTTTGGATCAGGGTTATAAACCTGCTTCAGTGCCTTTGGTTCAACGTGACTGTTACCTGAGCGTACTTCTCTGGTTGCTATGAATATACTTTTTTCATTGTCCAGTCTTTCTTCTGCATGCTTCAGTACATGGTTGTGATCATTCTCTGCATCAATCTACCCTCCTGATATGCAAGAAGTATTTAAGGATTCTGCATATATCCTGCTTTCTAATTGTAAGGTTTTCTGAGACACGAGATGATGGTCAGGTGAAGGTTGATTTTAATTTGTTTGAGATCTAGATTGAGGAGTATCTCCTAGGACCAAATGTTTGCTTAAGGGTCCATAGGGATTCAGTGTTGGTAACACTGGGGACCCTAGTGTTCCATTTACGTAATGACTGTCTTTCTGCATTTATAATGCTAATCTGTATCTATATTTTATTTTATTTCATTATTTTTCCTATTATGTAATTTGAGAAAATAAGGAAAAAAATTAAAGCATTTTGAAAATAAATATTTTCTAAATTTACTAGCGTATAAAATACGCGTAACGCATGGGTTATATTCAGAGTATTCGTACCATATTTAATGCGTAAAATTGTAATCTTTTATTAGGAAAAAAATTGAGAAAGAGAATCCGTATTTCTGTTTTTCATTTATCCTAGCTAATAAGCTAATTTATATATATATATATATATATATATATATATTATTTGATTTCATTATTTTTCTATTGTTTAATTTTATATAAAAGGAATAAATCTTAATACATTTTGAAAAAGGAAGAAAATATATTACGTTTTGATTTCATTATTTTCTAAACTTGTATATTTATATTTGATTTGATTCCATTTCATTATTTTTCCCCTTGCGTAATTTTAGAAAAAGGAAGAAAATATATTACGTTTTGAATGTCAATATTTTGAAATGTACTAGCTAATAATTAAATAATGGTAATTTGTATATAAATCTTATTCTATTTCAATATTTTTCCTGTTGTATAATTTTGACAAAAGGATAAAAAGTTAATACATTTTGAAAATCAATATTTTTAAGTTTACCATCCTATTTTCTAAGCGCAACGAAAGGGTGAGATATAGAGTTTTCAAACCATATTTTACAAGTAAAAATTCTAAATTATTTATTACTAAAAAGTTGTACATAGTGTCTGCCTTTATTTTTTATTATGTTGATTTGTATACATATTTTAATGTATTTTGTTATTTTAATTTCCTCTTGTGTAATTTTAGAGAAATGATAGAAAAGTTTATAAATTTTGAAAATTAATATTTTTTTAAGTCACTATCGGATATTATGTTTTACACGCAAAATTGTAATCTTTTTATTAGTAAAAAGATGACAAGAAATATTTGTCTTCATGTTTTGTTATTATGATAGTTTTTATATATATTTTATTCCATTTCATTATTTTTTCTCTTGTGTAATTTTAGATAAAAGGAGAAAAGTTTATTTCATTTCATGTTTTAAACATTTTTTTTATCTTTATCTTTTTCTTTGTTATGCTAAGTTTTATATGTATTTTATTTGATTTCATTATTTCTCCTCTTGTAATTTTAGATATATAAGGAAGAAAAGTTAATATATTTTTTGTTTCAAAAAAAAGTTAATATATTTTGAAAATCAATATTTTTTGATTTGCTAGCCTAATTTATACGGACAATGCAATGGTTAGATTCAGACTTTTACTGTACCATATTTTATATGTAAAGTTTTAAATTATTTAATAATAAAAAGATGGACGCATATTGATTTTGTTTGTTTTTTTATTATGCTATGTATTTTAATGTATTTTTTATATTAATTATTCTTGTGTAATTTTAGATAAAAGGAAGAAAATTTTTAACAATTTGAAAATTAATATTTTTGTTAATTTAATTGCGTGTTTTTTATCCGCTCAAGGCAAATTTTAGATTTCGACTTTTCATTCCATATTTCAAACGCTAAATTGTAATTTATTTATTAGTAAAAGATGGAAATTAATAATTGTGTTTCTGCTTTATTATTATGCTAATATATTTATATATATATATATACACACATTATTTTATATATATATATATATATATATATATATATATATATTATTCCATTATATTAAATTCCCTCTTATGTAACTTTAGATAAAAGGAAAAAAAACTCATTACATTTTGAAAATATCAAATTTATTATTGTATTTTATACGTGCAACGTAAGGATGTAATTCAGAGTTTTCATACAAAAATTTACACGTAAAATTGTAAATTTTTTATTAGTAGAAAGATGGACACATAATGTCCATCTATAATTTGTTTTTGTATTATGCCAATATATATATATATATTAGTTATTCAAATATATTAATTTTTTTTGACAAAACATATTAATTTTTTCTTGTTTTAGTTAAAGGGAAGAAAAGTTTATACATTTTTAAAAATGGGATTTTTTAAATTTGCCGGTGTGTTATCAATGTAGCGTAAGTATTAGATGAGGACTAATATATATATATATATATATATTGTTGGCTTAAATATGTTTTTGGTATTTGTAAATATAATGCATTCAGTTTTAGTATCTATAATGTTTTTTCAATTAATCCCTACAAAACATATGTTTTTATTTAAGTTATTTTCTTAGTAACTCTCTTAAACACATACTGAGTTGTCTAACAGATGTCTCATGTAGCATTTTCAAACATTCTTATTTCTTTTAAAAACTTGGTTATACATAGAATTTACACGAAAAAATATCGTTTTACTAAAACAATTAGAATCCAAAAATAAAGATCCTAGCCCCAAATCCCAAATCCAGAAATACAAGATTATTCCATCTTCATAAAACTCTCTTCAAAGATCTCACCATACAAAGCCAAACAACTAAAAAGAGGGGAAAAAAAAGAAATCTGCAAAGAAGAAATAGATCCCCAAAAAGGGGAACAAACTTTTTTGTATTTTTGCTCACCATACAAAGCCAATCAACTAAAAAGAGGAAGAAACTTTTCGTAACAAAGCAAGTTTTCCATCCACAACACCGTCGATTCCAACTCCTACTCTTCACTTTTCCGTATTTTTGCTCCTTTCCCCATTTTTATTACTCAAAACAAAAAGGATCATCCCACTGTAACAACAGGAGCCAGTTCAGATACGCCTGTATTTCCAAGCTTTCTTGAGGTTGAACGTTAATTACTTGTATATATGTATAACAATATTGTCAAGAGAAGTTGGCAAATATTAAATGTATAAAACAAAAAGGTATGTAATTTACGGAGTTAGGATCATCTCAAGTACTTGTTATGTCACGTAGGTAATACATACAAAAAGATAATAATATTTATTGTATTTATTACGATGGCATTTATCCTAGGAAATGAGAAAAAATTTCTACAACGAGAAAGTAAGGTACAAACCATAATGGTTGAGATAAAATTTAGGCAACTTATTTCACCCAATTAAATATTTGTTAATGTATTTTTACTTTTTTGCAAAAAGGGGCTCACACAATATTAATTGAATTTACAATTTTAGAGATTTGATCCTTCAAGTTTAACTTTTTTTTTACAGAATATTGCTGCTTCTTAGTAATGTTGGTTATTGGTGTTCAATTTATCATTCTGAGGATTTATGTGTAATTATTGTGGTTCTTTTTGTAATGCCTGTAGCATAAAATGGGAAACTTTAGTGTAGTATACATCCTGGCAAAATCCAAGAAAGAATGTAACAATCTCTGATGACTTGTTCCAAAATAATTGGCACTAAAATGTTATTTCTTTGTTACGCTTGAAGTTGCGTGCCTCGTGAGAACATAGCAGTATGGTGGTGTGATGTTTTTGTAATAGTTCTGGATTGTTTTCTTAACTTCAAACTCAAATCTTGTATAAAAGTTTATGGCATCTTCGTTGTTTTTCTGCACATGCAAGTAAAAAGCCTCAGAAATATTTTGCTTGCATGGAGCAGGATCAAGAACTCAGAGTGCAGCTAGATGATATTTGCAGCTTTCAATTCCTACTAAAGTGGGGATTGTTGTTATAGAATCATCACAGGACGTGCTGCCTTCTGTGTTTTGAGCACGATGAGTCTATTTCTCATTTATTTTTTATGCAGGTACTCTTGATTAGTTTGGCTTGATATCCAAAATTGGTTCGGTTGCCGATATTTTGGTCGGTGTCGCTCATTTTCGGGCTCATGCTCTGGGGCTGGATACCAAGAAGACTTGTAGATTGAAGTATTTGATTTGGATGGTTGTCATGTGGTGTATCTAGTTTCATCGGAACCTTATTCTTTTCAAATGTCAAGTCTTTAATTTACAGGTGTTTGTTACCATGTTAAGTCTATAACATGGAGTTGGTTCATCAGCTTAGAAGGTCAAAATTTTGCTTTTAGGATCTCTGATTGGTGGGGAAATCCTCTTGTATGTTTGAACTCGTTTGTGTAATTAATTTTTCACCCAGCTCTTCCTGGATTACTCTTTTTCCTGTTTGGGTCTTTTCCGTGGGTTTTAGCTCAAATATTTTAATGGGACTCATTATGTCTATAAGAGTTGCAGTACAGTATCTATTGTACTCTTTATTTTAAGAATGAACTACTAGCACAAGAAAGGAAGAATGCATGATGGTATTAATTAGCTAGGTTATATATTGTTATTTTTTAAGGGGACAGAGAAAGTATTACATATGCGCTTTGTAACGTGTTGGGAATTCAATTAATATTTCTAAATAAAATTTAAATTGTGAAAAATTCAAGAGACACTTTTGAAGAGATCTGAAAATGTGTATCTAGAATGTTGAAAAAAATCATGAAGTGGAGCTCATTAAAAACGTGGGAAAATTAATACCCATTATGTCACATACAAGAGTGGCGACAACTCTCCTATGCCATCATTTCTTGTAACTGTTAGAGTGAGAGTATTGTAGAGTGATATACAACTTGGGTTGGATTCTATTCTTGTTTGCAGATATTTAATATAATTGTTGTGGTGTCTCTCTAGACGTAGGGAAAAAGTGTCGAACCACATAAATCTCTTCGTGCACTCTTATTTCTTAATTTGTGGTGTGTGTTTCCATACAAGATCTTACGTGTGTGGATTCTCCCCAACGTAACCAAATGTCTTTGTTCTTGAGTACTAGTATATCTTTTCAAAAGCATGTTGGTTTTCCTCTCCTCTCGGCATAAACTTTGAATTGATATTAGACTTTTTGTGATTGGCTCACTAATTGCATCCTCCAAATGCTTGTTGAAGTTGTTGCACTAATTCTTTCTATTATGTGGGCTCAAAATAAGTTTTGTTTTGAAGTAAAATTGCTACAAAGCCAAGATATAATGGTATATGCTTGCAGTTAGACGCGAGGACAATGTCGTCGCTCACCAATTAGCTAAATTTACTCTCTCTAATTTTGACACATTGTGTTTGGACAAAGGAAATTCCTCATTGTATCTCTTTTGCAAGTCAAAAAGAAAAACTACATATTATTATTTGACATATTATTATTTGACACACCAGCTCAATCATGGTCCTTATATATGCTTTATATATAGTTATGATCAGTTAATGAAAAGAGAAATATTGTGTGCCACCGTCCCTATATATGCGATTCCACCTGTCTGCAAGTATTTGACATGATGGGGATAAAAATGTTTATTCGTTTGAATCGAGAACAGTAAGTTTTTAAAAACAATAATTTGTGGCAAATCTCAATCATGAATCCAGAAGGCCCCCAACCTTAATACTCATACGATTACAGAATCATCATGGATTCCCATCTTAGTCCTCCATTTCCCCATCATGGCCCCATCCTTTCTCCATTTCTTTGTACAATTGTGTTAACCAAATCATGTTCTCCAACTGGCTTTTTACCTTTCCTATTTAGGAAAGAAGAAACATATATATCTTCCCATCGTAGACCACGAAAAGGAACACTGTCCACTTTCTATTTTTGAAATTTTTAACCTCTTATAATCATGCGTGTTTTTAAATTAAAAGGCATTAATAATGATCCATAAACCATTAAAACGTGACATATTTTTTTCCTGATCTATACGAGATTAATATAAACGAATATCACTGCTAGTGTATAGGAATAAGAATGAATGTGATGGTGATGACGTCTATATCGGCAATCACGTGTTGGTGTAGCCTGCAAGAGCTAGTTGCATTCCTCCTCTGATTTTGCTTATATCGCGGCTACGTCAATGTGCATGGCAGCAAGGGGGGGCGTGCCCTACACCACTGCAACAACTGGAACAGGGTCAATACTCAATACAACAACGTCTGAAATAAGCAATCAGTTGTTTGTCACATTCATTCACTCACTACCCTTTTCATTTTTTAATGAATGGTAAATGTGATTGGACCTATCTTCATTTTTATTTTTATAATTGAAATATTGTATTAACGAGATCACACAGAGTACTCGAATCCGTAGAGTTACTTTAGGGTCTCGTTAAAATTTCTTTGAGCTAAAATCTTGTGGGAAAAAGACCCAATGAGGAAAAAGAGTACCAAAAGAAGCATAAAGCGACAAAGACAATTACACGGTGATCATAATACAATAAACGGTAGCAAAACTACGCAACAAAACAACATCCTACAACATCCAAATACAAACAACACATTTCAACAGCCAACTCAACCGATGGTATGATTTTTAAGGGTGTTCACGATGCGATTTAGTTCGACTTTGAGACAAAAAGTGAACTGAACCACACAAGATAAAACTACAAGCGGTTTGATTTGGTTCGGTTGGGTTCCTAAAAGTAAATCAAACCAATGCAGTTAGGATCGGTTCGGTTAATTTGGTTTTTTTCGAGACAAAACATAATTTAAAACGAATACATGTTATATATGAATTACTCTCTTTTAATTCTTTTAATATAGTTATGGCAGTGTGTTAGCCTATAATTTCGACAGGCTTCATTGAAAATGGTCAACAAGGCTTGACTTATATTTCGACAAAGACCAAAGTATTTCGACACAGAAAATGGTCACGTGCAGGGTAAATTCGACAAGCTTCCGCGGAAGCAAAAGCAAGAAAGAGGAAAATGGACACAAGCTTTCGACAGACAGAAAACAGAACAATTATGCACTGAAGAACTAGCAGTTGGTCGAAAAGAGGAGCGGTTGCTATCATTTTTATAACTGTTTTAGGGCAGTTTCTGCTTAGTATAAATAGTAGTTTCTGAGAAGAAACAAGGGTCACAATCTCTCATACCAAGTTCCCACGCTCAAAGTACCGACACGCACTGAGAAACGAGTACAAGGAACACATGTATGATCTTGTGCACCACCCCTTTAAATTAATGCAATTTTAATTTTCCTTTTCTTTACGTTCCCTGCAAATTTTTTCTTTGTTTTATCCTCCCTCATTTGGAGTAATTTGACGGTTTCGCGGAGAAATCGACGGTTATCTTCTTCTTTTACTTTTAAACTGCAAGGACACAAGTAATTCTGGAAAAACTCTAAACACAAAGGGTCTTAGGATTCACTGGTTGATCCTGCAAGTTAACCAAATTGGAGACCAGCGGTGTTTACCAAAATCCACGGTAAACAAATTGGCACGCCCAGTGGGACCTTTGTGTCGAAATATTAGTGTTAGTTAACAGAATCTTGGAATATAATTATTTATGCGCCTGAGGAGTGGTAAATCTTTGTCAAAGATGTCACGTTCTGGCGCAAGTTCTTCGAACGCACAGAGTGGCTCTGAGAATGCGTCTGTCAATGACGCTAATCCAGTAACCGCTATTGGAATAACTGCTCCAATGCCTTCGACAGGCATGGTCACAGTTACATCTCCTGTGCTTAATCCTTTACCAACAATGGCCACCACGGTGACCACACAGCCTAATGAAATGGCTTCTATGCCACAAACAATGGGAACGTCTAACCCATATATGACTAGTGGTCATATCCCATTTAGCATGCCTATAGTTGGTCGAAATCTCCCTTATGGTATGCCAACTGGCATGATGGTAGGCTTGCAAACCAATTCATCAACGTGTGCAGATAACATAATGAATGGTGGTTTCTCCCCTATGCATGCCTCTCAAGAGGGCATTTATGGTCGAAATGCCCAGCCCACATTAACTACAGCGTCTGTGTTGGCATTAAGACAACAAATAGATGAGGCCAATCATGATATGGTTAACATGTTAACCCAACAAATTGGTACAGTATTCAACCCTTTGATACGTGATACCAATAACAGTTACCAAGCATTGGCAACTCAAATGGGTCGAATGGCAGATTTCTTTGGCACTCCAAGAATGCAGAATCAGCCAATACCCCAAGTACAACCTTTGAGGCCTGTAGAAATCCCCTTAGAAAGGCCTAACATTGAATTGCCTAGAAATCAGGCACAAGCACAAGTTGTCGAACAACCTTTGCAGGGGATGGTTGAAAACGAGCCTGATATAGTGTTAGTAAATAGAAATCAAAATGCTGATGAAGTAGTCAGACAAGTGCAACAAAACAATTTTGGAGCGCAGAACAATATAGCTAATCTTGTCGAAACAATTTTAGCCCAGAATGGCCTTAACATAGGAATGCACAGGCCAAATTTCGTGTCGCCATTATCAGAATATATTTTGCAAAGTGAATTGCCAAGGGGTTGGAAAGTCCCTAAATTCACTAAATTTGGTGGAGAAACTAGTGAATCCACCGTCGAACACATTGCTCGTTATTTAACTGAGGCTGGGGATTTAGCACAAAATGAGAATTTAAGAATGAAATTTTTCCCTAATTCTCTAACAAAAAATGCTTTTACTTGGTTTACTACACTACCCCCTCACTCTATGTTTAATTGGAACCAGTTAGAAAAAGCTTTTCACGAGCAATTCTATATAGGACACTCCAAAATTAGTCTCAAAGAATTGGCTAGTGTTCGACGTAAAACGGCAGAGACTGTTGATGACTATCTCAACAGATTTAGACTTCTCAAAGCAAGGTGCTTTACCCAAGTGCCTGAACATGAGTTAGTCGAAATGGCTGCTGGTGGTCTAGATTATTCTATTAGGAAAAAACTAGACACTCAACATTTAAGACATATGGCCCAATTGGCCGATAGAGTAAGGCAAGTCGAAAGGCTAAAAGCTGAGAAATCTAGAACTAGTAGGTTTCATAACAATAAAAAAGACAAAATTGCCTATGTCGAAATTCAAAATGAGGAACAAGAGTACGACAACTCTTACAAGGAAGTCGAAGAGGAGGTCAATGTTGCCGAATTAAAGTCAGGACCTCCATATACTTGTAAATTGCTAAAACCTTCAAATGGTAAAAATCCTATCGAACCTAAAAACGACAAATTCGTTGCAAAAACTTATACATTTGATGTTTCTAAATGTGACGAAATATTTGACTTGTTAGTTAAGGACGGTCAAATTCTGGTTCCTAAAGGGCTAAAAACACCATCATTAGAATAAAGACAGAAAAGAGGTTTTTGCAAATACCATAATTTTTTGGGTCATAATACCTCTCATTGTGTTCTTTTCAGGGATTTGGTGCAGAAAGCGCTAAATGAAGGAAGGTTCAAATTTGGTGAAAAACCAAAAGCGCCAATGAAGATTGATGCTGATCCCTTGCCTGAAGTCGAGGCATTATACACTGAAATTAGCATCAATATGGTCGAAGCTTCTGGAACTGGGCCTAGTAAGGCTCACATTAAGAGAACTTCACCAATTTCAGAGATGGATGTCGAAATGGCTGCAGAAAGCCAAGGAAACGACAAGGCCAAACCCGTCTACCCAAAAGCTGAAGAGGATTTGGTGGATTTCCTCAATCGCTGCAAGATAAGTAATTCAGAGGTGATGCTGTGCCCAAGGTGCAGTGCTGTTTTCGACAAGAAAGCTGCTAAAGAACTTGAAGAGTTCAAGCCTCAAATGGAGCGCAAGGGTAAGTGGGTGGATAAAAGGCCCAAGTTTGATTTTACTGACAAGAGAATTCCCTATGGAGGAAAAAGAAAGTTAAGCACTTACGTGCCTCCTTCTTGTACTCCTGTCGAAAAGTGGGTACATTCTGGTGGGAAAGGTAAAGGCCTATACCACACTGGGGGCAACGTGATTCATCGAATTAGGCAAATATGATGGCCATAGGAAACACAAGTGGTGCTAACCAGAATGTGGCAACTGGAAATAAGAAGTATGCCTACAACAACAACTACAAGGGAAAGAATCCTATGACAAGGACTCAATGGCGAAGGTTTCAACGCCAAAAGAAAGTTAATGCTGTTGCTACAGGCAAAGTAGCAATTCCCAAGAACAAGAAAGGTAAGGAAATAGTTTTACCTTCAACTGAAGTGGTTAGGAAACCAGCCACTGAAAGAATCTTCCCTTCTTTGGTTGAGATAAAGAAAGGCTTCAAAGAAGAAAATCTCAAGTTGGAAGAGGAATTCAACTCTTCTTTTGCTGATTCTGAGCATGGCTTCGACGTGCTATGTGGTGTCATTTCAATTTTACCAATTGAATATGATGTGGTGTCTGAAGTCAATGAGGTCGAAGAAGAATTCGACGAAGGTATGGCTTACAAGCCAATATGCTATTATGTGCTGAAGAATGGTTGCGTTGAAGAGCAACAAGTTGTGTTTGAAAGGCCGGATTGTGGCATGATGAATCATCTCAAGCCACTATTTATACAAGCCAAAGTCAATAATGTTGGGATCAACAAGGTCCTTGTCGATGGTGGAGCCGCTGTGAATTTAATGCCTCAACACTTGCTAAGTAAAATTGGCAAGTATGATACTGATTTAAGGCCACATAACGTGGTTCTTACCAATTATGAAGGCAAATCTGGCTACTCACTAGGGGCCATTCAGGTCGAATTGGCTGTTGGAAGCATAAAGAGGCCAACTCTATTTATGGTAATACCTTCTAAAGCAAATTACAACTTATTGCTTGGAAGAGAGTGGATTCATGCAGTGGGGGCAATCCCTTCGACTGTACATCAGAGGTTGGTAATTTGGAGAGAAGATGGATTGGTCGAAAATATTGAAGGAGATCAAAGTTACTTCAAGGCTGAAGTAAATACAATAACCAAGCAGACCTTCGACAAACAACTAGCGAATATTGCTCCTTGTTCCTCCTCTAATGCTGGATTCATTGAGCAGGATAATGTTATTTCCTCTGTCAACCTCCACCCAAACTATGGTTTCATTTGGGAGAGGCAATACATTGATGATGGAAGTGCAACAAGAGGCTTTGACAAGCCTTCTGGTTGGGATGATTGATGATGATAAAACCCAGTACATGGGAAAGAATTACGGCCTATGTGGCCGAAAATAAAGAAAAAGCAATTCTCGAAGCTGAGGTGCGTCACATGGTTGCTTTAACCACAAATGATAGTAACAAAGAAATTATGGTCGAATCACCTAGACTAGACGGTGTCTATGATGATGAACCATTAGGATTTGAGAAAGATCCAATGGGTTCGACCAAGAAGATACAAGCACAATATCCCTTAGAAGAAATAGATTTGGGAGATGGAAGTGTAAGAAGACCAACATATATCAGTGCAAAAGTCAATAAAGACTTCAAGGTGCAGATAGTCGAATTGCTGAAAGAGTACAAAGACTGTTTTGCTTGGGACTACAATGAAATGCCAGGTTTAAAAAGAGAAGTGGTTGAGTTGAAGTTGCCTATTCGACCAGATAAGAAGCCTGTGAAGCAAACCCCAAGGAGATTTGCACCAGAAATCATGTTGAAGATCAAAACAGAGATCGAAAGGTTACTAAAGAGCAAGTTCATCAGAACTGCCAGGTGATTTCTTAGGCTTTGTCGTGCACAAAAAAGGCATTGAGATAAATCAAAATAAGACGAAGGCTATCATGGAAACACAACCTCCTTCGACAAAGAAAGAATTGCAGTCTTTACTAGGAAAGATCAATTTCCTGAGAAGATTTATATCAAATCTAAGTGGCAAGACTCAAGTATTTTCGCCATTACTGCGACTGAAGAAGGAAGATGTTTTCAAGTGGGAGCCATGTCACCAACAAGCTTTCGACGAAATCAAAGCCTACCTGATGAAGCCACCAATTTTATTGTCTCCAATTAGAAATAGAACAATGAAATTGTATATAGCTGCATCAGAAATGTCAATAGGTAGTATGTTAGCACAAGAAGATGAAGATGGAGTCGAAAGAGCCATATATTACCTCAGTAGGGTTTTGAATGATGCTGAAGCCAGATATCATCCTATTGAAAAACTGTGTTTGTGTTTGTATTTCTCATGTACAAAGTTAAAGCAATATATAAAGCCTGTTGATGTTTATGTTTATTCTCATTTTGATATAATTAAACATATGTTATCGAAACCAATTTTGCATAGCAGAATAGGTAAATGGGCATTAGCTTTATCCGAATATTCATTGACATTTCAACCACTAAAGGCTATTAAAGGCCAGGTAGTGGCAGATTTTATTGCAGACCATTCAGTGGTCAAATTAGCAATTGATTGTGTTCACCTTCGACCTTGGAGGCTATATTTCGATGGCTCAAGCCACAAACATGGTACAGGTGTAGGAATGTTAATCATTTCACCAACAGAAATACCAACCAAATACAAGTATAAAATCGAAGAAAGTTGCTCCAACAATGAGGCGGAATACGAAGCCTTAATAGCAGGACTCGAAATTCTGTTGAACTTGGGGGCAAAGCAGGTCGAAATAAGAGGTGATTCTGAATTAGTAATCAAGCAATTAACGAAAGAATACAAGTGCATAAGGGAAATTTTGATTACTTACTTTATTGCTGCCAATGCATTATTGAAACGTTTTGATCACGTTAAAATCGAGCATGTGCCTCGTATTGCAAATCAAGAGGCGAATGGTTTGGCACAGCTAGCTTCAGGTTATAAAGTTTCGAAAGAAAACTTAACGGAGCTAATCGAAATTAAAAACAAACTAATTTCGACGAACATGTCACTAGAAACTTTGTCAAGGCAAAAACTTGAGGGGGCAGAGGCCGATCCTTTAGCCTTAAGTCCTAAGCCAAATGAAATTTTTAATGAAAATGAAACTTTTGAAGTTTTTGACAAAGGGTATTGTGACAACGTGTTCGAAGTTTTTGCCATCAACAATTTGTCAAATGATGATTGGCGAAGACAAATTGTTAATTACTTGGAGAATCCCACAGGGATGACTGATAGAAAGATCAAGTATAGAGCCTTAAGTTATGTGATTATGGGAAATGAGTTGTTTAAGAAAACCCCTGAGGGAGTTTTACTCAAATGTCTTAGCGAAAATGAGGCGTACTTGGCAATATCCAATGTTCACAGTGGAACTTGTGGGGCTCACCAAGTAGGCCATAAGATGAAATGACTTCTTTTTCGACAAGGTGTTTATTGGCCAACTATGTTAAAAGATTGCATAGAGTTTGCCAAAGGATGCCAAGAATGTCAAAAGCATGCAGGGATACAACATGTGCCTACAAATGAATTGCATTCTATCGTGAAACCTTGGCCATTTAGAGGATGGGCTTTGGATATAATTGGCGAAATTAAGCGAAACTCGTTGAAAGGCCATCGTTTCATATTAGTAGGGATAGATTATTTCACTAAGTGGGTGGAAGCTATTCCTTTAAATAATGTTAATCAAGAGGCAGTAATTAGTTTTATTCAAGACCATATATTGTATAGATTCGGTGTGCCTGGAACTATCACCACAGACCGAGGTTCGGTTTTTATTGGTCAGAAAATGGTCGAATTCACTGCTGAAAATGGTTATAAGTTGTTAAGTTCGACGCCATACTACGCTCAAGCAAATGGTCAAGTTGAAGCAGCCAATAAAATTATCATTAGTTTGATTAAAAAATATGTTGGGCAAAAACCCAAGAATTGGCATAAGACACTTAACCAAATTTTACGGGCGTGTCGAACATCTCCCAAAGAGTCAATTAATAATACTCCTTTTAAACTTGTTTTTGGGCATGATGCAGTATTACCAGCAGAAATTTGTTTTCAATCAATTAGGATTCAAAGACAATTTGAAATCCCATCTGATCATTATTGGAGTATGATGCTAGATGAATTAGTTGATTTAGATGAGGACAGGTTAAATGCATTAGATGTGCTCACAAGACAAAAGGAAAGAGTAGCTAAGGTGTACAATAAGAAAGTCAAATTGAAGACTTTCGACGTGGGAGACTTAGTTTGGAAAGTCATTTTACCTATGGATCGAAAAGATAGAGTCCTAGGTAAATGGTCCCCAAGTTGGGAAGGACCATTTAAAATTTTACAAGTTTATTCAAACGGCGCATATGAGGTCAAAGAGATTGGCGCTGATGAGAGAATTATGCGTGTAAATGGCAAGTATTTGAAAAAATATAAGCCAATGCTGCAAGAAGTTAAAATAACGCTGGAATAAATATAAAGAAAGCATAAAGACATGGCATTCAAAGAATAGAAGTTGCCAAAACGTTGTCGAATTCATAGAATAAGAATCGCACAAGAATAAAATGGAAGAAATTCCATTATAATGTTGCCAGATTAGATACGATATTGCTTGAGAAATGGCCTTTGCAAAATAAAAATAATTGTCAAAATAGCCAAAGTGTTACAACAGGAAAATGAAGCTATGTTATTACAAAATGACTTTCGACTTCAAGTCATTGAATAAGGCCTTGGCTTTAGAGATCTTCCTGTTTGAGAAAATCAAAAGAAAATTTGAAGAAATGAAAGAAACAAAGTAAAGAAGATGAAAAGCTTAAAGAGTGAAGAAAGAAGTAAAAGAGAGAACTGAAAAGGCTTTATAGGGAGTAGTGGAGATGGGACAGTTATTGAAAAGCTGAACGTGGAAGGCCACGTGGCATACCATTAAAAGAGTAACGTCAACAACACTTAACAGTGGTGACATCAGGTATACAGCTATTCTACTCAAGTGCAAAGTCTATTTCGACGGTGAATTCAAAAATGTTCTTTCTCTTCTTCCACCTCAAGCTCAGTCGAAAAAGACTTTTTTGAGGGGGCAATTTGTTAGCCTGTAATTTCGACAGGCATCATTGAAAATGGTCAACAAGGCTTGACTTATATTTCGACAAAGACCAAAGTATTTCGACAGAGAAAATGGTCATGTGCAGGGTAAATTCGACAAGCTTCCGGGGAAGCAAAAGCAAGAAAGAGGAAAATGGACACTAGCTTTCGACAGACAGAAAACAGAACAGTTATGCGCTGAAGAACTAGCAGTTGGTCGAAAAGAGGAGCGGTTGCTATCATTTTTATAACTGTTTTAGGGCAGTTTCTGCTTAGTATAAATAGTAGTTTCTGAGAAGAAACAAGGGTCACAATCTCTCATACCAAGTTCCCATGCTCAAAGTACCGACACGCACTGAGAAACGAGTACAAGGAACGCATGTATGATCTTGTGCACCACCCCTTTAAATTAATGCAATTTTAATTTTCCTTTTCTTTACGTTCCCTGCAAAAAATTTCTTTGTTTTATCCTCCCTCATTTGGAGTAATTTGACGGTTTCGCGGAGAAATCGACGGTTATCTTCTTCTTTTACTTTTAAACTGCAAGGACACAAGTAATTCTGGAAAAACTCTAAACACAAAGGGTCTTAGGATTCACTGGTTGATCCTGCAAGTTAACCAAATTGGAGACTAGCGGTGTTTACCAAAATCCACGGTAAACACAGTGTCTAAAAGAATTTGAATTAAATATTTTATTGTAATTTTTAAATATAGCATAACCATATGGATTATTTGTAAGTGACGGATTTGGACTAGTGAGTGAGTGAAAGTTGGATTTTATAGTTGGATTGGGCTAGTAAGTTAGTAAGGAAGGTTGTAAATAAATAAGCGTTAGTGTTACTTGCGGTTTGGTTTGGATGGTGGAACAAAAAGCCGCGGGCCGAACCGAACTGCGCGACTGATTTAAAATAAAAAACGAATAGATTTTACGATTTGTGTTTTTTTGCAATTTCGATTTGGGTTGGTTCGATTTGCGATTTTTTATTGGATTGGTTCGGTTTTGAACATCCCTAATGATTTTACCTCATGAAAGACAAGAAAAGCGAATAAAAAGAAAATAAGAAAAAGAAAACACACTTGAACAATTTTTCCACCTTTTGGATGCTAGTTAGTCATGAATGAAAAGAAAAAAAATATTGGGTCCCACAATTAAAACTATTTCTTCAAATTTGAGAAGAAAATAAGTGAAATCAGTGAAAAATAAATAAAATAAGGATATTAAATGGCAATGTCGCTTGGTCAAAAAAAATGGCAATGTCGCAGCCTTTTAATAAGGATATTATTTTACGAAAACTACTCTTCTCTTCTCTTCTCTTCTCTTCGATAATCAAATGCTTCAACATTTCAAAAGGGTCTCTAAGAGAGGTGAGAGTACTTTCCATTTATGTATGTGACCTAATTAGTGCTTCATAAGTCTCTAGAGATGTATCTCTTGAATTTCCACAACTTTCATTAATATTATTACTATTGTTTAAAAGTTATAATTGATTCTCAAGATAATAGAGGTAACAAAGCTATTCAGAGAATTTGTTAGGGTATGTTTGGAAGGGGAAGGGTCGGGTTTGAAAATGATTTGTCTATATTTTAATATATATATATATATATATATATGAGATTTTAAAAAAAATTAAAAGAATAATTTGATAGATAACAATATAACAATTTTAATAACACTTCATTTATGTTTAGAGACATTTTATAGTGTTATCAATTTAGAATTGAAAAATATGTTCTCCCCTCTCTTCCCCTCCCAAAACCCCTTCCCAAACATACCAATAATTCTGGTATAAAGTTCCCAACAAATCTGAGTATCATTTTAAGTTTTTAATTTGGTGATTACACTGGAAATAGAAATTCACACATGTACGTTAAAGCAGTATTCCCATTGAGCGGCGGATAAAAACTTTTGCAGACGATTTAAATACAACACGAGTATTAATTGCAAGTGACAGAGTGGTCTTGTTGTTATATCCATTGAAATTCAGTATTTGTCGCTTTGATTCGTCAAAAAAAGAAGTTTATACAGAATATATAACAATTATATGACAGCAGAGTTGCCAAAAAACAGAACAATTAATACAGAATCACAATATGAAAACACTTGACATAAAGTTAATTCTTCTTGAAGAAGGTCTCGAATTTGCAATACCATGACCAGGGCCTCAGTGGTAGCGTGAAAAAGAAGGTCAGCACTCTCTCGAGTTTGTCCAAAACCTTATTGGTGAAATATTCGTTGATTTTGAAGACTAATACTAGCTAAGTTTGATGACTTTGAGAAGAAAAGAATTGAAGGAGCCCAGACTAATACTAGCTAAGTTTACAAGTTAAAGTTGCATGTATTACATTGTGAGACAAATGTTAGTTTTTCAGGTTTGAATTTGGAACCACCTCCTTACACTCAATCATTTAACGTTTTAGTCTTTAACGTTAAGTTAGTACTACTTATGTGGCTAACAGAGTATCATGCTGATATAGACTTATAGTTTTGAGTGATCGGGAGATGTCACACCTGACACACATAATGTTATTTTAATAATTTTTTTAGGTTAGTTTTTAATACTTTTTACTGGTTACTTTTTCTAATAATTAATTATTTTTACTGTTTACTTTGTTTAATAAATTTTTTATTGGTTGATTTTTCAATTGTTTTTTTTTACTTTTTACAAAAAAAAATTTAAAAAGTTAACCAATAAACAAAAAATATTAAAAAAATACTTAGTAAAAAAATGATCCGTAAAAAATTATAAAATAACATAAATATTATAACGTAGTACTTATGATTTGACGTCTTGGTCATTAAAAAGTACGTGATATTTACAGTCCATTAGCCATATAAACACAAACTTAACGTTATAGACTAGAAGTGTAAATGAAAATATATGTGAGGAACAAAAAGTATAAGAAAAAGTATTAATAAACAAGTTGAATTAACTTTATTAAATATTATAGATGGATTGAATTTTTTTTAATAAAATAAAAATGGATTATAAATAAATTGGTTAACCAACACCGTTGGCCTAATAGCTTAATCTATCTTAGGACACGGGGGTCGACCCCGAATTCGATTTTCGTAATGGACAAACTCGATGTTGGTTACTCCGAAATTTGATCCTAAGCATGAGGGGAGATTAGTCTTTCATTGAAAGCGTTGAAATACACACTAAGTACTCAGTTACGGTCCGAAACAAAAAAAAAAATTGTAATTACTATAATTAAGGCAAACAAAAATATATCTAAAATCCATATGTATTTTACTTACCGGCCTAATATTTGGTGTGTACGCTATTATTCATCCTCCCACAATTGGCAGCGGTGACATAGCTTCTGTTGAAACCATCGATGCGGCAGATAAAATGATTAAGGGAAAGTAAAAAAAAAAAGGTACGTAGTCTATTCCATGAAAATGCCTCCGCAACCAGGATTCCCGATTCACGTCCCCCATCTCAGTCTTCTACAGCACTGGATGCGATGCACATACATTTGTCTTTATACTATAGACCCCAAGTTTGACTAGTGCAATCAAATAATGTCAAATTATTAGTACTTTTTTTCGGAATAAACTAAATAAAATGACCGTTTTTTTAACAATCAAATTCATCTATTTATTATCAAATTAATTTAAAGTAACCAACATAATGTGACATGATTGATACTTGAGTCTCTTAACCATTTGGTCGAGTATTTGATTCCTGATCGGTGTGTATAGAAAAACATTTGTCGAGAGAGACCAACAAAAAAATTAATTTAAAGTACACTCTCATTTTTTTAGCAAGCAAATTATATTTATATTATAATAGGAGTAATAAAGGGTTATACTGTCATTTTTTAGCAAGCAAATCATATCATATTTATATTATAGGAGTAATAAAGGGTTATACCACCCCCACAATACACCCAATCCGACCCTTATACAATAGCGAATAAGATGTGTCAGAGATCCAAAAACAAAAGAAAACAATAGAAACTGAAAACTATAATCCAACTGGGAATCAAAACCGCACCTAGCAGATAAGAAAGATCATATGTCAATTGCTCCTAAATCCTAGAGATACATTTCAAAGGGTCCACACACCATTCATAAAACAAACTATGTAGATATTGAGGATTGGAACAACAAATCTCTGTAGATATTGAGGATTGAAACAACAAACCAATAGATTGTATGAACCTGTTGCAATAGCTTGTAAACGGGTTGCGGTACCCCTAGTGTCCCCTTAATAAAATTCTTTGACTTATCAAAAAAAAAACAAACTATGTCCATACTTAACCTTAGCCAAGAGCCACTTCCAAGAGAAATGTTTGATCGCAAAGAAGGTCTCTGAGAGATTTAGGGATTTTTCAGAGAAGAAGATCACATTACGAATTTCCCAGATTGCCTGAAAAACAGCATGTCAAATCATGATTAGGCCCTTCCTATTCCTAGTAGGAAGATCTCCGTAAAATAGAACTAAGAATAGAGTAAGAAGATCGAGAGAGAGCACAACCATTATCCCTAGCCACTTAAACACCATATACCATAGACGAACGGAAGACTCACACCTAAGAAATAAATGTCTCTCCGACTCCTGATGAGAATTACAAAAAACACAAATGGTTGCGCTGAAATCAGATAGCCTATTCACGAGAAGGTTGCCATGTGAAGGCAACCACTTTATTCGGAGCAAAACTCTTCAAGTCTACTTTTTTTTTAGTAAAAATTTATTCTTTTTAATTGGTGTCATGTATAACACGAGTCGATCTGAAAGCGTGCAACTTGCATAAGGTTGGCTTTGGGGTTTTATTAAAGCCCAAATTTCAACCCAAGTTTTTTAACTCGACTCAAGAAACTTGGATTTGATGTGGACCGACCCGATGCAGGTTAGTGCCCATTTTACCAGCTCTACATGTCACTTTTATTTATACTCATACAAAACACTTGACAACTATAACGACTAAACAAGGTTATACTTATTCTCTTGAATTGAAGCTAAGCTAAGTATTGTCCACAAAGATGGTGGTGGTGACTAGTAAGTAGAGTAAGGAAAAAGGTGAAGCCACAAATACTGTACATCCGTCACAAAACCATTTCATCGTGTGATGCTCTGCCATTTGTCTCACTCTCACTAGTCATATATATATATACATGCTCAATCATTTTAATTTATAAAGATAATTTAACAAGAATTTATTGTCCTTTCCACAAACACTAGTTAAAAGAATTATTAGGAAGAGAATAAGCTTAGAACTACAAGAATAATATAGTACTTTTATATCTCGTAGGTTTGAAAGGAGGTAGCCTCAAAGGAGAAGCTGTAAATAAAGCTTTACATAGCAAGTACTTGAGTCCTTTCCACATAAAATCAGTTGCTTTCTTTCTCTCTCTTTCTCTCTCCCCATAATACTCTGACCTAGCAGCAAGGGTGAGTCTAACTTTTAAGACTAGCGGTAGACTCGGATCCTGTCCCCTTCCAAAATTAAATTAAATTATATTAAAATAAATAATTAAAAAAAACTCTTTTCTTCTTGACCCTTCTTTCTTTCTCTGTCAGTTGTACATTTTGTTTCTTCTTTTTCTCTCACTCTCTCTTTCTTTCTCACTGTCTGCAGTGAAGATAAGATGAGTGACCCTTATGGGTTACCGGAGGAGGATCTCCGGCGACTTATATCATCAAGAAACCATTTGAACACTCTACAACAAGAGCCACCGTGTATGTATGGTGGTGGTGGTGGTGGTTCTTTCTTAGCTCCACCACCAGCTAATAGTAATAGCTATGACCCTATTATGGGTGGTGATGTTTTCTTTCCTCGTAACTTCACTCACTATGACTATTCCTCCTCTTCCACTATCAACAACCCTACAACTAACTCTAATACTGTTCCTGCTACTACTACTGCTACTGCTGCATTCTGTGGTATAGAAACTGCTGATAAAGGTTGGCTTGGTTTTGATTCTGGTAACAACAGATGGCCTAGACAAGAAACCCTTTCTCTTCTTGAGATCAGATCTCGTCTTCATTCTAAATTCAAAGAGAATAATCACAAAGCACCCTTGTGGAATGAAATTTCAAGGTATATTATTTATATTTATATTTATATACATTTTTTCTTTTCTGCTTCTTTTCTTCCTAATAACTTGACTCTGATTCATGTTGGTTAAGTTGGGAAAATATACTAGTGAGTTGTTAGGATTTTGAAGAAATATATGGTTGTTTGTTCTTGCTCGCTCCTTTTTCTTTTTGTCTTTCTGGTTTAACTTTATTTTGGGGGGAGGGGGCTGATTTAATTTCTTTTTGGACTTGAAAATGACAGGCTATTACTTAGGATTACAGCTAACTGAAGATCCATGTGCTTTTTGTTATCTATTTCTAGTTTTGTCCTACAATTTCTACTGACTCTCACCTTGTATACTTGCACTGGTTTTTCCATGAGTATAGTAAAGTAAAATCATTGCAGGTGCAAAGGATTTCTCACCCTTCCTGCGTAGGAGTACCTGAAAGCCAGTCTTTGTTTTCTAGTTCTACTACTATTAACCTAATCCGCTTACCTACTTTGCTAGGGCTACTGGAATTTTGTTAATTCAAAAGCATATATTTGATGTTTCTGACATCTTTAATGAAGAAAGAATGTTTCGGTTTTTTTTAATCCTTTTTAACATAAAATAAAATAAGATTATTCTATTATATTCTATCACATGGCTTAGAAAAAATCAAAATCTCATCTTATGATGTGCTTCATTAATTAGTACAACCACTTTTTAGTTTTTACCCCAAGAGATGTTGTCTTATTAATTTCTCTTATCTTCAAATTCTATCAAGTAATTAATTAAAGATACTATTATCCTCTGATCTGATATATAAAAGAAAATTACGATTTCAGATTTGATTTGTTGGATAACTAATTAATATAGATCAGATATATTAGTTATTAAATAAATTTCAAACTGTAATTTTCTCTTGTTATATATAATAGAAGACTAGAGATAGTATATAATGGGAAAATTAAGGAGAATTAATGGGTTTTATGTGTATATTTAAAATAAGAATAAGAATAATATATATTAGCTTTCATGTGATGTTATGTATTTTTTTTAATTAGGATAATGGCTGAGGAATTTGGGTACCAAAGAAGTGGAAAGAAATGCAAAGAGAAGTTTGAGAATTTGTACAAGTATTACAAGAAAACCAAGGAAGGTAAAGCTAGTAGACAAGATGGGAAGCACTACAGATTCTTCAGGCAACTTGAAGCAATATGTGGAGATCAAGCAAACACTCATCATACAGCCTCAACTTCAGATCATAAAACTCCTCATGCTGTTCCTACTCAAACTCCAAGCTTCACAATCAACCAAGAAAATAGTGATCATCATTTTAATAATAACAACAACATCAAGAGCTCAGAGAGTCTAAGTTTCTCTAATTCCTCAGATCATTTTGAAACATCTTCATCTGAAAACAATGATGAGGATCTCTCAGCTATAGCACACATGATGAAACAAAGGGATAAACAGAAAGGGGTAAGAAAAAGCTGGAGAACTAAAGTAGAGGAGATTGTTGATTCTCACATGAAGAAGATTATAGAGACTCAAGATGCTTGGATGGAGAGAATGTTGAGTGTTGTTGAACAAAGAGAGAAAGATATGGCATTTAAGGAAGAAGAAAGGAAGAGAAAAGAGTCAATGAGGTTTGACCAAGAAGTACATGAACTTTGGGCTAAAGAAAAAGCTTGGGTTGAAGCAAGAGATGCTGCATTGATAGAAGTAGTAAGAAAGCATATTGGGATAGAACTTCAAGCACTTCCATCAAATAAAGAATTAACAAATATGAACAATAGCAAGGAAAATTACTATTACAATTGTGAAGGTGTGGAAGTTGAACATAGAAGTAGTAGATGGACAGAAATGGAGATTTCAAACTTGATACAACTAAGGACTGGTTATGAACAAAGAGTGAGAGAAAATGGGTATTTGGATGAGAATGGTGTTTGGGATGAAATATCTGAGAAAATGGTTTATTTGGGGTTTGATAGGAATGCAAATGAATGTAAGAAAATATGGGATGACATAAGCATTTCACTCAGAAGGACAGTGCCAGTTGAGTGTGTAGCAAAAACTAGGCCTTGTTTGGGACTTAAGCTGACAGATGATGACCTTTGACACATTGCAAAAAGTAAGATTAATTAATATCTGAGGTTTTGAGTTCTGTCTGTGAAAAGGAAACTTGTTGGAAGAAACATGTTAGGGCGTATTCAAAAGGTGAAAGTCTAGGCCAAGTGTTTATTTTATATATATATATATATAAATATAGCTTATGGGACTCATGCTTCAGTGTAAGCGCAGAAACATTTGTTGTTTAATTTTATTCATGGCATCAAATGCTGAAGTTCTAGTAATGTTTTAATTGTTTATTATATATGTATCTGTGACTGGGAGTTTGTAACAGACTAAACTTTATAGTATATTGTATATCCTGAGTATTCATGTGATTCGTTTTGGATTGATTTCACATTGCTGTGAAATAAAATAGCTTGACGGATTTTAGACTTGTAAGAGATGGAGTTGCTTGAACGGATTTCTTAAGAATAAAATATAATTTTAGTGTGCTATATGTGATTTTGCCATTTTGGTTTACTTAAATTTAGTGCAGTGACCTATACAAGCAAAGTGAGAGAATTTTCTTAGCAATAAATGTTATATTATGCTTCTTCTGGTTCTTAATATAAGAAAAATTTGCAATTTTAGGTCCAGATACATTAGTTATTCAATGAATCTAAAACTGCAAAATTTTCTCATAACAAATATTAGAATAGTATTATTTATGTACATTTTAGAATGTACTAGTTTTTTTAGCACCAAAATAGTACTAATATAAATATACATAATTTGGGGGTGTGGGAACGTGGGTTGTGCAAGTCTAAGAAGCTATCTCCTAAAAAAAAACATAATTTGTACTAAGAAACACAAAAACCTATATACAATGTAAACACCAAACTCGCCAAGGAGAGTCAACAAAGAAAACCAAAAACCAAACTCAAAAAACACCAACCGGGCAAATAATCCGGCTCCGGCACACCCTTCATGTGTGTATGAGAGAGAAAGAGAATATATGGTCGTTGAAGAGAGGACATGACTCTCTTAAACAACTTTTGTTGGATCGAGTAAATTTTAGGAGTTCAACTCCTCTCAACAAATGTTGTGATAAGTAGGAGGGAGAGTGACATATACAAAAATAATCATAATGTTTGAAAAACCATACAACAACAACAACAACAATAATAATAATAATAATAATAATAATAATAATAATAATGACATTTTTTCTCATACTTAACACGGTACTTGAAAAATTCAAACTCAAAATATAATAATGAGTGTTGTTCTTAAATCTCATATGACATTACACTACAAGAAAATCTGTTATTAGCGAGGGAAATTAGCGAGAGAAAAACAGTCCCTCGCAAATTAAAGTGGTTTTTAGCGACGGAAAATAGTTCCCTCGCAATTTTTTTTAATTTTTTTTACTTAAATCTGTCACTCACTCACTCACTCACTCTTCTTTCTCACTCTTCTTCTCTCCTCTTCACCCTTCCTCTTCCCTTCCTCTACTCTCCACCACCACCACCACCACCACCACACAACCAACCAACCACCCTCACTCTTCTCTCCTCTTCACCCTTCCCTTCCTCTTCCTCTATTCTCTTTCTCTCACCTATAAACCCTAACCCACCACCACACAACAACAACCACCACCACACAACCACCACACAACAACCACCACCACACAACAACCACCACCCGCGACACCACCACCACCACCACCACCTTCTTTCCTCTTCCTCTCTTCTCTCTCTCTCTCTCTCTCTCTCTCTCACAATTTCCACTTTCACTCTTCTTCTCTCCACCTTCTTCCACCACCACCACACCACCACCACCCACGACACCACCACCGCCCACGACACCACCACCACCACCACCTACGAATTTCTTTCCTCTTTCTCTCCACCTTTCACCACCACCACCACCACCACCACAACAACAACAACAACCACAAAATTAATAATATAATATAATTTTCATTAATAATATAATAAAAAACAGATTTAAAAAAATAATATAATAATAAATATAAGAAACAAACCATTCAAATTAAGACACGTGTCAGTCAGAATTTGAAAATTTGCACAAATTTTGAGGCAACATTAGCGAGGGAATTAGCGAGGGATTCAAATTCCCTCGCAAATGACCATTAGTGAGGGATTTTGGTCAGTTTGCGAGGGAAATTTCCCTCGCTAATCCCTGATTTTTTTGTAGTGTTAGTCCATCAAAATATCAAAAGTAAATTAAACGATTCCTCTTAGACATTTTTTTTAATGGCAAACATATATTATTACAAGAAGTACCCGACCCATAAAAATTATCTAGAATACAGATAAAACTGAAAAAGCAGAAACAACTAACGAAAATATCTACTTTGAAATACACAAAATAACCTATGCCTACAGTGGCGGATCTACCTTAGTATATATATATATATATATATATATATATATATGTGTGTGGGCAATTCCCCCCACCAACCAATACTTTTTAGTTATAGATATCTAATAGTTTTTTTCTTTGCCCCCATGATAAAATAAGGTTTGACCCTATAAACAACCCACAATCCAGTGAATCCACCTTGGTGGCTCTCTCAGTTTCCACAAATCCTCTCTCCAGAACTTACCTTACATTTGCATGCCAAAACAGGTGTCATGTCTTTAACTGTGACTGGTGCAGCATGTCTTTCTTTTGCGGTTGCAGTTATTCACAAGTTCTATTATCAAAATAAAAATAATACAATGTCTATCCCATAAAAAAAATCCCACGGCATGCATAAGTTGGCATCCAATTTTGAAGTTCTATTTACTATCCACATTTATTTAGTTAGTACTAGTATTTATTCACGTTTATTTAATGTAAGTATTAATAATAAAGGAGATTCTTGTGTCAAAATAATAATAATAAAGGAGATTCTCACCCTTTCACAGAAATTGACAAGCTCGAAGACACTAGGAATATATATTTTGATAAACTCCAAACATAAAATCACTTTAGTCACTAAGCAAAGAATATCACATTAATTAAAAAGAACCATAAACTACTGATTTATCCAAAAAAACATCGGATGATGTTTTTTTTTTCTTTTATTTATTTTTTATATTTACTACTATTCTCAATTTATTTTGCTCTCCTTTTTTGAACGTATTTTCTTCTGTTGTCAAATAGAAAAAAATCGTTTAAATGATTTTAAAATGTTTTTTATGCTTTTCAATTAAATAACACACACACATATATAATATATATATATATATATATATATATATATATATATATATATATATATATATATTCTACATTTTCTTGCCCCCACGAAGTAAATTTTCTGGATCCGCCACTGTATGCCTACCACTCTTAGTAAAGACTAGGAGCAACTCCACATCCCGCTAGAAACTACTGTAAGACAAAACTTTAATTCTCTCTAGAGGCTAGACATCATCGGTTGGCGTACCTGCAAATATACAGTTGTTCCGCTCCTCCCAAAAGACCCAGATAACTGCATGTCAGAAATGCTCTAACTAAGTCAGCAAAGAGATACAAAGATGGAAGTAATAGGAAAAGATTCATAACTTTTGAACTAGCAAATTATTATATATCATTTTTCGTAAAAAGAACAACACAATTTTTTTTATCGATGGGAAACTAAAAACAAACGATAAAAAAGAGACCTTTATATATATATATATATATATATATATATATATATATATATATATATATATATATATTATGAAAGGAGTTTTAAAGTGAAAGGGTGAGAGAAAACAATCATGGTCATAGATTAAAATCATGAATATTCAAGATTAAAATAAAAAGTCGTGTGACTTTTTTAAGTGGTCATGTGACCACCCCTATATTTTTATATGGTCATTATTTACTTCTCTCACTCTCTTATTGTAAAAACTCTCTCACTTGATACATAAAAAGAGGAATTTAAAAACTTAAAATAATTCATACATACCATAGATACATAGAAAGAGGAATTTAAAACTTAAAAGAGTATCTAGTAATTATAAGTACCATACACTATACACCATAAAAAGTTAAAATAAATTAATTAATTTAAAATTAAAATAAATTCATACATAGAAAAGAGGAATTTAAAACTTAAAAGATTATCTAAGTAGACAGTAACATATATCAATAACAATTTAAAGTTATCTTCTTCCTAATCAAGTTTTGCTGCTCCATCAATGTCAACTACTATCTGATCAACGTTGTTCAAAATATCTCAACAAAAACTATTGTTTCTTTTCTATATTGAATGGAATCAGAATAATCACCCCCAAAAAATCAACTTTTTCTCAATTGGTATTAATTGTATTCTTAGATAATATTAATATAGTATATTATTATTTTTGTAAAATACTAATATTCTAGTCGAAGGAAATGAGAAAATATAGAGAAGAAATGTAAGTATCAATCGATTTTTTTTTGACGGAGTAAGTATCAATCGATTTTTAAAATTAGTGAAAATAGTAAAAGACGTGGGACAAAGCCCATGACCCCAAGTAAAAGGAAAAATAACAAAGAAAGAAAGGACAGAAGGAAAAAAAATCAAACGATGAATGAGAAAAAACAAAAATAAAAAAGAAGAAAACTTTGATGTAAAAAAAACGCATACTTTTCCCAACCCCCCTCCTACTCACCACACACTTCCAAAACGCGTGAAATCACAAAAATACTCTTAATAAATAAAAATGTTCTCAGCGCGTCCCTTTTTTTCCTGTGTTCGAAAGGTTCGGCAACAGGTACCTGAACTTGTACGGTGGTTGGTTTCCAGGGCTGAAAAATAGTAACACACCCCATTGTTTTAAATTTTTCAGGTTCAGCACTCTACAGCTAAACTGGTTCGGCCATTGACAACCGTACCCTTTTAAATGCACTAATCTTGCCACCCCCCCCCCCCCCCCCCCCCCCCAATTGGTATGGTTCGACAGTTAGCAGCTGTACCAATTCGATTCTTAGGAACCGTACCAAGCAAAAACGTAAAAATGGGGTGGTTTGAGAGCGTATTTCACATAAGGGTATTTTTGGGATTCTTCGGGTTTGGGGGTGTGTGGTGAGTAGGAGGGGGTTGGGAAAAGTATGAGCCAAAAAAAAAACTTGGCATGCATTACTCAGATTATGTATAGTGAGTGGTAACCACTTAAAATTTTCTCTCGCACTCCTCTCACCTTTCTTCTTCACTCACCCTCCTCCACACTTTCCACCCCAAACTCCATATCAACATTGCCCACCTTTAATCCTTCTTCTCTTCACCCACCTCATTCTCCAACTTCTCATAAACATCGTCCTCCACACTCTAAGGTTTGATTTCTACCCACCACCCACCATTTTGAACGAGATCACTGCGTTTTCGTTCTGCGATTTAGCTCGATTTGGTACATTAGTATCAAAATGATCGGTACCACAGTACCAGACTTGTTAAAAAACTGTTGTTTGGTGTGTTTTCAGATTAACACATGTGGTATCTTGGTACTCTACTATTTCAGTACTAAGATATCGAACGTTATTTTTGTGAATTATTAAACACACCTTGGTACCAAGATGCCAAAACTGTCTAGTGCGAAGGTACCGCATGTGTTAATCTAAAAACACACCCCCTTCAAAATTTGGTACCTTGGTACTGAACCTTTTTGGTATTTTGGTACCAAACGTTTAGCAGATTGTACAGAATCATGTTTTAACAGTTTTTATATGTTTAACAGATTTAGGGTCTAAGATGAAGCAAAATTCTCCAACTGGGCCAACAGATAGAGGGGGTACCTGATGAGATCTAACATGATCTCTAGGGTTTAGGATCTAGAAATATGACAACTAAAATGATTTCTCACAAAAACTCAAAAACAAAAGATGAACACTTACTTGAAAAAGGAAGAAAATGCAAACATGGAGGAGTTGAAAATGGTATTGGAGATTGAAGATCACCACACCTTTCTTGGAAAGGTGATAAGATCACACTATCCTTAGGATCTCCTAGCCTCAAGGATGTGAGCTTTAGGTTCTCATCTCAAGAACCAATGAGAACTTCATGATGAACCTCACCTCTCATATGCATGGAACTTGTCCTCTCACCTCTCTCTCACTCTAGGTATTTGACTTTCACTTTGCAAAATGAGGAAATGATTTCATTCAACATAAGAGTTCTGAGAATTACACATGAAGATAGGGTATTTATATTGTGGGCTCTATGGATCCTAAGTTCACAACACAAACCCAATTTGCACACAACCAAAGGCCCATGGCCATAGTCTCCCTAAACAAAGCCCAAAGTGGCCCAAATTAAAAGTGTCTTAAAAATATACAACTATTACAAGAATACAAAGTATAGAAAACACTTCAACTAAGCTCCATGTGATCTTCATCCAAGTTCCATGCATGTGGGCTCACATCATACTCCCCCTCTTGAATTTCACTTGTCCCCAAGTGAACTCCCCTTCTTGAAAACCTACATCAAACATGGAGAAAATAACTTATTTGGAAAATAAAAGACAACTAAACTAATGCATTAAATTAAGCTCCACCTGGATCAAAAGGAAAGTGAGTGACCCCAAATAATAGCCTAGTCATGCAAAATTCAAGCACAAGTTTCCTTAAAGCACAAGAGATCTTACATTTCCATTTAATACAACTAATCATTTGATAAGAAATGGAGAATATAGGGAGTAGATTATACCTTTGCAATATTGTAGCACTAAAAACCATTTCCATTACCTTTTTCATGCTACGTTGTGGCTCAACTTTAGGAGTCCTATCTAATTCCTTGCCTTGTCCACAAGATAGTGGCTTAGGAAACACATTCAAAGGTGTCCTAAACAAGAAATTAACAAAACTATGTGCAAGGAAATAGTTAGAGGTGAAAACCGGGGTGCCTACCACAACTACACTTTGGTCTTCCAACTTGAGGTTGACCTTTCTTTCTTTTTCCTCTTCCTCAATTTTATTTTTCAAAATGATTTGGTCTTTCAAAACTTCTTGAGGACTAAGGGGAGAAAGAACAATTTTCAAATTCTTATGCATAAAGGAGTATTTGTTAGTAAATCCATCATGGATTGCTTTTGTGTCAATTTGCCATGGCCTTCCTAATATTAGGTGGCCGGCATCCATAGGGACAACATCACAAAAGACATCGTCTTTGTACCTATGAATGGAAAAACTAACAAGCACTTGTTTATCCACAACTATTTCTTTTTCATCATTAAGCCATTGTATTTTGTATGGGTTTGGATGATTGATGGTGGGAAGGTTGAGCTTTGCAACTAAGCGAGTGCTAGCCCAATTAACACAACTTCCAACATCAATTTGCAAACAACATAATCTAGTTGACACAAGACATCTAGTATGAAAGGTAGAAGGATTAGTAGTAGGAGTAGAGAAAGTTTCCTTACTCTTTGGCACTATGGCCGAAGCTTTATCACTTACCGTTTTAGGTGTATAGGCTTCCTCCCTCTTTGAATTGGCCTTCCAAGGATTGGTGTGGGTATACTTGGAGAAGTTTTCTTCTTTGATGTCCCTCCTTCTATGGCTCCTTTCATTCTCCTCAACAACATATCTGGGCCTCCTATTTCTTTTGTCATAATATCCACAAGGAGAGTCATATCTAATAGGAGAATGATACCTTTTTGGGGAATTATATCTCCTAGGAGAATCATACCTTTTGGGGGAATGATACCTTATTGGAGAATGATATCTCCTAGGAGGATCATACCTCCTATCAAATATGGACTTCATCATGCCATGATTTGTGTGCACCTACAAGACAAAGTTAGTACAAAAAACAGTCACCAATAAGTCCTCACAAGAATGTTTATCTCACAAAGTGTCACTCCACTCGTGTTTAGGCTTTTAAGAACAAACACTCTTCACTCACGGGTTTTTTGGGCACACAAATGTAAAGTAGGTCACTCAAGTCACTCAATTCTCCTTTAGATCTTGAAAAGGAACCCTTAAGCTTCTATCCAATCCTTGATGTTGATGTTACTATAGAGCCCAAGGAAGATATGATCAATCACCAAGAGAAACAAGAAGAAAGAGACAACTATGACAAAACTAAGATTTTTTTTTGAGACACAAAAGAAAAAAAAACAATAAACAAAAAATTTTGAAAGGCTAAACCAAATTTAGAGCATTTAAAGACAAATTTAAACTATGAAAAGAGACTCAAAAGAGTGCTAGCAATGCACCAAAGAAATTGCAACAAAGTGAGCAAATAAGCCTCCAAGGGCAAAATGGTCCAAATGTCCCCAAAAGGTTTTGAGAAATTTCTCAATGATCCAAATAATGTTTACTAACAATGGGAATTTTTCTGGAATTTTTGTGATGCTCACGTGATTAGGTTGATGCCTTTTTTTGAAAATAATACTTTTTTTTTGCTATTTTTCAGTATTTTCTTTTTTTTTTGAATATATATATTTTTTTTCAATGTCTCAAATAATTGTAGATTTTGAGACAAACAACCTGACTTTTGAATCACTGAAAAAGGAGCTATATTGAATCCAGAAACACAATTTGAAGTTTTGAACAATCACATTTGGATCAAACTGCAGAAACTCAAGGACAGAATCAAGAACACCAAGAGCAACAATAATTTCTTAAAACAGGTTTATCTCAATGAATACTAAACCAAATCAGACAAACTTGGTGTCCATTTCACACAATTTTTCATAAGGAACACAACTAAGCCACTTTCAGACCCAAATAAGCACTTCTACGAAAAAGTGATGCTGGAAATGAAGGATGAAGATGAAGCTTCAAACCTTCAAACTTATCAATGGCAAAATACTCAAAACAGCACCAAATCAAACGAAATTTGTGCCTAAATTGAACAAAATTTTACAAGGATCACGAATAAATCATCAATTTGCATGAAAGAGGAGAAGAACTTACTGAAAACGTGATTTTAGAGAAAAAACGCGTTTAGGCTTATGTGACTATGGTATATTGCTCAAAACTCAACCAAAATTCAGGAAATCAGTTGCTATAGGTTCGTAATCATAGCAGGAACAAAACGCAGCAAGAGATTCGAAGGAAAACGATGCAAAATCAGAAACGAAATTGAAAAAAAAGTTGCGAAATTGCTATGGTTTTTGGACTCAAACAGACTCGAATCAAGCTCAAATCAAGTGAAATAAAAGTGTATTATGTCACAAATTTCACAAGGAACAAGATGCTAACACGAATTAAAGACGAAAACAACCACAACTGAAAATGAAATTTGGACAGAAACATGAAGAACACATATGTGAGAAGAAAAAAGAAAAAAAAAATTATGCCAAATTTCACTGGCTTTGATACCACTTGATGAGATCTAACATGATCTCTAGGGTTTAGGATCTAGAAATATGACAACTAAAATGATTTCTCACAAAAACTCAAAAACAAAAGATGAACACTTACTTGAAAAAGGAAGAAAATGCAAACATGGAGGAGTTGAAAATGGTATTGGAGATTGAAGATCACCACACCTTTCTTGGAAAGGTGATAAGATCACACTATCCTTAGGATCTCCTAGCCTCAAGGATGTGAGCTTTAGGTTCTCATCTCAAGAACCAATGAGAATTTCATGATGAACCTCACCTCTCATATGCATGGAACTTGTCCTCTCACCTCTCTCTCACTCTAGGTATTTGACTTTCACTTTGCAAAATGAGGAAATGATTTCATTCAACATAAGAGTTCTGAGAATTACACATGAAGATAGGGTATTTATATTGTGGGCTCTATGGATCCTAAGTTCACAACACAAACCCAATTTGCACACAACCAAAGGCCCATGGCCATAGTCTCCCTAAACAAAGCCCAAAGTGGCCCAAATTAAAAGTGTCTTAAAAATATACAACTATTACAAGAATACAAAGTATAGAAAACACTTCAACTAAGCTCCATGTGATCTTCATCCAAGTTCCATGCATGTGGGCTCACATCAGTACCAAATGACTCATTGGTTTCTTCTATTGACATGACTAGTTTGTTCACAACTCAGCAAGTACATATTTTTTTCATGTTTTGTTTCGGCTTTATTAAATTATTAGTAACTAACTGCTTTTATTCAGGTATTTTCTACTCGTGATGATCTATTGACCTGGGTACATACTGTCGCAAAGTCCCTCATGATTGTGATTGTTATATCTAGGTTTGAAAAAGGATAGAAGACAGGGAAGGTTTACATCATTTTGACATGTCAAAAAAGTGGTTCATACACGGCTACTGGGTCGAATCCTTCTGCTAGTAGAAAATTCCATTGCCCATTTAGATTGAATGGACGATTTATTAGGAGTCTCAGAGGATGGGAGTTGACGGTCATGTGTGGTACTCATAACCACAAAATGAATAAATTCAAAGAAGGTCATCTCTTTAGTTCTAAACTAACAGTAGAAGAGAAGGTTATAGTGACCGATATGACCAAGAACCTGATCAAGCCTAATCGTGTCCTGAAAACAATCAAGAGTAAGAACCCTAATAGCCACACTAATGTCAAACAAATCTACAATGTACGTTCAAGGATTCAATCTAGTCTACGTCAGAGTAGGATATAGGTACAACATTTAATGAATCTTTTGCAACGTGACTGCTATGTGCACTGACATAGAGTTGCATAAGGTACTATTGTTTTCAGAGACATCTTCTAGGAACATTTGGTTCCATCGAGCTTCTAAATTCATTCAACACGGTATTGTTGATTGTTTCCACTTATAAGACCAACCAGTATAGGTTTCTAATGGTTGAGATCGTCTGTCGCATAACGTCAACTAATAAAAATCTCTCCTTTGAATTTGCTTATGTCGAGGGGGAGAAACTAGACAACTTTGTATGGGTTCTAGAAAAGCTGAAGGGTTTATTTACGAGACCGGATGCTATGTTACAAGTTATATTGATTGGCATGGACCTTACCATGATGAATGTTGTGCTTTGGTATTTCCAACGTCATCAAACTTGTTGTGCCAATATCACATCCCCGAGAAAGTCTGAATCAAATGTAAGATGTACGTGCATCCGCAATAATGAGTTGAGGAGGTCATGGATGCATTTGAGTCAATCGTCAATGCATCCACAACTAATGAGTATGAGCAGTGCTTACAACAATGTGAGGATGTGTCGGCACCATTTGACACCTTCATTGGTTATATGAAAAATGCTTGGTTCATCCCTCACAAAGTGAGATTTGTTTCTGGTTGGATAGACTATATTATGCACCTCAAAAAAGGTACCACCGACTGGGTTGAGTCTACACACTAGCAGCTAAAGAGATTGATACACGGCGGTAAAGAAGACTTGCGTAACTCTTGGGATTCAATGAACAACATGATTAGGCTTTAGCACATTGAACTTAAGATGTCCTTCGAGCATAGCCTCAGCATACTCAAATATACTCACATGCTTTTGGTATATAAATTTCTTAACTAAGTAATGTCTAGCAGTGCGATAGACAATATAGCGAAGCCGGAGTTGTTGCGTGTCAACACTGTTGGTGTTGATTCATCTGTATGCGACTGCACAATTAGATACACGCACGGTCTGCAATGTGCCTATGAGCTTGATAGGTAAATATTCAACTTGACCCCATTTACAATTCAAGTTCGCCGCTTTAAATTCTAAAAAAGTCATATTTTTGTAGGCATACGTCCAACTACATCCCAATTCTGTTGTCCAGATTCATGTTCACTGTAGGAGACTAAGCTTCAAACAAGACTGTGAGGTTGACGAGAAAAGTTCTAGGAACCAATTGATGAGATGAGTCTGAAGATTGAATAAGAAGCATTGGCGCGAAGGTTTCAGGAATCAGATTATGCTGGTAAACTGATCTTGAAGGGAAAAGTACGTGAGTTGCAATTCCCAGACACTACTTCCATGTGTCCACCTCCAGATAAGGTCAACACAAAAAGATCACTTAAAAAGGGGGAAAATGGAATGCATAGATAGCTCATGCACTATCCAATAAGCCAACTCCAACTCCAAGTAGAAGTGCAACTCCTACCCCACCACTATCAAAGAAGCCAACTCCAAGTAGAAGTGTAACTCGTACTCCAACTCTCCCAGCACCAAAGAAGACAACTCTCGCTCCAACTCCAAGTTCCTCCGTAGAGTAGGACAACAGTGCATTCATTGGCTCTATTTCATTGATAGCTCGGCCTTACGTTGAAAATATAGTTATTGTTGGTGCTGATGGTAACCATAGATTTTAGTGCATGCTACATTACTCAGGATGGGTGAGGATGGTTGGTCTGTTAGTGGGTCTTAGACAATATTTCCCTTTCAATGTGCACCATCCAAAAGTGCATGTTTACTCAGCATCTCCTATGTACATTATATGAGTCACTTTATACAGGTATGCGTAACACAAATTATAATTCATTTCAATATTGTTGGAGGTTAGTTAACATGATTATTATGTTGTCTTTATAGGTAATTATAAAGGATGGGAATCCACTACCATAAGGATCTGATATGGCGTGCTAATATCATGCGACTAGGAGAAACCATATGTTGGTGGCATGCAACAATGGAGGTCGTTGCTTGTAGAGTCAAAAACAAGTGATTTTGTAGAGTTAATTGACATTAAAGAGGATTGATTTCAATTTCCATGTTGTTATTGTTAATTGAATATTTTCCACGTCATTATTGTTAAGTTGAATATTTTTCACGTGATTAATATTAGTTGAATCTTTACCATGATATATTAATATTAGTTGAATCTTTACCATGATATTTGGTCTTCTATAATAGTCTGTTAGTTACAATGTAGTAGCACAAATCGTAGTATCAACAGTGCACAGAAAAAACAAAGCATCAACAAAATACGGTACCTTAGTACCGAGAGCATTCAGTACTTTGGTACCGTAATGCCTCAGTACTTTGGTATCGCGTGTAAGTTGACTGAAATGTTTCAAACAACACATCTGGAACCTTGATGCCAACTGTGTTGTTTTCAGTCACCCATAATGCAGTACCAAAGTATTGAGGCACGGTACTATAATATTGTACAGTTAAACCATAGAGGGTGGGGTATGAATGGGAGCGGGAGTGTGGAAGAGATAAGGGTATTTTTGGAATTTTGTAAAATAAGGGAGGTGGAAGAATATTGGGGGTGTGTTAAAAAAGACCAAAAAATAGTGTGTCAACAAACCCAAAGAGTTCGATGACAAAAATAAAACAAACCCAAAGAATTCAAACCAACCCACATTGTAAGCTGCAAGCCCAAATCAAAAAAAGGTCGCAATTTTTAAAAAAAGGAGAGTTTGATTTCTAAATTAAATATCAGAACTAAATAAAATGGAATCCAACAATAAAGAAGCATAAGCTATAAGCATCACAAATAATATATAAAAGAAATACAAAATTACACAACCATAATCTAGAAATTACAGAAAAGATGTAGCATTAGATGAAAAAATGTTACAAAAAGAAGGGAGCTTATTGTGCGTGTTTATTTCCCAAGTTGGTGAAAACATTTCGCAGCTATGCATTCTATTTTTTTTAATATGCAGGCTTGCGGGCTACACATGGTCCGACCAGGCTAACCCGATGTGGGCCCGAGTTTTTCTGAGACAAGCTAATATGACCGAATATAAAAACGGGTTCTTCAACCCAAATCCTATATTTTTTGGGCTAGTCTGACGGGCTCGCCTGTTCTGCAAACTCTACTTCTTGTAGAGTTAATTCACTGAAAGTGGGAGAAAATGTGGTAGGGTATTTTGAAAAGAAAAAATGTCTTTTTTTTTGGTCAAAAAAGCCTTTTGTTTTGGTCAACTAAGTAAAAACCTTTGACCCTTGTGTGACTTCAAGCCTAGGTTATTTTTTATTTTTTTTGGTCAAAAGGTTATTTCTATCTTGACTTTGGATCCACCCATGTGGACTCTGGCCCAATCACTTCAATGCCTTTTTGCTTCTCTATCAAACATCTAGTTTCACTTCCCCGGGCTTAAATTTGATGCTATAAGAATTCACTACAAATTGCAAGTTGGTTTATTAAAAGCATAATAATTTTTTTACCAAATATATGTGAAGCTATTTTTTGTAGGAGGGATTGTTCTACAAGCATGCATGAGATGAGATTGATCTTTAAATTAAAAAGTGTGTCACGTAGGACTCCCAAACTGCTATTAGTATCGAAATTAAAAAGGCAAAGACAACCTGTTAAATTTAATGGAATTAGGAAAAAGTAATCACCTCTTTCTCTTGGCCTAAATTGTGCTGGACCCAACTTTTAGTGACTTTAATTATGGAGAAGGACGTTCATCCGAAAAGAAAAAAAGTTTTCATGGAGAGGGACAGATATCAGATATCAGATATTATAGAATTTAATGCCGTTTTAACGGATTATTTTTTCGGCATTAATTAGTAACATACATCAGTAAAACGAAAATAGAATTTTCTTATTTTATTTGGTAAAACGAAATAAAGTTGGGCAAATGCTAAATAATGTCGTTAGTTAGCGCATTTTTAAGAAATCTAAAAAGGTAAATTTTTATGAGAAGTTGTGCATTTTATATATTGGGAAGAGATATACTTAGAGTATGTTCGGAATGAATTATTTGAGTTTATCTGCTAATATAAGTATTTGTAAGATTGTTTGAGATGGTTTACAAAAATAGCTTATAACATGTACATAAGTTGTTTTCAGTTTATTTTCATGAGCTTTTAAGGATAGCTTAAGGAAACAATGTATAGCTTATATGAAAATTATTTAATTTTCTTTTATCTCTTATTATTGAAGTAGCTTATACATATGCACTTCTTGCGAAGAAAGAAAGGAAGAATCATTAAAACATTCTGATACAACAATATCAAGAAGGAAAAAAAATTATTTCTCCCTAACTTTATCAAAAAATTTTAAAAAAGGGGGGCGAAATAGAGCGTAAGGGGGACTAGACTAAAACCCTTGTCAAGAGAAGAAAATGCAATCAAAGTGATGATAGGGAGCTCCGAACATGTTACACAATACCTAGAGAAACGAAAATGTAAAAAACTAAAGGACTAGTTTACAATAGTCAGATCAAAAAGAGATAGAGATAAAATTTTCTCTAGATCGGGCATTATAGCCTACAGTTTTCTAGACCATTTTTTTTTTTTTGCCGAAACTTATTCTTTTAGAACTTTGACATAACCGATTCAAAATTATCTTCATGCTAAATTGTTCATTGAGTATCAGTAGTCATAGGATCAACATCATCATCTAACACATCACCTCATAGTTTTCCAAATATTCTCATGTCAGATAGTGAACTTCTGAATAGAGTTCAAATTAAGCCGCTTTCTGCATCTGCATAACCGCAAGCAGCACTTGCTTACCCTCATCCGAAACGAAATGAGAGTCTTGGACAAATTGAACATAATCTGGTTTAATTATCATTAGACTGTATGTCAACATATCTAATATCACTTGTGATGTTTCCCCTTGCTGCATATGCAAACCGGCCTAAACTTTACTACACATTCATAGATAGAGGACGGTCATTCTCACATAGTTAATTTAATAATTCATAATAGTATATATGGAATTAGGAGGTTAAGTGTATAGGAAAATATGAAAGAAAAAAAAACAAAAATCAGAATTTTAATATCTACCCCCTCCTTTTTAAAAGATGAATCTTTTACCGATTTATTATTAGTATACTCTGAAAAGAGAAATGCTAAAATTAATGTTCCGTGTAGATTCAATTATAGATTTTTATGACATCATTCTAAAGAGCATCCCAAAGAACATTATTGACGTCTTTAAAAACTTCCTTATTCACATGCTTCAACTTATCAAAATATTTAGAAACCAGTTTTGGTTTAGCAACATATTATGGGATCTTTCGCTCCTTATACATAAACACTTATATCATGCGTGCTTAATTAAGCTATTTATCCAAATAGGTTCTTAGGTGTTTGTAACATCCCAAACTGCTCGCAGAACTGTTGACTGGTTTCACAAACCAACACGTGTCTTTTCAGCATGCGTTATCCTCACTTACATGCTTTATAGGAAACTTCCCAGAAGGTCACCCATCTCACTACTACTCAAGTCAAACACGCTTAACTATGGAGTTCTTATGAGAAGGGCTCCCGAAACGAAGATGCATCTTGTTGGTATAGGTATTCCAAATCAATTCTTTTAAGTCTTCCTTCAACTGTACAGTCTCATACTTGCACAGCCTTAGGATCCCTCTCATTCCGTTGCGTATTCGGTTCATTCACATGTCCATTAACCTAGAAGCTGCCAAGAGCTGCTTTTTGCCATGCCAACTTTTGGATCCCGCCGATCACTCCTCGCCCACGTTAGCCACGTCCCACGGATGTCACAATTTTTAATAAATAATCACCTTATTTAGAATCCTTTAACAATATTATCTTTAGGACAATTGTTAATTAGCAAAATCTATGAAGTATATAAATTTCATTTGACAAGTAAGTTTGTTTCTAGAATAAATAAGTAATGTTGTATATATAATTTTTTGTAAAGATGCTAAAACTCATTATTAACTTTGAAAAATCAATTTTATGTCATGCCATTTTTTACTACACGACTCTATTATATTTGTTTGTTTTTCTCACTGAATATAAATGCGAAACTAGTAAATTCTCATAATACAATTTTTTTAGGATGAGAGAATGGTGAAAATTTATACCTACAACGAATCGTATACAAGATCCTATTATGGTCCACTAGACTTGAAGATAACAATACAATATTCTAATAACTTTTTTTTAACTCTATTTAATATACATTGATACACAACTCAGTCACGATCGAGGAAAAAAATGATAAATTGGGAAGTACTGAAAGTCTGAAACTTTTACAGTGATTGTCCAGTTTAGTATATATATATGGTGCCTAAGATTATGTGGACCTTTACCCACCCAACCCCACCACCTCTTAAAGGCTAATACGAATTGGCTTATGTTCAAGTACATTCAATTGTGTTCCGTTGCATTGGTTTTTCATAGTAAAATAAAAATACATGTGTCCAGCTTTTCATTTTGAAGCCATACACATGTTTCCAGCTACGTAACGCTTGGTGATCAAAATTCGTTCATGAATCAATTTTTGGCTCCCTCTAATACGGGGGACATTCGTATTTCCCTTTTAGCCCTTCCATGTATAGTAACAGGTTTAGAAGAAAAATTGTGAAGAGAAGAAGAATTAGTGAGAGAGTGAAGGAGGAGAAAAACAGATGAGAAATGTAAATTTGAGATGTTGTTTGAAACAATAAAAGAAATAATAGTTATATTTTATAGAAAAATAAAAATATTTGAAATGTATTTTTGACAAATTGAACACACATCAATATTACTTTTATATATATACTTTACTGAATTTATCTATTAAGTTTTCATTATCAAATATAAAAGATTTAATTTAAATAGTAGCAAATTGAACACACATCAATATTAAGTTTTATATATACTTTTATATATACTTTACTGAACATATTTAAAAATTATGTTATTTATATTTTGGGGCAACTCAATCTTGTCTTAATTAAACTTAGTTTTCATTTAACGATTTTAAGTTGCTAAACCACTAGTCATTAGTGTTTGGCAACCAATTTGGCAATTAGATTCTTTTATCGTAGAAAGAGAAATAGATGAAATGATGTAATAAATTATTATATTATAGGAAAAAGAGAAAGAATTGTGTCAAAAATAACAAATTTTATTGATCTCGTTGGTATATGCAAAAGTCAAAAAGTGGCAAGCAAAAAGGGGTAAAAAAGGAGTACTATGAGGTATAAAAAAAAAGGGCAAAAAATTAAATGTAATGATTGTGTTCCGTGATTTTAATTTTTTTTTCTCTTATAGAAAGTACTTGAGGCAGTACTAGTTCACTTGAAGTAGGGTTTCAATTAAAAGACGCTAAATACTACACAAAAAATGTTAAACACTAGTACTTATAATTATCAAACACTTCTACTCATTTGGATAAGTAGAAATAGGATTATTTTTAAGGGGGTACCATAAATGTATCACAAATGGTGTATCAAATTAAAGCATTATCATGGAGTTGGTTCTCAAATAGGGTGGGTAGCTCACTACAAATAACCTTTAAAGACCGGTGTAGTTCATACGTATGTTTATCATTGTATTCTTGAATGGTAAAAGGGTTGAGGTACCATTAGTACAACTTTAACTTATCTAAAAAAAGTCATTATTCGCCCGTGAAATCTACTATTCATTGGCGAATTAGAGACATGCGAAACAGAGTCTTAATCCGATACAGACTCTTAATTAATCTGATAAACTCACTTCTAAAGCCAACTCTAAAACTAAAAGTGATTAATTACAAAATTATGAAATTTCTAGTTGACCAAGGTTCACTGAACATAAAGGAAAGAGGTCCCGCGTTGTTGACCTAAAGACTGTTTAGCTATTTCTGTTTGCATTGAATCTTTTTAATCTCATTAACTGTGAGCCGCCCCAGTTGTTTTGATCATCTATAGTTAGGCATTGCGTCTAAAACCAACGTTACGTTCAACTTCAACCGACGTAGTTCACTCCATTAATTACCAATCACCATCACATGCCACCTCATCTATTTGTTTGGAGACCAACTTTTCCTTTTCAACTTTTTTGTCACTTGAAAAACACAGCTTTAATTAAACTCACCTAGAATTTCACGCTGCCTTCCATTATATGTACGTACCCTCCATTATCTTCAACTCACTCGCTCACTATTCCCTCTTCAAAAATGTCTACTACTCCTACTATTCCCACCTCTCTTTCTTCTAACTACCACCTCCTCTTCACTTTCATAGCCTTCCTCCTTTCATCACTAATTTTCCTCCTCACACACAAAAAAACCAAATCCAAAAAACCTAACCTTCCACCAGGTCCCCCAGGATGGCCACTTGTTGGAAATCTCTTCCAGATATCACGTTCTGGAAAAGATTTCTTCGGTTATTTAACCGATGTTAAATCTCAATATGGTTCCATTTTCACCCTTAGATTAGGAACCGTTAAAATGATCGTTATCACTGACGCTAAACTTGTTCACGAAGCACTTATTCAAAAAGGTGCAATTTTCGCCACAAGACCTAAAGAAAATCCAACAAGAAATATCTTCAGTGCAAATAAATTCACTGTAAATGCTGCAGTTTACGGTCCTGTTTGGAAATCTTTAAGAAGAAACATGGTTCAGAATATGCTTAGTTCGACTAGACTCAAAGAGTTTCGTGATGTTAGAAACAACGCAATGGATAAACTCATCAAGAGACTCAGAATCGAAGCTGAGAAGAATAACGGCGTCGTTTTGGTTATTAAAGATGCAAGGTTTGCGTTTTTTTGCATACTTGTAGCTATGTGTTTTGGTTTAGAATTAGAAGAAGAAAAATTAGAGAAAATAGATCAAATAATGAAAAATGTTTTAATAACAGTAGATCCAAGAATCGATGATTATCTTCCAATTCTAAGTCCCTTTTTTTCAAAACAAAGAAAAAAGGCTTTAGAAGTACGTAAAGAACAAGTTGAATTTATAGTTAATTTAATTGAACAAAGAAAAAGAGCAATTGAAAATCCAGGTTCAGATCACACGGCCACAACGTTTTCTTACTTAGATACACTATTCGATCTCAAAGTTGATGGAAAGAAATCTGGACCGTCGGATGTAGAGTTAGTTTCATTGTGTTCAGAGTTTTTAAACGGTGGAACTGATACGACAGCAACAACAGTTGAATGGGGAATGGCAGAATTAATAGCCAATCCTGAAATTCAAAATAAGCTGTTTGATGAAATAAAAAGCACGGTTGGAAATAGAAGGATGGAAGAAAGTGATATTGAGAAAATGACTTATTTACAAGCTGTAGTGAAAGAGACATTAAGGAAACATCCACCAGCACATTTTACATTAACACATGCAGTGACAGAACAAACAACGTTAGGAGGTTATGATATACCAACAGATGCAAATATAGAGATTTATGTTCCAGCAATTGGTGAGGATCCGAGGTTATGGTCAAAACCAGAGAAATTTGAGCCAGAGAGATTTGTGAATGGAGGTGAAGTAGCTGATATAACTGGCGTTAGTGGTGTGAAGATGGTGCCATTTGGTGTTGGGAGAAGGATATGTCCTGGTTTGAATATGGCTACTGTTCATATTCATTTGATGATTGGTAGAATGATTCAGGAATTTGAATGGAGTTGTTATCCTGAAGGGAAAGAGATTGATTTTACTGGCAAGATGGAATTTACTGTTGTTATGAAAGAGTCTTTAAGAGCAAGTATTAAGCCAAGAGGAGGAGGAGAGGGAAATAAATGGTCATCAAATGTAAACCGTGATTGATGTTGTAAGATTTTTTGTTGGTTATTATCTATAATGATTTATATGTGTTTCTTCTTATATAAAAAAAGGATCTCTAGCTATTTTACATTTGCATGCCCTGTTTTTTAGTTAAATTATAAGAATATCGATTTTTTTGGTGAGAAGCTCTCTAGAAGAATCTCGTTAATTTTTTTATTTAGAAGAATTATCTCCTCTATAATTGATTAAGATTCATGTGAATTAATGTGTTCTAGCTATGTTAATTATACCTTCTACATAATGATTTTTTTGTGGTGGAATGGTCCATACTGGTGACTGGTGAGCATGGAGCCAAGTATCTATAGAGGGGGGCCAACTAGTTGAGTTATGGCATGACATGGATAGCAATAGTTGAATTGGTTAATTAATCAATAATGATATTTAGACAAATAAGCTAGACAAATCTAGCCAAAATATAGCAATACATATGGTGGGGCCCACAATTTGTTATTTTTTTAAAAAAAGTAACACAATAAACAACTCTCCGCTCACGTGTGGCCCGTATTACAAAAATATATCACTCCCACGCACTGTCTCTCTCAGCTCCCTTCAATCTCAGCTCGCCTCACGCACCGTCTCTCTCAGCTCCCTTCAAGCTCAGCTCAACCAACTCTCAGCTCCCTTCAGTCTCTAACATCACGGACTCTCTGGTAAAACGGAACTCTCAGTTCCCTTCAATCTCTCAGCTAACGCTACTTCGACCGCTGCCCGACGTTCGCTTGTGGTGAAACGAACTGCCAACGCCGGCCGACCGCCGTGGCTGATCTGCTCCGACCAGTCCCTTGTTGCCTAATTTCGTAAGTTGTGATTTAGTTTTAAGGTTTAGTTTCAGATTTTTGATTTCTGAAATTGGGAACTTCATTGTTGAGAATATTGTCTCGATTAATTTGGTTACAGCAAAACAATGAGTATAGATTTGTTAGTATAAGGGGTCCTAACTCTTGTTTTGAGGTTTATAAGTGCTGCTTGTCGCATGCATTTGACATTGAACTACACTCTGTTAGGTATCTATCTAGTCCATGATATCGTATTTATTTATAATATCATCTGATATCTGATTATGATGATATACTGGATGGAACAATTTATACATTCCTAACCTCCTTGGTGATATTTTAGATATGGATTTCCAATGGGAAAAGATTAGTGCATGTTGTCCACTCACAAGTAAGCTATTTTGCTTTAATTGGGAACTGGTTTTGAATGGGTATATTCCATAATTGCAAGTTACAGAATCCACAAAAAAGGGGTCCTAACAAGAAAAGGACAAATATGATTGTGTTTGTTAATTTGGTAAAGTAGTTACATGTACATTTGGGATCCAAAAGACTTGTACAGAGCAAAAACACTTCCCATGTGTTTAGAAGTCCTTCTATTTGGGGTTGTGGTAGTATGTGATATTTGTGGTTTTTCTTGGTTTTTATTTGTTTTAAAGTAAGTACACAGTAAGTACAAGAGAGAAATTTAGCTTGTATAACATGATTTACGATTTGCACATAAACTATTAAGGAGTACTTGATTGCTTCATTTGCCGTGCAAATCACCAAACTTTGATGTTTGATGCATGATTCAGAGAAGCGAAGCTACATCATGCGAAGGAAGAATAAGGGTGAAAATACAAATGTAATGAAAGTAAGTCATTTTACCATATTTGCGAATTTTGTTGAATTCCCCATAGTTAGTGAAAGTGTTATATTATTCTTCACGTGTTGTTATTGAATATTAATTGATTTATTTACAGAAACGACTGAGGCACGTTGTCAACACTGAACATTTAGTGAAGATTAATGCATCTTTGACTCCAACACAAAAGAAATGTCTTAAAATGACACCTTTCAAATCATTGATTGATCTTGAGAAAAAAAACAAAATTTCTTGTGTGTTACTTAGAGAATTAGTGCGTAGGTGGGATATACATAGTCAAGGTATTCGGGTTGGGAATAGGATTATTTCCTTCACGACCTTAGATGTTTGTTTTGGGTTGGGGCTTAGGATTGTTGGAGAGCCCGTTTATGTTGATGATGGGAACGAATCTAGAGTCAAAGATTTGTTCAATGGTGGGGAGGGGTGACCCATGATGATGATGATGTAGAGGATTTTTGTAGGTTGTACATTCTTCTTGCTTTCAAAACCTTATACTTTCCTAAAACTACCACAGATGCCCATACCCTACCATTTAGGCTATTAAATGATTTAGGTAGCCTTTGTAAATACAATTGGGGTGGTGAGGTTTATAGGGTGTTAGTTGCTAGCCTAAAATGTGTCGCTCCTCGCTTAAATGAAGGGAAGAACAATGATTCGTTGTATATTGCAGGCTGTGCATCATTACTACAGGTACAACCATAAAGTTAAGTGTTTAAAGTTTTTATTATTGAGTATTGAATTTTGACTATGGAACTATACGGTTAATCGATGATGATGTAGATTTGGATGGTTGACCACCTATCATTGCGGCCTAGTTCAAAAAAGACGTGTTTTCCCCGTATTTTAGATTGGATTGATGTAGGGTCGGGCAAGTGTTTAGTTGCAAAAATATTTGATCCGGAAAAGGTTAGAAAAGCTTATTTAATAAATGATTTTCTAATTGATTAGATTTGATTAATGTTTGGTTTCATTTTTAACTTTAGAAGTTGTAAAAGCTGGTGATTTATGATGATTTATATTATATTTTTGTTATTAAGTTGTTGAAGATTTATCTTTAAAAGATGAAGACTATACAAATGAAGTTGTCAATGAAGTGATTCAAAATGTCAAAAGGGACTGCTCATCTCAAAAGAAAAGCTTATTAGACAAACAAAAGAACTTTGGGATGAGGCTGTCATTAATTGAGGATGAAATGGAAGTACATATAAAAGGTGATGATAAAAGGGCATCGACAAGCAATGATATTGTTGGAAGTCAGAAGATCGCAGAAGCATCGTATGGACCTAATGTAGTACGTGTGACAACAACGACATATCAGAATGAATTGAACAAATCATTGGTTGCTTTGTATAGATTTTGCACCCGCCGAATCACAAAAGTCAATGCCGGACGAGTACGTGTTAATCCTTTTGATAATTTGAAATGCTATACAGTACATTTATTGACACTGATTAGTCTAATTTATGCAGTACTTTGGTTGAGTTGAAAGGTCATTTTCTTACAAGAACTAGCCTCACAACCTTGGGACCAAGGAAATGGCTGGACAACTTTGTAACTACTAAGACCCTTTATTGAATCTTATTTTGTTTTCCAATTTTTGTTATGAACTAGTATTTGATGTGGATAATTTATTTCAGGTCATTTTATTCACTTCGGGTGTGATGATGGAAGAAGAATTTAAGAGAACGGGTGTTGTCAGCCGTTTCATGTTTAATTCATATTTTGCTGTGAGGAAATTTAAAATTCTGTGTTATTGAGGCAATTTCATTTAGGGAATATTTAGTAAATATAGTTGTCCTGACCGTTGTGATTTATAATGTAGGACAAAGTTATTCGTGAATTACCAATGTTCGAACATGTGTGTCACAAGCCTTGGACTTTTACAGATTTTGTGCAATATCATAAGTTCCCAGGAAAACCCATTTACCACTTATATGAGTGTGATTTGGTAAGCTTGTATTTGGAGTTGTTTGGTTTTTGTTGCACATGTTCAAATTATGAAAATTACCTTATAAACTTGTATACATATTTTAGATTTTTGCCCCAGTCGTGTTTATGGGGCATTGGGCCTGCTACGTGCTAAACAAACACGAAAGGAAATTGCATGTGTTAGACTCGTTGGAACACCTAAGGCATGAGGATTGGTATTTGCTTGATTTGGCAATGGTATTGCATTACGTTAACACTTTTTGATTGTTCTATGTATTTATATTTTCAGGTATTTCATTCAAATTTGCCACTAAGTATGTTTTACTTCAGTATTGGTCTCTTTGAAGGCTTTTCAAATAAGTTGACAATTTCAATATTTGGGATTTTTTAGTGCACCCGTTTGGAACAGTTGTTGAATATCATTGCTAAAGGGGAAGTTATTAACAAGACTGTGGAGATTGTTCATGAAAATTTCCCCAAACAACAAAATGGGTAAGTCATTTGAATTGGTTTCTTCTATAAATGTTTCGTTATTACTGGTTTTTAATTTTCTTTATATGAGACACTTTTTCTAGGACATAAACCAATTTCAAAAGAGACACTATATGAGTGTCTTAGAACACAAAATATTGTGATCATACAATGTACTATTATAGTTAGACCCAAAAGGTTACAAACTGTCTATACAAAGTGTATCAAAACATGAACCTAATGTCATTTACAACATTTACAGCAATGACCCTCAAAAGATACATATATGTCTAATTACAACAAGAAGTACTCATGAGCACCTAAACATACATATATGTCTAATTACATATATATTTAATTACAAAAAAATTAGTCATGAGCATTAATATGCAGGGAGTATCCTTGAAGCTAAAGTAACGGATTTGTAGTCAATTGTGACAATCCCGTGAAGTTTGTTTCCATGTTTGTCAAAAGTTCCATGAATGGAATGTTACCTCCAACCTGTTAATAATCATTTATTTTTTTTAACAACATGAACATATAAATAAAAAAATCTCGTAAAAGACAAACAAACAACATGCCTGAGAAGACGAACTAAAGTTGTTAGTTGCATTGTCTAATCTTAAATAAGTTGCTTCTGTACGGTTGGACACTGGAAGCCCAACTGTTTTGTGCGAAATCTGACACTCCAGCATCTTTATTTATATATATATATATATATATATATATATATATATATATATATATATATATTTCCTGACTGTATAGAGGAATTGTTAAATAAGTTAAACTAAACTCAACTTCAAGTCAAACTGAACATATGTAACATCAGTTATCCAAAAGTGTCAAATAACTAATTTCATTGAATGATGAAAAGGGTACAGCTAAAACCACAATATAGTTAACATACTAAATGGCCTTTGCACAAGCATCTGATGCAAACTAAACCACATTGTTTGCATCCAACAACTCTCCATGAGTTATAAATCAATCCAACTGAATGATCTGCTGATAAGTCTTGAAATTTTTCACAACAACTTACAACACAAACTCAACAACAGTACATAAATTTTCCCGAATTTACAATTAGTCCGTCAACAAATAGAAAATTTGAAACTCTACACATTTACTAAAATCTTATAATGGACACGAACCAAAGTAGTTGCTTCTGTCACATTTCCACCGGTAGTCACCTCAACAGTTGATTCCACACAAATGTCGGTGTTGATTTGATGACCCACCGTTCCAATATTGCTCGCCTACACAGTATACAAAATACAGTACCATTAATGTCATATGTAGTTTAATTCTTAATACATAATTTGTTAAGCAACAAAACAAACCTCTGTATTGTTTTTGTCATTAGCTCGCTTGGTTCGCTTATTCACTCTCTTTTTAACAACTTTCTCAACTGTAGAAATTTTTCTGTTTGTAGGAGGACGACCTTTACGTTTGACCCTCAATGGACTGTGACAAGTAGGGACGTTGTCGGGGATTGAGTCATCATTCAAAACCTTCGTTTTAACATTATCCATTGTAGGATCCATACTTGGCAAATCAGAATTAAATTGATGCAAGAGTTGATGAAGTGCTTTTGTGGCATCTTCTAAATCGGCTGCTGCTTCAGCAACGTCGTAGAAATGCTTGCACAATTTATCAAACCTATCCATGTGTGGCGCCAACTCCTTCACACCGTAATTGATCTTAATATATGCATGCTACCTTTTAATATTTTTCTTCCATCTCGTCAAAACATACTTGTTTGGGACTTTTTCAACCCTCTCTTGAGCACAAACACATAATACATGGCGACACAAAATTCCTCTAAACTCAAAAAATGAGCATTCACAGTTGACATCTTGGTTCTCACGATTAAACACAACTTTAAGGTAGCGCTCTTTTGGTCTATCTCCAACTAATATCTCCTCCAACACATTATATGTAGCAAGGCAACCCTCCAGTGACTCCAACGAGGGGACACAATTCATTTTACCTCTAAATTCAGTTTGAACCTCCTTAAATTTTGCATGTGTGTATTCACATTGGAACAGCCTTTCAATTGACGAGGTGGACCCACAATGAATTGTTGTATCTATTGATTGAAAATCTGCTGCAATTTCTTTTTCTGCTTTATTTTTTAGAGCATTGTCATATTGTTTTACAAATCGACCAAGAGTTGTTGTTGAATTGATATATCCATCAAAGAAAGCATGTATGCTCTCACTGCGTTGTGTCGTTGACATGCCCGCCCAGAAATATTTCTTTAATAATGTCGGTGCCCATCTATGTCGCTCCTTATACAACCCACTCAACCAGTCATTTTCTTGAAGATGAAATTTGTCTATGAAGGAATGCCACTTTTCTTCAAAATCAACTACCGTGTAAGTATTCACCACAGCCACTAAGTTTTTCTGGTATTTTTTTCATGATATGCCATAAACACCACCTATGGCGAGTAGTAGGGAAGACTATCTCAATGGCTTTTTTCATAGCCTTGCATTGGTCTGTGATAATACCCGAGGGGGCCTTTCCTAGCATGCAACAAAGCCATGCTTGAAAAAACCACACAAATGACTCTTCGTCTTCACTGGAAACTAGGCCACACCCAAGTAATGTTGATTGGCCATGGTGATTGACACCTACAATTGCAGCAAAAGGCATATCATATTTATTGACTAGAAATGTTGTATCAAATGTCACCACATCTCCAAAATATTCATAAGCAGCTCTACTTCTTGCATCGGCCCAAAAGACATTCTTGACACGAAAACCATCATCCAAATCAAGATCATAGAAGAAATTTGAATTTTGTTCCCTCATTTCATAAAAGTAACTAATCAACGCCTTCCTATCACCGCCTTTTCCAATTGAACACCTTTCCTTGTTTACAAAATTCCTGACGTCCCTTTCATAAAATGGTATATTTTCATGCCCTTCTGCATCTGTAACAAGAGATTGGAAAGTTTTGTTGATCCTCACGCCCGCTTCATTGTTGATTTGAATTGTTCTCTTCACATGCAGATTTATTTTCTTGTTTGCCCTAAACATCCTTGACTTTGTGGGGCTCAATTGGTGACAATGCTCATCTACAAATTTTCTGATATACCATAGTCCATCGGTTTCTAACTCCAAACATATCTTGGCAGGACAATTGCTCACCTTAATCGGAAGTGTCTTCAATGAACATGGAATTTTTGACAATACCTCACTAGACCTCTCTCTTGAGCATGAAAGAATTCTGTATTTGATTGCCCCATCCTTTCCCTTTACTGATGTTCTAATTTTCCATCCAAAACCTTTTTTTAAAGCATACTCACCATAATATGATATCCCCTCATCTAATGAAGCAAAACACATCCCGATTGCAGGCTCCCAACGTGCATCGTCATCGTTGAAGTTGTCAACTGTTATACCTTCGGCATGAGCATTACCACCCTCAACGAATGTATCACCACCTTCCATGAACTTTTAGATGTCCTCGTCACAACAATACTGCACAATAAAATCCAATTATGTATATCTTATATTTAAAATGAATCTAGTCTATAGATGAAAATCGAAATGTGTATGCCGGAATATGTAGAATATCAATAATAGGTAATCTCTTATGTTAACTCTATAAAATTATGTTAACTCACTGTCAAAGAGCATGAGGGATCTATTTAAGTGCTAGATAGGACAATAAATTTAAGTATAACTAAAATGCTTCTGGTGTGACATGTACATAATCCAATTGAACCAGATAGCCACATTACTACCCCAATTAACCAATTTTTCAAATCCATAAACCAGTCTACTATTTCACATTTATTTCTTTCAATCTAACTGTAAATCAACAAGAGGGCACTATTTCAGTGCTAAATACGACAGTTCAAGTAAGGGCAAATCAATGTTTTCTACTGTGACATCTACTTCATCACTTTGAATAACATAGTCAAATGTCAACACCAACTAACCAACTTTTGTAGCTCTTAGACCAAGTTGCTTGTCAGATGTTTTTCTTTTCATCATAACCCATGAAAACAGATTTTAATGTTAACCCATTTGACTAACATCATTAAAGTTTTGAGATTATCCAGATTACACAAGTTAAAAATACTAAAACTTTGACATGGTTATCCAGAAGACACTTACCTGACTCAAACTTAGGATTCACAGTTATTCTCCCACTTCAATTTCGTAGTTCTTCACTCAGTTATCATCAACGGTTTCCATGGAATCCAAGTGATGAGAGATGAGAGAGCGATAATGATCTTGAACGAAGACGAAGAAACATATGGCGGCGATCTCTCACGGTTGCAGTGGAGGTGTTGTGTTCCTAGACATGGTGTTGGATGGTGAAGTCAAGTGATGAAAGAGTTGGTGGAGAGATGGATATGGAAACCTAAAAACTTGAAGAAGAAAACGCGTGAGGGGAGAGAGTGCAGAGAGAGTGAGTAGTGAGCCGTGTGACCTCAGAGCGTGAGGTGAGAGAGTTTTTTTTTTAAAACCTTGTCATTTGTTTATTTATTTATTTTTCATTTAATCAATAAATGGGTCCCACTAACGTATTTCTGCAGGTAGCTATACGTATTTGGTATTTTTGGCTGGTTTTGTCTGAATTTTTTGTTGGAATAACATTATTGTTGATTAATAGTACTAGGAGAACAGAAGCACAAGTAAGTTATTGAGAGGTTAAATGATTTGCAGAAATGTCATGGGTACGTAAAAAAAAAGTAAATAACTTATTGCATACAAAAATCATTTTTATTTTCGGTTTAAATGTTTATTAACTTTTGTAACGAGTCATTTGTCTTATGTTATGTGCCTTTACCAAGGCATCTTAAAGTTTTTTAAATCATCCGTTCTGAGTATTCCACTACTAATTTAACTTAAATTTTTGTGGGACAACTAACGTATTCATTAAATAAAGTTGGATACTCTATCCAAAGTGTCAACGATGCAATTTTGAGACTAATACAATATAGGAATGATGTGATTGTCAATAATGAGAAGAACAAGTATATCGGGTGGAATTGAGAATGCCGAGGATAAAGCAGCAATTGCACAATGAAGTTTGAGCAGAAATTAGAAGTTAGAGAATAAGAAAGGGGAGTTCTAATTCAAACCGTAAAGTGGGTGATAAAAGTGAGTTGTAAAATAGTGCTATTAGCAATTTGTAAGTAAAACATGTTATCAAGATGTTGCACCCAACTTTTTAAATAAGATACATAAGAATTTACCTAAATGGCTTTTAATAAGTTTAAGTTAAATTTAGATTTAGAGGAAAAAAATATAATTTTACATATTTTAAACTAGAGATGATGGCCCATCACCCAAGAGTACTTGGATAATATGGTAGAGGTCTCTTCCAGCTTAACCAAAGTCCTCGATTCAAATCTAGGTTTGGGCACATAATGGTGTTAAATCTTTTGAGGGAGAGCTTGCAATTTATAAAAAAAGAAAAAGAAATAATGGCCCATGTAAAAGTACAATTTGAGGACCGTACTTAAAAAATTCCATTTGAGGAAATGCTCATTTGGATCGAGTGTGTATTTAATAATTGGTACCTTTGATAACTTTAGGCTATTTTTAAAGGGAAAAAATACACAAAATAGATAAAGACGTGTGTGTTTTCCCGTCCAAAAGATATCTTATCCCTCTCCTAAATATCCTAAACTTCCATTCATAACTAAGTGATTAAATATTTTTTTTAAAAATTATCACTTTTGTAATGACATAGCTAGCATGCTTTCATGGCTAATTTTTTTTTTTACAATTAGCATGTTTTCATGGTTAATTATCTATGTCACTATTCATGTAATCTATAATTAAGAGTACATTTAACAAAAGGACCATTCTAATTAACTAATAAAACATAAAGGACATAAACAAACATTTTAAAAGATAAAGGATGAAAACAAATATTTTATAAAAGATAAATGACGTAAATAAATATTTTATAAAAAATAAAGGACGGAAATGAAGAAATATGTATTTAATAGTCTAATAATACAGTCAGCTGCTTATGTTGCAAATTGCCCATGTCACACTATCTACATAAGTCCTAATTAATTTCTACTTAACGAAACTGTTTTAATTAATTATGAAAAGATAAAGGGTGTAATCAAATATTTTAAAAGATAAGTGACAAAAATAAAAAAATTGTGAAACATAAAGGACCAAAAGTATATTTTAACCAAAATTTAGAGAGACTCAAACCGAAAATAGTCAATTTTTTGAAGAATACAAATATTGTTATAAAAAATCAAAACAATAGCTAAAGAGAGACAAGAGAAGGAGAGAAGATGATTATTTGTATTATTCATTCTCTTTTACAAGTGTATCTTTACATATGAGGGTGAACCCTATTTATAGGATAAGGATTGATAAGTGATGAGTAGTCCATCATAAAAGACCACTTACAAGATAATGATGAGAAGGTAGGGAAAGGATAATGGACATCCAATAGTAATTTTTCATAACACTCCCCCTTGGATGTCCACCAAGGATATGCCTCATTAAAACCTTACTAGAAAAACCCAGTGGGATAAAAATCTAGTGAAGGAAAAAGAGTACAATATCCTGTCAAAGGGAACTGCCTCGTTAAAAACCTTTCCAGGAAAACCCAGTGGGACAAAACCATGGCAAAGGAAAAAAGAGTGCTGCTTTTCTCCCCCTGAATGAAGCGTCACTTCAAAATATGCATTTCAACATCTGGAGTTATCTTTGAGTGCATATGGAGCAATCTACTCCGCTACCACTTGTGATGTATCCTCTTTTAATGGAGCTTTACGATCAGTATTATCTTTAAAACATTTTCCTTGAATTGTTGGCATTTTAGCATGAAATGAAGAAGCAAGAACCATAGGTCGTTTTGTAGATCAAAAATAAACTTCAATGTCACCACATGTAGATAATAGCTGACTTGCGATCTAACTTCATCTAGATCAGAAAAATACTTTGTATCTGCATGGTTAATTTGTGTAACATACATAATATGATTTATTCATTAAAATAGTCAAAAATGAAATATGCATCCTACTTTGTTCTAATGCCTTTTAGTTTGTAATGAACTATATTGCTACTAATTATCACATTATATTATCATGTCAATGGTATAAAATTTGGTAATATGCATGCATGCTTTCAAAGTCTTCGGGACTGAGATATTTCATATGTACTTATATAAATAATTTCTGCAGATGAATATGAGATTTTCTTTCTCAAAAGAATTTAGTTAAAGATATTTCCTTTTATCTGGAATCCTTCTAGGATTTTCCATGTAGAGGTCACCTACAAGTTCAACCTCAAAATTTCATCAGATATAATTTGATGTCATTCATCTAGACCTCTTTGTTTGAATAGTCTATACTTTTTTTTACTGGAAACTCTTCAGGAGTTCTGATAATATTTATGTCATCAACATAAACATCAGTTATAGCAAATTCTTTCCCATATACTTTTATAAAACTATATGGATAGATGATGTCATTTTTGTATCCCTCCTTTACCATATGTGTTCAAATTATATTATCTCATGGAGGGATTGATTCAATTTTAGTAATCATCTCGCGAATCCAAAAAGTGTGCATTTCAGTATTAAATCCTTCAGGGGTCTTTAATAACTATGACTATCAAATGAGTCATACAAATAAGTTGTAGCAATATTCATCTTGTGAAAATTGAGCTCTTCATGTACTACAAGGCTAATTAAGTACTGAAAAGTACTCGCATCCACCCATGAGCAACATGTTGTTAGCCTGTAATTTCGACAGGCTTCATTGAAAATGGTCAACAAGGTCTGACTTATATTTCGACGAAGACCAAATTATTTCGACAGAGAAAATGGTCATGCGCAAGGTAAACTCGACAAGCTTCCGGGGAAGCAAAAGCAAGAGAGAGGAAAATGGACACAAGCTTTCGACAGACAGAAAATAGAGCAGTTATGCGCTGAAGACTAGCAGTTGGTCGAAGCGTGATAGAGCGGTTCTGGTCGAAAGTAGGAGTAGCAGTTATTAATTTTCAAATTTCTAGGCAGTTACTTAGTTCAGTTTTTCCCCCTCTTTTCCTTTGTATAAATAACTGTTTCTGAGAAGAAACAGGGGTCGCAAATCACAATACACAACCCGATTCCTGAAACTCTAACTTCCAAGCCAGAGCGAAAAACGAGTGGAAGAATCGCTGTGCGTGATCGTGTACCATTTTTACATTTCGATGCAATTTATTTGTTTTTTCTTTACAATTCATGCACCATTTACTGCTTCTTTTCTTTTCAATTCTGTTAATCATTGCAAATCGTCCCCTTTTCTACATTTTCTGAAACACAAACCACTCGCAATTCAAAGGCAATTGCTTTGAGATTTTTCTAGTTTGATCTCACAAACCTTCTAATAAAACTAGTGATTGTTTGCTAAAAACACCAGCGAACAAATTGGCACGCCCGGTGGGACTTTGCCTTTGATTTTGTTCATTTTCGTACTCTCTTGTATTCGCTGTTGTATGCACTTAAGAAGTGGTAAAATGGTTCGTTCTAGTACGAATAATGTGTCTAGTTCCAACCCTGTCGTTTCACAAGGGCAAGGAACAACAATGGATTCTGCGAGCATTAGCGCAGGACCATCATCGTCGACAACCGTTCCTTCATTATCAATGACTAATGTTGGTTCAACGCAGTCAGAAATGGCATCTTTGCCTATGTCTTTGCCGTTAAGTGCAGGGCTTCATAGCCCTTACATGGCAATGGGGAACGGTTTAGACCCACGTTTGAATAACGTGCATCTACCCCCATTTCCTTTGGGAATGTATGGCATGCCTACTGGAATGCCACATATTTCGACCTTTTCCCCTACACATGTCTCTTCTGAGAGTGTATTTGGTCGGAATCCCCCAGCATTAACCAATACGTCTTTGTTGGCCTTAAGACAGCAAGTGGACGAGAGTAATCACGATATGGTTAATATGCTTACCCAACAAATTGGTACAGTTTTCAATCCATTGATTCAAAATACCAATAACAGTTACCAAATGTTGGCAAATCAGATGAGTAGGATTGCGGATTTCTTTGGGGCTCCAGCGGTTAATAATAGGCAAGTTCCTATTAGTGCGGGTAATGCGTCGCCAGTTAACCCCCAAGAAGCAGTTGCAGTCGAAGCGTCCACAATTGTAGGCGAACTACAAGGGGCAGTAAACCACGTCCCTGAAGTAGTTTTGGTAAATAGACACCAGAACGCTGATGAAGTTGTTCGACAAGTGCAACAACACAATGTTGGCGCAGAAAACAATATAGCTACTTTAGTCGAAACTATTTTGGCGCAAAATGGCCTTAACATAGGTTTACAAAGGCCTAACTTTGTATCACCATTATGTGAATACGTATTACAAACTGAGTTACCAAGGGGATGGAAAGTTCCCAAGTTTACTAAGTTTGGTGGTGATACAAATGAGTCCACAGTCGAACACATTGCTCGTTTCTTGACTGAGGCTGGGGACTTAGCACAAAATGAGAATTTGAAGATGAAATACTTTCCAAATTCTCTAACTAAAAATGCTTTCACTTGGTTCACGACCTTACCCCCTGGTTCTATGTTCACATGGGGGCAATTAGAAAAGGCATTCCATGCACAGTTTTACATGGGCCAGTCGAAAATTAGTCTTAAAGAATTGGCTAGTGTTCGGCGCAAAATGCCTGAAACTATTGATGATTACTTAAACAGATTTAGGCTGTTGAAATCTCGTTGCTTCACACAAGTCCCTGAACATGAGCTTGTCGAAATGGCTGCTGGTGGCCTTGATTACTCAATTAGAAAGAAATTAGACACATCTCATTTGCGAGATATGGCGCATTTGGCTGATAGAGTTCGACAAGTTGAAAGGCTTAGAGAAGAAAAATCTAGGTCGAATAGGTATCATAAAAAAGAAAAAGTGGCATATGTCGAAGAAGAATTCGACGTTACATATAGTAATGTCGAAGAAGAGGAGATAGACGTGGCTGAACTTAAGCCTGGTCCTCCTTATACCTGTAAATTATTAAGGCCTGCGAATGGGAATAACCCTGTAGAGCCTAAGAATGATAGATTTATGCCTAAGACTTATACTTTTGATGTTACTAAATGTGATGAAATTTTTGATCTTTTAGTAACTGATGGTCAAATATTAGTGCCTAAAGGCCTTAAAATACCAACTCTTGACCAAAGAAAGAAAAAGGGTTATTGTAAGTTCCATAATTTTTTGGGACATAACACTGACCGTTGTGTGCTCTTCAGGGATATTGTGCAAAAAGCAGTTGACGAAGGAAGACTCAAATTTGCTGATAAGAAAATGAAAGCTCCTATGCAGATTGATGTTGATCCATTGCCTAAGGCTGAAGCTATGTATTCTGAACCTGTCGAAGCTGATGTAGGCATGGTGGATGCTCAAATGGCAGACCCTCCTAAGTATGTCAAGACTGCCACCGAGAAATTAAAAGGTTTTCTGTACGCTGAAGGTAAGAAACAGGAAGTGACCCTAAAAGAATATGATGGGAAGATACATGCTGTGTATCCAAAGGCTGAGGAAGAATTGATAGATTTCCTCAATAGGTGTAAGTGGAATAACTCTGAAGTTATGCTTTGCCCAAGATGCAGCGCTGTCTTCGACAAAGAAGCAGCCAAAGCTGTCGAAGGTTATCAGGATCAACAACAACGTAAAAGAAAATGGCTTGATAACAGGCCGAAATTTGACTTTGCAAAAGGAGATCTTCCTGGCTATAAGGCTAATGTGTCAACAAAGCCTTCAACAAGCAAACGACAATTTGCTAAGGAGAAGTCCTCAGCGAAGGGGTATTTGAAGCTGTCAACAAATAAATCCTTTGTCCCAAGTGCTAGTGCTCCTGTCGAAGCGTGGGTGCCCAATAATCAACGTGCTAAAGCTGTCAAGCCAGGTACTGATGCTGCTAAGCTTAATTATAAGAATAACTATAAGGGTAAGAACCCCATGACTAGAACACAGTGGCGTCGTTACCAAAGACAACAGAAGAAGAAGGCACACTTTGACATTAACAAGGTTCCAAGTCATTTGGCTAATAACCATGTTCCACGCAGTACGATTGACATTAATCAAGTTCCACGCAGCATAATAGTGGCGAAGAGTGAGGTTCACAAAGCTGAAGTTGCCACAAAGAGGAATGCTGATGTTGCTAGTCATGTGTGTGCAGCGAATAAGGCCAAAGGCAAGGCTGTAGTAACAGAAAAGCCAAGAAGGCCTGCTCTTGAAAGAATATTTCCTCCATTGTCAACAGTGAAAGAAGAGAATGCTGATTTCGACATGGATGAAGACATGGAGTCTGATTTTGATGATTCTGAAGATGATTTCGATGTTGTTTGCAATGTTGTATCAATACTGCCTCTTGAGTACGATGTTATCACAGTACCAAATGATGTTGAAGAGGATTTTACAGAGGATATGGCTCATCATAAGCCAATGTGTTACTATGTGATGAACAATGGTTGTGTCGAAGACCAAATGGCTACCTTCGAGAAGCCAGATATGAGTATGCAAAACCACTTGAAACCCCTGTATGTCCAAGCCAAAGTCAATGGTGTTGGAATTAACAAAGTGTTAGTGGATGGTGGAGCTGCAGTGAATTTAATGCCACATGGTCTTTTGAAGAAGATTGGTAAGTTCGACACTGACCTCAGGCCACATAACATTGTCTTAAGCAACTATGAAGGCAAAATGGCCATTCTTTGGGGGCCATTGAGGTGGACTTAATCGTTGGTTCCATAAAGAGGACTACATTGTTCTTAGTGATAGCCTCTAAAGCGAATTTTAATTTACTCCTTGGTAGAGAGTGGATCCATGGAGTTGGTGTTGTCCCTTCAACTTTGCATCAACGTTTAGTGATGTGGAAGGAAGATGGTTTGGTAGAGTATGTTGAAGCCGATCAGAGCTACTTCCGTGCTGATGTGAACCAAATTACCAAGGAAAATTTTGAGAAACAAATGGCGAAAATCGCGCCATGTTCATCTTCTAATGAGGCATATGTTCCTGCGGATAATGTTTTTGCCTCAGTTCATTTTGACCCAAATTATGGTTTTGTTTGGGAAAGAGAAATAATGGGAGATGATAGTGTTTATCCTGATGGTGTTCTTCGACCAACGGGGTGGAACACTGGTTCTTGAAAATGTTCTTATGTCAGTGCCCAATGCATGGGACAAAATTACGGCTTATATGGCCGAAAACAAGTTTAACGCGGCTATAGAGGCCGAAATTATTCAACAAACAATGGCTGTCGAAGCCAGTGAGTTACATGAAGGAAATGGCATAGTCATAGATGAAAGACTTGACTGCATTTATGATGATGATCCATTAGGTTTTGAAAAGGATCCTAGAGATTCGGCAAAGCATATGCAAGCTCAAGACCCGTTAGAAGAAGTTGATTTGGGAAATGGCTCAATAAAACGGCCAACTTACATTAGTGCAAATATTGATGCTTCTCTAAAAATCCAAGTCATCACATTGCTAAGGGAGTTCAAAGACTGCTTTGCTTGGGATTACGACGAAATGCCTGGGTTAAGTCGAGAAGTAGTGGAAATGCAATTACCAATTCGACCAGGGAAGAAACCAGTGAAGCAAGTGCCAAGAAGATTTGCTCCTCAAGTGTTGGCTAAGATCAAAGAGGAAATCGAAAGGCTATTCAGAAACAAATTCATCAGAACTGCCAGGTATGTCGAATGGTTAGCCAATATAGTTCCTGTAATAAAGAAAAATGGGACTCTTAGAGTTTGCATAGACTTTAGGGATTTAAATAATGCAACTCCCAAGGATGAATACGCAATGCCTGTGGCAGAAATGCTAATAGATTCAGCAGCAGGATTTGATTATCTTAGTATGCTCGATGGTTATTCTGGGTATAATCAAATCTTCATTGCTGAAGAGGATGTGTCGAAAACTGCTTTTAGATGTCCAGGGGCATTGGGTGTTTATGAATGGGTAGTAATGCCCTTTGGTTTAAAGAATGCTGGTGCTACATATCAGAGGGCCATGAATTCTATGTTTCATGATTTTATTGATGATTTTATGCAAGTCTACATAGATGATGTGGTGGTTAAATCTTCCTCAGAAAGTGGTCATTTAGACCATCTTCGCCGTTCTTTTGAAAGAATGAGGAAATATGGATTGAAATTAAATCCATTAAAATGTGCCTTTTGTGTACGTGCAGGTGATTTCTTGGGTTTTATAGTGCACAAAAAAGGCATTGAAATCAATCAAAATAAGACTAAGGCAATTATGGAAACGAAGGCCCCTTCGACCAAAAAGGAGCTTCAGTCGTTGCTGGGAAAAATCAATTTCCTTCGAAGATTTATATCAAATCTAAGTGGCAAAACACAAGTTTTTTCGCCATTGTTAAGACTGAAGAAGGAAGAAGAATTCAAATGGGAACCAATGCATCAAGCAGCCTTCGACGAAATCAAGTCTTATTTGATGAAACCACCAATTTTGTTGCCTATTATTAAACACAAAGTGCTCAAATTGCATATAGCAGCTTCTGATAGAACAATAGGTAGCATGTTAGCACAAGAGGATGATAGTGGTGTCGAAAGAGCCATTTATTACCTCAGTAGGGTCTTAAATGATGCCGAAACGAGGTACACTCCTATAGAAAAGTTGTGCCTTTGTTTGTATTTCTCGTGTACAAAGTTAAAGCAATATATAAAACCAGCTGATGTTTCTGTTTATTCGCATTTTGATGTTATTAAGCATATGCTGTCGAAACCAATAATGCATAGCCGAATTGGTAAATGGGCTTTGGCTTTGTCAGAATACAACTTAACTTATCAACCTCTAAAATCAATTAAAGGACAAGTGGTTGCTGATTTTATAGTTGACCATTCTGTTGTCGAAGAAACATTAAGTTTTGTAGACGTATATCCTTGGAGGTTGTACTTTGATGGTTCAAGCCATAAACATGGAGTTGGGATTGGTATTTTAATAATATCTCCTACTAACATTCCAACGAAGTATAAGTTTAAAATTCGAGATGTTTGTTCCAATAATGAAGCTGAGTATGAGGCTTTAATAGTAGGCCTTGAAATTTTACTTGAGCTGGGGGCAAGTCATGTCGAAATAAAAGGTGACTTTGAGTTGGTTGTCAAACAATTGACAAGGGAGTACAAATGCATTAAAGAGCACCTTATCAGATACTTTGTTGTTGCCAATGCTTTGTTAAAAAGATTTGAGTCTGTTCACTTAGAACATTTACCACGAATTGATAATCAAGTGGCAAATGAATTGGCACAAATTGCTTCAGGCTATAAAGTTTCAAAACAAAGCCTGGAAGAGTTAATTGAAATAAAGGATAAAATCATTTCTAATGACTATTCTTCGTCACTATTGTCAACACCGAAAACTGGGGGGGCAACAAACGCAAACGAGGAACTAGTCGTTGTCGACAAACGTCAATTTTTTGATGACTTTGACTAAGCAGAAATTCTTGCTCTTGACAATATGACCAATAATGATTGGCGAAGGCCTATTGTGGAATATTTGCAAAATCCCACAAGAAATACCAATAAAAAGGTAAAATACAGAGCTTTGAGCTATGTGATAATTGGAAACGAATTGTTTAAAAAGACTCCTGAAGGAGTACTATTAAAATGTCTTAGTGAAAATGAGGCATATTTAGCAGTTTCTGATACACATAGTGGAGCATGTGGTTCACACCAAGTGGGCCACAAAATGAAGTGGTTATTATTTCGACAAGGAATGTATTGGCCAACTATGCTGAAAGATTGCATAGAATTTGCTAAGGGATGCCAAGAGTGTCAAAAGCATGCTGGGATACAACATGTACCTGCAAATGAATTGAATGCCATAGTCAAACCTTGGCCATTTAGAGGTTGGGCTCTAGATGTGATTGGAGAGATAAAGCCAACTTCGTCGAAGGGCCATAGATATATCCTTGTGGGAATTGATTACTTCACCAAATGGGTTGAAGCTATACCTTTAGCCAATGTTGATCAAGAAGCAGTGATAAGGTTTATTCAAAATCATATCATTTATAGGTTTGGAATTCCAGAAACCATTACTACAGATCAGGGATCAGTTTTCACTGGTAGAAAAATGGTAGAGTTTGCTTCTGAAATTGGTTTTAAGTTATTAACTTCGACACCATATTATGCGCAAGCCAATGGTCAAGTAGAAGCTGCCAATAAAGTTATTATTAATTTGATTAAAAAGCATGTTGGGCAGAAACCCAAAAATTGGCATAATACCCTTGATCAAGCATTATGGGCTTGTCGAAATTCACCCAAAGAATCTATCAACACTACTCCTTATAGGCTAACATTTGGACACGATGCAGTGTTGCCTGTTGAAATTTGTCTACAATCAACAAGAATTCAAAGACAGTGGGAGATTCCCTCTGATTATTATTGGAATATGATGCTTGATGAATTGGTTGATTTAGACGAAGAAAGGTTATTAGCTTTAGATATGCTTATTCGACAGAAAGAGAGGGTAGCTAAAACTTATAACAAAAAGGTTAAGTTTAAAGCCTTTGATTCAGGTGATCTAGTGTGGAAGGTCCTATTGCCTATGGATAAAAAAGATAGAGTCTTTGGTAAATGGTCCCCAAGTTGGGAAGGACCATTTAAAATTTTACAAGTTTATTCAAACGGCGCATATGAGGTCAAAGAGATTGGCGCTGATGAAAGAATTTTGCGTATAAATGGCAAATACTTGAAAAGGTATAAGCCAACGTTGCAAGAAGTTAAAATAACGCTGGAATAAATATAAAGAAAGCGTAAAAACATGGCATTTAAGTTGCCAAAACATTGTCGAAAGCACAGAATAAAAATTGCTCAAGAATAAAATGGAGGAAATTTCATTATAATGTTGCCAAGTTACATGTGCCAAAGGAGGCATTTGTGAATTACATAGTGCCGAAAGGGTAAATAAACTAGGCATAAATAAAACGCTGAATTGCAGTTGGTCTTTGACGACCAAGTAACTTCTCTTTTGGGTGGTCTTCTTCGACCACGTTGACGCTTCTCGTCGTTCGGGGGGTCATTCTTTCGTCTGCGCGTTAGGCTTGTAAGCCTTTCAACTGGGCGTTTCCTTGCTTGGTAAACCTCAGGAAGCCCTTCAGAGAGGAGATATTGATGAATCTCCCTGCTCCCACTTTGAGTCTCCCGCATAAACTCAGAAAGTTGCAAGATCAAGTGACATGAAGAAAAAAGGAGCAAAGCCATAATTCGCAGAGATCAAAAACCATCACTTTGAACCTCCAGGCAACCTCACTGCAATTATGAGAGATGAGGTTACGCGGAAGACTCAAAGCAAAGGGAATGATCCTGGAACGGGAAAGGAAAAGAAGAAAAAATCATGGAGTGGTGAAGATGAGAAACAAAACTCTTCTATTTATAAGGAGAAGTATGAAAGAGCGTCAGTTGGTTACGAGTTTGGCGTTCCGAGAAGTGAGGCATCACTTTAATTACGGCGTTAGTAACGTAACGGAAGATGGTGGAACCATTCAAAGTTAAAACAGAGAATCAGTAAACATAGTCAAAGGCCGAAATTACAGGCTGTTCAAGTTCAAGGCTTGAATATGGATTATTGATGGCAACTTATGAGGTAAAAGAAGTGGAAGAATTGGAGAAGCCTTATAGGAAATGGTGAGATAAGGCATTTACTGAGAAGTAAAACGTTGAAGGCCACGTAATACACCAATATAGGAGTAACGTCAACAACACTTAACAGTGGTGACATCAGGTATACAGCTATTTTACTCAAGTGCAAAGTTATTTCGATGGTGAATTCAAAAATGTCTTTCTCTTCTTCCTCCTCAAGTTCAGTCGAAAAAGACATTTTTGGGGGGCAATTTGTTAGCCTGTAATTTCGACAGGCTTCATTGAAAATGGTCAACAAGGCCTGACTTATATTTCGACGAAGACCAAATTATTTTGACAGAGAAAATGGTCATGCGCAAGGTAAACTCGACAAGCTTCTGTTAGCCTGTAATTTCGACAGGCTTCATTAAAGATGGTCAACATGGCCTGACTTATATTTCGACGAAGACCAAATTATTTCGACAGAGAAAATGGTCATGCGCAAGGTAAACTCGACAAGCTTACGGGGAAGCAAAAGCAAGAGAGAGGAAAATGGGCACAAGCTTTTGACAGACAGAAAACAGAGCAGTTATGCGCTGAAGACTAGCAGTTGGTCGAAGCGTGACAGAGCGGTTCTGGTCGAAAGTAGGAGTAGCAGTTACTTATTTTCAAATTTCTAGGCAGTTACTTAGTTCAGTTTTTCCCCCTCTTTTCCTTTGTATAAATAACTGTTTCTGAGAAGAAACAGAGGTCGCAAATCACAATACACAACCCGATTCCTGAAACTCTAACTTCCAAGCCAGAGCGAAAAACGAGTGGAAGAATCGCTGTACGTGATCGTGTACCACTTTTATGATTCGATGCAATTTACTTGTCTGTTCTTTACAATTCCTGCACCATTTACTGCTTCTTTTCTTTTCAATTCTGTTAATCATTTGCAAATCGTCCCCTTTTCTACATTTTCTGAAACAAAAACCATGAGCAATTCAAAGGCAATTGCTTTGAGATTTTTCTAGTTTGATCTCACAAACCTTCTAATAAAACTAGTGATTGTTTGCTAAAAACACCAGCAAACAAATTGGCACGCCCAGTGGGACGTTGCCTTTGATTTTGTTCATTTTCGTACTCTCTTATTTGTATTCGCTGTTGTATGCACTTAAGAAGTGGTAAAATGGTTCGTTCTAGTACGAATAATGCGTCTAGTTCCAACCCTGTGGTTTCACAAGGGCAAGGAACAACAATGGATTCTGCGAGCATTAGCGCAGGACCATCATCGTCGACAACCGTTCCTTCATTATCAATGACTAATGTTGGTTCAACGCAGTCAGAAATGGCATCTTTGCCTATGTCTTTGCCGTTAAGTGCAGGGCTTCATAGCCCTTACATGGCAACGGGAAACGGTTTAGACCCACGTTTGAATAACGTGCATCTACCCCCATTTCCTTTGGGAATGTATGGCATGCCTACTGGAATGCCACATATTTCGACCTTTTCCCCTACACATGTCTCTTCTGAGAGTGTATTTGGTCGAAATCCCCCAACATTAACCAATACGTCTTTGTTGGCCTTAAGACAGCAAGTGGACGAGAGTAATCACGATATGGTTAATATGCTTACCCAACAAATTGGTACAGTTTTCAATCCATTGATTCAAAATACCAATAACAGTTACCAAATGTTGGCAAATCAGATGAGTAGGATTGCGGATTTCTTTGGGGCTCCAGCGGTTAATAATAGGCAAGTTCCTATTAGTGCGGGTAATGCGTCGCCAGTTAACCCCCAAGAAGCAGTTGCAGTCGAAGCGTCCACAATTGTAGGCGAACTACAAGGGGCAGTAAACCACGTCCCTGAAGTAGTTTTGGTAAATAGACACCAGAACGCTGATGAAGTTGTTCGACAAGTGCAACAACACAATGTTGGCGCAGAAAACAATATAGCTACTTTAGTCGAAACTATTTTGGCGCAAAATGGCCTTAACATAGGTTTACAAAGGCCTAACTTTGTATCACCATTATGTGAATACGTATTACAAACTGAGTTACCAAGGGGATGGAAAGTTCCCAAGTTTACTAAGTTTGGTGGTGATACAAATGAGTCCACAGTCGAACACATTGCTCGTTTCTTGACTGAGGCTGGGGACTTAGCACAAAATGAGAATTTGAAGATGAAATACTTTCCAAATTCTCTAACTAAAAATGCTTTCACTTGGTTCACGACCTTACCCCCTGGTTCTATGTTCACATGGGGGCAATTAGAAAAGGCATTCCATGCACAGTTTTACATGGGCCAGTCGAAAATTAGTCTTAAAGAATTGGCTAGTGTTCGGCGCAAAATGCCTGAAACTATTGATGATTACTTAAACAGATTTAGGCTGTTGAAATCTCGTTGCTTCACACAAGTCCCTGAACATGAGCTTGTCGAAATGGCTGCTGGTGGCCTTGATTACTCAATTAGAAAGAAATTAGACACATCTCATTTGCGAGATATGGATCATTTGGCTGATAGAGTTCGACAAGTTGAAAGGCTTAGAGAGGAAAAATCTAGGTCGAATAGGTATCATAAAAAAGAAAAAGTGGCATATGTCGAAGAAGAATTTGACGTTACATATAGTAATGTCGAAGAAGAGGAGATAGACGTGGCTGAACTTAAGCCGGGTCCTCCTTATACCTGTAAATTATTAAGGCCTGCGAATGGGAATAACCCTGTAGAGCCTAAGAATGATAGATTTATGCCTAAGACTTATACTTTTGATGTTACTAAATGTGATGAAATTTTTGATCTTTTAGTAACTGATGGTCAAATATTAGTGCCTAAAGGCCTTAAAATACCAACTCTTGACCAAAGAAAGAAAAAGGGTTATTGTAAGTTCCATAATTTTCTGGGACATAACACTGACCGTTGTGTGCTCTTCAGGGATATTGTGCAAAAAGCAGTTGACGAAGGAAGACTCAAATTTGTTGATAAGAAAATGAAAGCTCCTATGCAGATTGATGTTGATCCATTGCCTAAGGCTGAAGCTATGTATTCTGAACCTGTCGAAGCTGATGGAGGCATGGTGGATGCTCAAATGGCAGACCCTCCTAAGTGTGTCAAGACTGCCACCGAAAAATTTAAAGGTTTTATGTATGCTGAAGGTAAGAAACAGGAAGTGACCCTAAAAGAATATGATGGGAAGATACATGCTGTGTATCCAAAGGCTGAGGAAGAATTGATAGATTTCCTCAATCGGTGTAAGTGGAATAACTCTGAAGTTATGCTTTGCCCAAGGTGCAGCGCTGTCTTCGACAAAGAAGCAGCTAAAGCTGTCGAAGGTTATCAGGATCAACAACAACGTAAAAGAAAATGGCTTGACAACAGGCCAAAATTTGACTTTGCAAAAGGAGATCTTCCTGGCTATAAGGCTAATGTGTCAACAAAGCCTTCAACAAGCAAACGACAATTTGCTAAGGAGAAGTCCTCAGCGAAAGGGTATTTGAAGCTGTCAACAAATAAATCCTTTGTCCCAAGTGCTAGTGCTCCTGTCGAAGCGTGGGTGTCCAATCATCAACGTGCTAAAGCTGTCAAGCCAGGTACTGATGCTGTTAAGTTTAATTATAAGAATAACTATAAGGGTAAGAACCCTATGACTAGAACACAGTGGCGTCGTTACCAAAGACAATAGAAGAAGAAGGCACAATTTGACATTAACAAGGTTCCAAGTCATTTGGCTAATAATCAAGTTCCACGCAGCATAATAGTGGCGAAGAGTGAGGTTCACAAAGCTGAAGTTGCCACAAAGGGGAATGCTGATGTTGCCAGTCATGTGTGTGCAGCAAATAAGGCCAAAGGCAAGGCTGTAGTAACAGAAAAGCCAAGAAGGCCTGCTCTTGAAAGAATATTTCCTCCATTGTCAACAGTGAAAGAAACGAATGCTGATTTCGACATGGATGAAGACATGGAGTCGGATTTTGATGATTCTGAAGATGATTTCGACGTTGTTTACAATGTGGTGTCAATACTGCCTCTTGAGTACGATGTTATCACAGTACCAAATGACGTTGAAGAGGATTTTACAGAGGATATGGCTCATCATAAGCTAATGTGTTACTATGTGATGAACAATGGTTGTGTCGAAGACCAAATGGCTACCTTCGAGAAGCCAGATATGAGTATGCAAAACCACTTGAAACCCCTGTATGTCCAAGCCAAAGTCAATGGTGTTGGAATTAACAAAGTGTTAGTGGATGGTGGAGCCGCAGTGAATTTAATGCCACATGGTCTTTTGAAGAAGATTGGTAAGTTCGATACTGACCTCAGGCCACATAACATTGTCTTAAGCAACTATGAAGGCAAAACTGGCCATTCTTTGGGGGCCATTGAGGTGGACTTAATTGTTGGTTCCATAAAGAGGACTACATTGTTCTTAGTGATAGCCTCTAAAGCGAATTTTAATTTACTCCTTGGTAGAGAGTGGATCCATGGAGTTGGTGCTGTCCCTTCAACTTTGCATCAACGTTTAGTAATGTGGAAGGAAGATGGTTTGGTAGAGTATGTTGAAGCCGATCAGAGCTACTTCCGTGCTGATGTGAACCAAGTTACCAAGGAAAATTTTGAGAAACAAATGGCGAAGATTGCGCCATGTTCATCTTCTAATGAGGCATATGTTCCTGCGGATAATGTTTTTGCCTCAGTTCATCTTGACCCAAATTATGGTTTTGTTTGGGAAAGAGAAATAATGGGAGATGATAGTGTCTATCCTGATGGTGTTTTTCGACCAACGGGGTGGAACACTGGTTCTTGAAAGTGTTCTTATGTCAGTGCCCAATGCATGGGACAAAATTACGGCTTATATGGCCGAAAACAAGTTTAAAGCGGCTATAGAGGCCGAAATTATTCAACAAACAATGGCTGTCGAAGCCAGTGAGTTACATGAAGAAAATGGCATAGTCATAGATGAAAGACTTGACTGTATCTATGATGATGATCCATTAGGTTTTGAAAAGGATCCTAGAGATTTGACAAAGCATATGCAAGCTCAAGACCCGTTAGAAGAAGTTGATTTGGGAAATGGCTCAATAAAACGGCCAACTTATATTAGTGCGAATATTGATGCTTCTCTAAAAACCCAAGTCATCACATTGCTAAGGGAGTTCAAAGATTGCTTTGCTTGGGATTACGATGAAATGCCTGGGTTAATCAGAAGTAGTGGAAATGCAATTACCAATTCGACCAGGGAAGAAACCAGTGAAGCAAGTGCCAAGAAGATTTGCTCCTCAAGTGTTGGCTAAGATCAAAGAGGAAATCGAAAGGCTATTCAGAAACAAATTCATCAGAACTGCCAGGTATGTCGAATGGTTAGCCAATATAGTTCCTGTAATAAAGAAAAATGGGACTCTTAGAGTTTGCATAGATTTTAGGGATTTAAATAATGCATCTCCCAAGGATGAATACGCAATGCCTGTGGCAGAAATGCTAATAGATTCAGCAGCAGGATTTGATTATCTTAGTATGCTCGATGGTTATTCTGGGTATAATCAAATCTTCATTGCTGAAGAGGATGTGTCGAAAACTGCTTTTAGATGTCCGGGGGCATTGGGTGTTTATGAATGGGTAGTAATGCCCTTTGGATTAAAGAATGCTGGTGCTACATATCAGAGGGCCATGAATTCTATGTTTCATGATTTTATTGATGATTTTATGCAAGTATACATAGATGATGTGGTGGTTAAATCTTCCTCAGAAAGTGGTCATTTAGACCATCTTCGCCGTTCTTTTGAAAGAATGAGGAAATATGGATTGAAATTAAATCCATTAAAATGTGCCTTTTGTGTGCGTGCAGGTGATTTCTTGGGTTTTATAGTGCACAAAAAAGGCATTGAAATCAATCAGAATAAGACTAAGGCAATTATGGAAACGAAGGCCCCTTCGACCAAAAAGGAGCTTCAGTCGTTGCTGGGAAAAATCAATTTCCTTCGAAGATTTATATCAAATCTAAGTGGCAAAACACAAGTTTTTTCGCCATTGTTAAGACTGAAGAAGGAAGAAGAGTTCAAATGGGAACCAATGCATCAAGCAGCCTTCGACGAAATCAAGTCTTATTTGATGAAGCCACCAATTTTGTTGCCTGTTATTAAACACAAAGTGCTCAAATTGTATATAGCAGCTTCTGATAGAATAATAGGTAGCATGTTAGCACAAGAGGATGATAGTGGTGTCGAAAGAGCCATTTATTACCTCAGTAGGGTCTTAAATGAAGCCGAAACGAGGTACACGCCTATAGAAAAGTTGTGCCTTTGTTTGTATTTCTCGTGTACAAAGTTAAAGCAATATATAAAACCAGCTGATGTTTCTGTTTATTCGCATTTTGATGTTATTAAGCATATGCTGTCGAAACCAATAATGCATAGCCGAATTGGTAAATGGGCTTTGGCTTTGTCAGAATACAACTTAACTTATCAACCTCTAAAATCAATTAAAGGACAAGTGGTTGCTGATTTTATAGTAGACCATTCTGTTGTCGAAGAAACATTAAGTTTTGTAGACGTATATCCTTGGAGGTTGTACTTTGATGGCTAAAGCCATAAACATGGAGTTGGGATTGGTATTTTAATAATATCTCCTACTAACATTCCAACGAAGTATAAGTTTAAAATTCGGGATGTTTGTTCCAATAATGAAGCTGAGTATGAGGCTTTAATAGTAGGCCTTGAAATTTTACTTGAGCTGGGGGCAAGTCATGTCGAAATAAAAGGTGACTCTGAGTTGGTTGTCAAACAATTGACAAGGGAGTACAAATGCATTAAAGAGCACCTTATCAGATACTTTGTTGTTGCCAATGCTTTGTTAAAAGGATTTGAGTCTGTTCACTTAGAACATTTACCACGAATTGATAATCAAGTGGCAAATGAATTGGCACAAATTGCTTCAGGCTATAAATTTTCGAAACAAAGCCTGGAAGAGTTAATTGAAATAAAGGATAAAATCATTTCTAATGACTATTCTTCGTCACTATTGTCAACACCAAAAATTGGGGGGGCAACAAACGCAAACGAGGAACTAGTCGTTGTCGAAAAACGTCAATTTTTTGGTGACTTTGACTTAGCAGAAATTTTTGCTCTTGACAATATGACCAATAATGATTGGCGAAGGCCTATTGCGGAATATTTGCAAAATCCCACAAGAAATACCAATAAAAAGGTAAAATACAGAGCTTTGAGCTATGTGATAATTGGAAACGAATTGTTTAAAAAGACTCCTGAAGGAGTACTATTAAAATGTCTTAGTGAAAATGAGGCATATTTAGCAGTTTCCGATACACATAGTGGAGCATGTGGTTCACACCAAGTAGGCCACAAAATGAAGTGGTTATTATTTCGACAAGGAATGTATTGGCCAACTATGCTGAAAGATTGCATAGAATTTGCTAAGGGATGCCAAGAGTGTCAAAAGCATGCTGGGATACAACATGTACCTGCAAATGAATTACATGCCATAGTCAAACCTTGGCCATTTAGAGGTTGGGCTCTAGATGTGATTGGAGAGATAAAGCCAACTTCGTCGAAGGGCCATAGATATATCCTTGTGGGAATTGATTACTTCACCAAATGGGTTGAAGCTATACCTTTAGCCAATGTTGATCAAGAAGCAGTGATAAGGTTTATTCAAAATCATATCATTTATAGGTTTGGAATTCCAGAAACCATTACTACAGATCAGGGATCAGTTTTCACTGGTAGAAAAATGGTAGAGTTTGCTTCTGAAATTGGTTTTAAGTTATTAACTTCGACACCATATTATGCGCAAGCCAATGGTCAAGTAGAAGCTGCCAATAAAGTTATTATTAATTTGATTAAAAAACATGTTGGGCAGAAACCAAAAAATTGGCATAATACCCTTGATCAAGTATTATGGGCTTGTCGAAATTCACCCAAAGAATCTATCAACACTACTCCTTATAGGCTAACATTTGGACACGATGCAGTGTTGCCTGTTGAAATTTGTCTACAATCAACAAGAATTCAAAGACAGTGGGAGATTCCTTCTGATTATTATTGGAATATGATGCTTGATGAATTGGTTGATTTAGACGAAGAAAGGTTATTAGCTTTAGATATGCTTATTCGACAGAAAGAGAGGGTAGCTAAAACTTATAACAAAAAGGTTAAGTTTAAAGCCTTTGATTCAGGTGATCTAGTGTGGAAGGTCCTATTGCCTATGGATAAAAAAGATAGAGTCTTTGGTAAATGGTCCCCAAGTTGGGAAGGACCATTTAAAATTTTACAAGTTTATTCAAACGGCGCATATGAGGTCGAAGAGATTGGCGCTGATGAAAGAATTTTGCGTATAAATGGCAAATACTTGAAAAAGTATAAGCCAACGTTGCAAGAAGTTAAAATAACGCTGGAATAAATATAAAGAAAGCGTAAAAACATGGCATTTAAGTTGCCAAAACATTGTCGAAAGCACAGAATAAAAATTGCTCAAGAATAAAATGGAAGAAATTTCATTATAATGTTGCCAAGTTACATACGCCAAAGGAGGCATTTGTGAATTACATAGTGCCGAAAGGGTAAATAAACTAGGCATAAATAAAACGCTGAATTGCAGTTGGTCTTTTACGACCAAGTAACTTCTCTTTTGGGTGGTCTTCTTCGACCACGTTGACGCTTCTCGTTGTTCGGGGGGTCATTCTTTTGTCTGCGCGTTAGGCTTGTAAGCCTTTCAACAGGGCGTTTCCTTGCTTGGTAAACCTCAGGAAGCCCTTCAGAGAGGAGATATTGATGTCCCCAAGGAAGACAGTCATCATCAAGGCAAAACACCTGATGAATCTTCCTGCTCCCACTTTGAGTCTCCCGCATAAACTCAGAAAGTTGCAAGATCAAGTGACATGAAGAAAAAAGGAGCAAAGCCATAATTCGCAGAGATCAAAAACCATCACTTTGAACCTCCAGGCAACCTCACTGCAATTATGAGAGATGAGGTTACGCGGAAGACTCAAAGCAAAGGGAATGATCCTGGAACGGGAAAGGAAAAAGAGAAAAATCATGGAGTGGTGAAGATGAGAAACAAAACTCTTCTATTTATAAGGAGAAGTATGAAAGAGCGTCAGTTGGTTACGAGTTTGGCGTTCCGAGAAGTGAGGCATCACTTTAATTACGGCGTTATTAACGTAACAGAAAATGGTGGAACCATTCAAAGTTAGAACAGAGAATCAGTAAACATAGTCAAAGGCCGAAATTACAGGCTGTTCAAGCTCAAGGTTTGAATATGGAAACAACACTTAACAGTGGTGACATCAGGTATACAGCTATTTTACTCAAGTGCAAAGTTATTTCGATGGTGAATTCAAAAATGTCTTTCTCTTCTTCCTCCTCAAGTTCAGTCGAAAAAGACATTTTTGGGGGGCAATTTGTTAGCCTGTAATTTCGACAGGCTTCATTAAAGATGGTCAACATGGCCTGACTTATATTTCGACGAAGACCAAATTATTTCGACAGAGAAAATGGTCATGCGCAAGGTAAACTCGACAAGCTTACGGGGAAGCAAAAGCAAGAGAGAGGAAAATGGACACAAGCTTTCGACAGACAGAAAACAGAGCAGTTATGCGCTGAAGACTAGCAGTTGGTCGAAGCGTGACAGAGCGGTTCTGGTCGAAAGTAGGAGTAGCAGTTACTTATTTTCAAATTTCTAGGCAGTTACTTAGTTCAGTTTTTCCCCCTCTTTTCCTTTGTATAAATAACTGTTTCTGAGAAGAAACAGAGGTCGCAAATCACAATACACAACCCGATTCCTGAAACTCTAACTTCCAAGCCAGAGCGAAAAACGAGTGGAAGAATCGCTGTACGTGATCGTGTACCACTTTTATGATTCGATGCAATTTACTTGTCTGTTCTTTACAATTCCTGCACCATTTACTGCTTCTTTTCTTTTCAATTCTGTTAATCATTTGCAAATCGTCCCCTTTTCTACATTTTCTGAAACAAAAACCATGAGCAATTCAAAGGCAATTGCTTTGAGATTTTTCTAGTTTGATCTCACAAACCTTCTAATAAAACTAGTGATTGTTTGCTAAAAACACCAGCAAACAGCTTCCGAGGAAGCAAAAGCAAGAGAGAGGAAAATGGACACAAGCTTTCGACAGACAGAAAACAGAGCAGTTATGCGCTGAAGACTAGCAGTTGGTCGAAGCGTGATAGAGCGGTTCTGGTCGAAAGTAGGAGTAGCAGTTATTAATTTTCAAATTTCTAGGCAGTTACTTAGTTCAGTTTTCCCCCCTCTTTTCCTTTGTATAAATAACTGTTTCTGAGAAGAAACAGGGGTCGCAAATCACAATACACAACCCGATTCCTGAAACTCTAACTTCCAAGCCAGAGCGAAAAACGAGTGGAAGAATCGCTGTGCGTGATCGTGTACCATTTTTACATTTCGATGCAATTTATTTGTTTTTTCTTTACAATTCATGCACCATTTACTGCTTCTTTTCTTTTCAATTCTGTTAATCATTGCAAATCGTCCCCTTTTCTACATTTTCTGAAACACAAACCACTCGCAATTCAAAGGCAATTGCTTTGAGATTTTTCTAGTTTGATCTCACAAACCTTCTAATAAAACTAGTGATTGTTTGCTAAAAACACCAGCGAACACATGTCAAACTTTGTATCTCACAATTTCACCATTTTCATTCTGTTTTTGCACAAAACAAATCCATATGGATACGTCTGGTTTCACACCTTCAGATGTTTGGACTACAGGTCCAAAACCTTTTGTAAAATGAGCTTAATTCTGCTTCAATTTCATCTTTCAATTTTGGCCAATTTTCACTTTGCCTACAATTTTTAGTAGACTTTGCTTCACGATCCTCGCTATCATTTATCACATTTAGCACTATATTATATGTGAAAATATCGTCAATGTTGACTTCATTTCGGTTCCATTGTATTTCATTATTGACATAATTCATTGAGATCTCTTCAATTTCAGAATTTTTCAGGTATCTGATTAGTTCTTCTGGAACTTAAATGTTAACTATGTCTGAAGACTCTTTTAGAGTTTCTATATCATCGCTTGGACCATCTTTGCTTTTAGCTCCTTTTCTTGTTTGAGAATTTTTATCTTTGGAATCGATTGGTCTACCACGCTTCAGACACGATTGAGACGCATTAGCAATATTCAATTGTCCAACAGGGACATCCATTTTATTGGATCATTAGCAGCTGATATGTATGATTTGGTCATACCTTTTAGATCAGTGAATGCATTTGGTAGATCATTTGCTAAGCTTTGCATATAAATGATCTTTTGAACTTTTAGTTCACTTTGTTTAGTTTGAGGATCAATATGAGATAATGATAATTCATTCCAACTGATCTTCTTTTTTTCCAGCTACTTATTCTCTCCCCCTAATGTTGGAAAATTTCATTCATCAAATGATAATCATCAAACTTGATTATAAACAAGTATTCAATTATTGTCTCAAGATAGTTTATTATACATGGACATTAATATCCAATATATTTCCAAAATTCTTTGAGGACTCATCATAGTGCATTGTGAGTGGAGAATTTGGAACATACACTGCACGTCCCAAAGTTCTAAGATGGGAAATATTAGGTTAGTGACCAAAAATCAAATATAAAGGGGAAGAGTTGTGATAACTTATTCGCTTGATACGAATCAATGTTGTAGCATGCAAAATTCCATGTTCCCAAGTAGAAATTGGAAGTTCTTACCTCATAAGCATTGGTCATATGATTAACTTTAGACGTCTAAAGAATGGTTCTTCAAGACCAAAAAAAAAAGAGCTCTTAGTGAAATTAGAGTAGTAGACAATCTCACAAACTTCCAGTTGTGAGTTGACGACAACTATATGTGTCCATCTAGTTGATGCATCAATTAAGATCATAGAAATATTTAAACGGTCCACATGGTGGGTGTATTGGCCCACAAATATCATCATATGTATTCATTCTAAAAATATTGAGATATTTACTTCCAATTTTTGTGGTGACAGTCTAATTTTAAACTTTCCTTGTGAACAAGAGATACGTGAAAACTTTGAAGAAACTTCTGGTTCTTCAATTGATGACCACATAAATTTTCAATTATCTTTCGCATCATTATATACCCGGGATGGCCCAACCGGTTTGCCAAACAACAAATTTATTGTGATTTGTAAACTTCTGGTTTACAACATGTGTTTCAATTGCACTAATATAAGTGTAGTACAAACTAGAGGAAAAGAGGTTGGACAACACTTCCACTACACTTATTTTATCCAAAACATGCCTCGTTATGTAAAGATGTTCAAAAATCTCCTTCATTTCTTGTTTCAATATGATATCCATTTCGACGGATATACTTAAACTTTAATAAATTTCTACGAGGCTTAGGGGAATACAATGGATTCTCAATGTGTAAACTTAGATAAATAATAAACTTGATTCATACTTGATTCATTTTTGCAATGATACATAGAAACACTTATTTGTGCAATCTATCTAGGATGCTTGATTGATGAATTCTTCTAGAATAATTCATCATGAATATAAACAAACACGATATGCTTCAATATTAAGTTCTTTGTGCAATCCTTGCAGGATGCTTGAATATTGAATTCTTCGGGAATTCATCAAGAATGGTCAAACATGATAGTCGTCTTTATGCAATCCAATAGGGATGCTTGAATGTTGAATTCTTCTGGAATTCATCAAGAATAGAAAACATGATAACCATAGTAGCTAAATAAAATCGACCACAGGTTTGCCCATAGTGATCATGTGTTGCTACATTCACTTATGGGAATGAAGCAGTATTAGTGGGATGAGCCTCATGATTTTTCATCAGAAGTTCATTATTTTGTTATCACTTGTCACTACATTCACTTCTGGGAATGGTTGGGATGAGTCTCATGACATTCCAATGAATTTTAGTGGAAGGTGAAACCACACCATAGTCAAGTAATAATATTCTGACTTAGTGTAAAAATTAACAGATCACCGTAATTTTAAAAGTCACAATCCAAAAAGTAGCTTCCTAAGGGGATAGTTGCATAAGATAATTTACAAGTGTATCTTTACATATGAGGGTGAACTCTATTTATAGGATAAGGATTGGTAAGTGATGAGTAGTCCATCATAAAAGACCACTTACAAAATAATGATGAGAAGGTAGGGGAAGGATAATGGACATCCAATAATAATTTTTCATAACAAATATATATTTAATCTTATTTTATTAGTAATATTTTTAAAATAAATGTATTTTAAAAATGATGCCAATAGTGTGTCACTCACTTTACTACAATTATTTCTCTTTTTGGCTGAAGTGACTGGCAAAGCAATTGTCGCCCATGATGCTAAGTAACTTACCAGTAAATTAAGCTATACTTCCTACAACCCCTTCTTCTAAATAGACATCCCTAAATTTAAAATATTCTCAAATTGCCTTTACGTGGAATACACGTGGAAGGTTGACCGTAGTCCGAACCACCTCGACAGCATCCTACCGGATATAGGAAAAACTCGGGTTCGGTGCAATACAAACGAACCAGTTTGACAATTATACCTCGAACCATTAAAGGGGTGTCTGTTATAAGTGTTGGGTTCGACACATAATTATCGAACCGGTTCGGCACATGCTGGTCCGATTGTGTCTGTTACTGGACAGAAATTGAAGTTTCTGGACAGAAACTTATTTACCCAAAATTAGTCCAAAAATAGTGTAATTACACTATTTAAATTTAGATACCAACAATAAATTAACTAACTTAAGTGAACTTAAGATCAAATAAGAGGATAAATGATATCGTCTTAATACATAACCAAACTAAAAATTCACAAACATGTTCAAATAAACATCAATCTTTTGTTAAGTCAATAACCTTAGTCGTACCATATATATTTTGACACACACCTCTTTTTTGAAATTTACAAGGTTCGGGTTACCTCAGTCGAACCAGGAAAAAAACCGGGAACAGAAAACAAAATTTATATAGTTCGACTACCCACAGTCGAACTCGTTCGAATGCCTTAGCCGAACCAGACGAAGGACCAAGAAAAAAGAACGAGAACTGAAAATGAAATGCACGAAAGAAATGAGTGTTTTTAAGTGAGATGTTTTTTTGAATTTAGGAATTTTGGGGGTGTGTGTTGAGTAGATGGAAAAAGTCAAACCCTTTACTAGTTCATGTCATTTATTTGGGTTGTTTGCAAGTTTAGGTGTGCTACTGGCTTCAGGTCTAAAAAAAGTGTACTACTAGCTAGATTGAAAATTTAATTATAAGTAAAAATACTTACTTTTAAATTTATTAAGAACGACTGTTACACACACTTAATCTTCTGATTTCGTGGAAAAAATAAAATATGTTTCAAACGGAACTCAAGAGAGAGAAATACTCACAGCAGTGGTTCGAGGTAAATCCAACGTGAATTTCAGGATCTGGAACATTATCTAGTCTAGCTAAAGTTGGATTTGAAACAAAATACATTTACTTAATATTCCTAACTATAAAGGGCGTCTCGAGTCTCCTCATAATACTAATGGATTATTTGCAATAATTAATATCATTCAATATAGTTAGATTAGTTGACATTAGTTTTCTAATAGTTTTTTTACAACATTAATTTTCTAATAGTTGAGTTCAATACTTACGCATTTTTTGAAGCATCATGTAGTATTGTCAACACTACTTAAGATATTGATTAACATCAATCAGTATTTTAGCATGGAAGTACTAGCAATATGCTCTCTCTTTTTTGTCAAGACCAGGGTATCCACCGCCAAACGTAGTGACTAATCCCCTCGCTGGATTGGAGGCACCTCGAAGGGTGGGACAGCTGGCCCTAAGGATTTAAAGCTGCTCCATACCCTAGACGATGATCGAACCCTCGACAATTGGTTAAGGGAGGATGAACTTCAACCGCTCAACCACACCCTCTGGGTTTAGCAATATGCTCTCTAATATTGTTTTTCAACATACACTATCTCTTATCGATCAAAATTCAAATGGATCCCATTAAATCATGTAACTCGCATGAAAATTTTGTGGGAAAAGTGTAATTTTAAATAATAAAGTGGAATGTGTTGGATAAAAGTGATAAAGAGTGTGTTGCTTTCGCTTGTAAAATATTTATATTTTTTTTGGTCTAAATTATAAATAAACCTAGCTAATTTTAATTATCTCATTTAATGTTACTATTCTTGAAATACTCTTCAATTAATATATATTTTATTTTTTAATAACTCCTTTTATTCTCATTAAACAAATTTTCATAGAAAAATAAAGAAAAAATTGACACTTTAGAGAATGTAATGAGTTTAGATATTACAACAAGAAAACTAAATAAAATTAACTACTCTTGTAAATTATGGTAAATTTATTTATTTTTCTTATATTTTATTCTATGGTTAGTACCAGTCTGTTTCATATTATTTTATAAGTTAGGCTGAATTTAGTCTAATATTTATATGAGGTCATATTAAAAATTTTAAAATCCGGCCTATTTTTTTTAGTGGATTAATTGAGGTGACTTTTTTCTTGGACGGAAAATTTAATTGGGCTGACTTATTTTGACATTTTTAATATTCACCTGACTTGGAACTAGGGATGATAATGAGACGGGAGTATCTAATCTATCGTCCCTTTTGCTCACTTAATTGGATACTCTCTCCGTCCTATATTTTTTGGTCGAAACCAGGGTATCCACCGCCGAACGCAGTGACTAATCTTCTCGCTGGATTGGAGGCACCTCGAAGGGTGGGATAGCTGGCCCTAAGGCGAGGATCGAACCCTCGACACTTGGTTAAGGGAGGATGAGTCTCAACCGCTCAACCACACCCCGAGTTTCTCTCTGTCCTATATTATAATAAGATGTTTTTACTATTTCACGCAAATTAAGAAAAATAGTTAATTTTGTATGAAGAATAAATTATGAATTACTTTACAAAATTATCTTTCATTAATGACATTGGAAAGATAAATTAATAGAATTAGAAGAAGGGAGATAGTTAAATAATAAACAGTATGATAGGAAATGAAAAATTAATGTTTCATTGATACTGTAAAATTTCATATAATGAGACAATTTCTTTTGGCTAAAACGTCGTATGAGGGTATCCAGGGACGGATCTAGGTGGGAGTAATTGGGGACATTTGTCCCCACTTGAAAATTTATTTTAGTTAGTAATGTGTCCAATAATTTTGTTTTGACCCCATAAAAAAAGTAGGTGATGCCCCCATATGATAAATTTTTTAAGATGATTGTAGAAATTCATAAGAGACCATAAAATAGAGAATAAATTGCTATTAATTTTTTATTTTTAGCTTTTAATTTATAGAAATTTAGGTATTTTAGATTTTTTTTCATGAAATTATGTAAACTGTAAAACCTTTTAATATTTTTTGAGAAAATATTATAGACTATATTTTTACCGCCATCAATTAAAATTTTCTAGATCTGTCACTAAGGGTATCTATGAATTGTGTCTCTGCCCCATACTTATGTCGTTATCCATGAATTATGAATTATTTTACAAAATTATTTTTCATTAAATACATTGGGAAGATAAATTAATAGAATTAGAATAATAGAGATAGTTAAATAATAAACGGTATGATAGGAAATAAAAAATTAATGTTTCATTGGTACCGTAAAACATCATATGACAATTTTTTTGTTTCTAAAACGTCGTATGAGGGTAATGAATTGTGTCTTTACCCCATACTTATGTGGTTATCCATGAACATTGTGGACCTTCCCATGTACCTAGGAAAATTTCTATTAAAATCTAACAAGTTACATAAATAATTAAACACAACCAAACCAAAATTATCACAATATCAGTTTTGCAAAAAAAAAAAACTCAACAATTCAATTAGTTAATAAGCACTAACTAAACTCATTTAGCTCAATAATTTGTGGATTAGTTTTGACAAAAACACTAAACATTATTAAGTGGATTTCCGCAGGTACTAGTACTATGTTATTAGCCATTGATAAGCATGTAAGGAAAAAATCCATTTATTTTAGACACAGATATCCATTAACTGCCCAAATCAAATCCACAAGTCCAGTTTTTTTGTCATCCCTCCTTAGAACATCTATAGATACAACACATTGTGCCATCTATCCAAATATTTTTAAAACCGAACATGAGATTGAACTCACAAGACCTTTGAGTCATAGTTCAATTGGTTTATTCGATTCAACCATGATTGAATCGGATAGCTAATAAATAAATAAAAAAGTATATTTTGGAGAAAAAGTAAATAAAACAAACAAAATCATTTCTAACAATTCGACTGTTAAATTAGTTATTCGGCCACAATTCAACCTAGTTCTGGGTGGTTCAAGCAGACTAGGGTTGAACCAACCACCCAACTAGCCGATTCCCACTTCAACCAATTGAACCGACCGGTCCAACCCGATTTTTCGCAACACTGATTGCAATTAACAAATACAAGTTCCAAAGTTTTACACAAGCTTGCACAATTGTACAAGGCTAGTCTTGTTATGGCATTAGTCCTTTTGCCACAAATGGCCTCACCTAAAAAGTAATATACAAATTTTTCTTGCAAGAGTTAAGCAAAAGAGAGGACCGGATGTGATGTAAACAGTGAAAAAAAGTACTACAAACAGATAACTGTCATACCTTTTCACAACAATTCAACAAAACAAAGACCATAATTATTGACTCTTTGTTCAATAAATATAACTAGAACATGTGAGACGTTGCTAGAACAAGTATGTCACAAAAAGACGAGAGACAAAATACATTAATGGCAGTGTATGAATTGCATTAATACAATGATCTGCAGGGGGGTGACACAGCTGTAGCTCCAGCTGATCTGCAACTAATTCTAGTCTTAACAACAATTACAACAAGGAAATGTGGGAAGGGAGGGAGGGAGGGAGAGAGAGAGAGAGAGAGAGAGAGAGAGTCTCAAACACTAGCTATTGTTGAATATCAAGAGAAGAACAAAGGAGGAGACAGCAAAGGGAGGCCCGGTAAAAGGAGCAAAATTTCTTTGCTATATATACAGTAAAAGAAAAGAAAAGAACCATCTTTCAGCATGCTAACACATTTCACTGCAATATTGGAACATGAACTATACTCAATTTGTGATTTGAAAAGGAACCAATCAATTCTATAAATTTGATGGGCTCTCTACATGCTTCTTCCCTTCATCTTTAATGAAATCACCTTGACTTAAAGAGGTGATGCTATCCATACCATGTGCTCCACCACCCTCAGATGGAAAATGATCCTCTTGTATAGGGTCCACCCCATGGTTATCAGGGGTTCTCGATGATAATCCATTATCAGACATCATACATTGATAATGATTAGAGTCAAAGGACTCCATGCCATAATGATGCTGCAAAGCAGAACTATACAAGGGTTGCATTAATCGCTTTCTTTCAGAAAAATCACGCAATGATATTCGACATACAGGGCAAGTGGCATTCTGCTGCAGCCATAAGTCTATACAGGCCATATGGAAGGAGTGTCCACAATAAGGGAGGATGCGTAGTGTATCTTCATCTAGGTATTCTGAGAGGCAGACTGTGCATCTGCAATTGCAATAAAATCGAATGCTTGTAACTAGGTAATAAATATTTGAAGAAGAAGTGTATGTCAAGGACTATTTCAGAAAACTACAATACCTAAAAAACACTCCAAAATTATGGTCCTGACATATGACATATCAAAAATTACATTAAACACCACTTCGCAAGTTCATCCTTTAAGTACAGGAAACAACCCATCCACACATGGATTCACGTGAATTCACATGGACACACGGGCACACAAAGAGATCAAATAAATTGCAGTGAGTTTCATCAGAACAAACTAATAATACAGGTGATGATACCACAAGCTAACCAAGACAATGACAAAAACTAGTCCTATCCTAAGCCAGTGGGGAATATATCAAAAACTTGAGGCTTTCTCTGGCAATATACACATATCTTCATATTAAAGAACATGGGAACAGACATCCAAATTCACAGAACAAATGGCCATAACCCCTATAAGGTGCACAATTTCCTTTATAGCTTAAATAAATATCTCTCAATATCCACTTTTCTAGCAATAATCCAAGTTGACATTTTCATTCTAAATCCTGTCAATTTGTTGTTTTATTTTTTTTAGCATAACTACCGAATTAGGTAGTAACCCCATTATACTAACTTGCTAGGAAAGTGTTATACAGTAATTAACAAGAGAAATCTTACTAGTTACTCCTTAATATTTCAACTCACTGATAGTGATCATGAGAAGAAAACTTATTCAATTAAAATTAGAAAAAGGCTGCATTTAAAAAAGACATGAACATACTGAGAATTTTCCGCAGCAGCAAAAAACTTGTCACTGTACTTCTTTGTTGGAAATTTGGCTACATCTATGCGTTCAAGACCTTGGTAACCCCGCTCCATCTGAACACAGAAAAATATCCAATTCAGAAATCAAAATGACATATTCAATGAAAAAACAATCGAAAATTTTCACTCCACACTGCATCAATCTAAAAAAGAACAATCCCAATTCTGAATTAAATCAATTAAATAAAAATAAACAGAAAAGTTCATTAAAAGAATCAAATTTTTTTAGATTGTAAAATCAACGAATGTTTACCATGCTAAGATTGGATCTAGAAGCAACAAGAAATGATCTTCTAGAAGCATTCAAGTGAATTCGAGTACAAATAAGTCTAGTGCAGACGAAAACAATGAACATAGTGCTGACAGCAAAACCAATCACAGTCATCACCAAATTAATCCCAGCTGAAATCATTGTGCAACAAATTTCAAAAATTTCCCAATTGATTGATAATGGAACCCCCTAAATTTAATTCCAAAATACAAACCAAGGCATCTGAATTCAAAACTCAAAGACTCCACAAACAACACCCCACATTTGATTAAGAATGAGAAAGCGAAGTGGATTTGAGACGGTGGCAGGAAAGAAGCGTGGTGAAGGGTGAATCAGAGAGTGATGTATTGTATTGTGATTGTCAGAGTGAGAGAGAAAATGGAAACCCTAGAAATAGAAGACATGGTGGGAGAAGGAAGAGGGTGGGACTAAGAATGACGAAGAACAGTGGTACTGGATTGTGGGAAAGCATTGGAAAGAGAAATTGAGATGATGATGATGATGATGATGATGATGAAGAAGCTTTTTGAGATCTAAAAATCTAAATCGAGGTGTTATTATCTTTAGCACATTTCCTTTGGCTTGAAAAGTTATCTGATAATAATTGTTGTGTTTATTTTTTTTTAAAAGGAATTGTTGCGTTTATTTGATGAATTTAGTTTATATATAGATTTTTTAAGATTAACTAAGGTATTGAGTTTGAATCTAGTTTTGAGTAGTTAAATTTTGAGGGAGAGTTTTGTCGTCTATCGTAGTCTTACTCTATTTGAGGGATTAGTCTCTGCATTTCCTCGCAGAGCATATTCAATTTATACTATATACTACCTCCGTCCCATTTTATATGCAGTTTAAGGTTGTTGTGCATATATTAAGAAAAATGATTAACCGTCTAGATTTTATAAAAAGTGTTGTCTGAATTACCATTTAATCATTTATCTCTCTACATAGATAAACGTGAATCATTTATTAAATGTAAAAAGTTATCATGATTAATAAGGGCAATAATAGAAAAGCATGTTAGATACTTTCTTGAAAATGTAAAACAACAATTAATTTGGGACAAATTGGTTTTGTTAAAACAACTTATAAAATGGGACGGAGGTAGTAGATTTTTTTCCATTACAACATATCTAATCACGAAATAATATGTCATAAATTATATTTGACTTTTTTTACGCAAATAATATTTGACTTATAAATAATGTTTGACTTAGAAATTATACATATTATGATTTTTATTGATTAACAGTGTAATTTTTTTTTACAAAATTATCATATACAAATTAAACCCTTATTTTATTCTTTCACACGTCGCGCGTGAACCACATAAACTATATAAAATAGTATTTAAGAATAAGTTATCATATTCTATTATCTTAAACTAACACTTTGGTGAGTCATTTAAATAAGACAAAATTATGTTTCCAAAAAAATAGGAGAATATTAGAATTTCTTTTTAGTAGAATGGGATAGGACCAAGTTAAATAGAATATCATAATGGGGTAGGGTAGAAACGACAAAATATTATAGGTGCTTCTAGGGTGAGGGAGCAAATCAAACATCTCACCGACAAACCATTAAATATGAGTGTATAATGTAGTATAAAAATTCATCAACGATTGAGATTTAATAATGGTCGATTCAATCTTAACCACTCAAAGAATTTTACAAAATATCCTACAGTCATATTTAACGATTCATCGGTGAGAGATTTGATTTGCTTCCTCACCCTAGAAGCACCCATTATATCTTTTAGAAATTTAAAAATAGAAAGAAAAAAAAAAAAAAAATCCTATACCTATAAATAATGACAATTATATATAATAACTAATCTTTTAGGTTCCAATTTTACCTTTTATTACTAGAATTTAAATTTAAATCTAAGTTAAATTTAGTAATCAGTTGTTAATATAAGAAAAAAATGGAGAATGTTGTACTTTAGTACATAAGATCATGAAAAAATTTAGCTCAATTTTAAAATTTTAATAAAAATCTAAATAAGGGAGTGACTGAAAATAAGTTACGCATAGATTTTTTTGATAAAAACAAATAGAAGTTATAAATAAACTCAAATAAAAGATTAGATTTTCATTATTATTTTTTTTACAAAAGCTAAGTTTTTATTATACACATGGTAGATCATATTAATATATAAAACATGCATAATAAAAATGCAGAAAGAAGGGCAAAGTAGTGCCCGTACTATGCCAATCTTTTGGTAGTTACATAGTACAATTTTGTTATTATAGTAGTTTTTCATTCAAAACTCAAAACTCAGAAAAAAACTTGGTAAAAGAAAAAAAACTAAAAAGTTAACGTTTCAGTTTCAAAAATAACAATCGAATTAATGGAAATATCATAGCATCTCTGAAGAGAATAACTTCACGACATTGACTTATCTACCATACTCTTTTTTGTTGATACAAATAGCATTGTGCTCTTTCATTGAAGGTTAGTAAATGAACACAACATTTATAATTTTTAGTGGGAGACCACACTTTAATAAGCTACATTAAATTAATTAATTTGATTAATTAATATCATCACCACCGCCGTGCCACTATGCTAGTTGCTACGTGTCACCGAAACTACTCTTGGGCAAACAGAAGCCACTATGCTATACTTCCTCCGGATTTAATTATAAGCAAAAATAACTATTTTCACATATATTAAGGATAGTGATTTTGTGCATTTAATTTTCTTGAATTCATGGAAAAAAGAAATAGATTTACTAAACTACCCCTAATTAATAATCATCTTCCCACATCATTAATGAGCTACTTTGAGGGTAGATGTGAAAAAATAGCATTAAATATAAGTGAGTTAGTTAAAATTTGCTTATATTTGTGTCCACAAAAACTAGACATTTTTTTGCTTATAATTAGATCCGGAGGGAGTACCTGGCTACCCTGGTCTGTGGCCAAGTGTAAGCTCTTTATGCACAGACCTCTATTTGATTGCAATTATTGGCTAGTGGACTAGTCGTATCTTATAATTAATTTGTACCAGTACATCATCTGCCACATAATAATAACATTTATGAAAATAAATGAATGATGTTGATGAATTCAAAATCAGAACTATTCATAGATTTATTTTCCATACATAGACCCAAAAAATATTCATTGAATAGCCTTCCTTTTTATCAACCCCCCCACCCCAAATGCTCACAAGCCTGAGTGTAAATAGTGGAATATGTTTTACATTATTGAAGGGATTCTTCTAAAGATTCACCTTAAAAGGATACAACCTAGATAGATGACCAAGAAAGTTTCAGACCAGCAGACAGCGTGGCATTCAACATGAACAGTCAGGACATACAGAAAAATTTATAGTATATATTGTCGTAAATAAATACCATCACAACAAAACTAGAGACAATACAATACAATACATAGGTACATACATGACAATACAACCATCACTTTAACGCAAGGGCGAGGCTGCTAGCAAACTAATGAAATTATATACATGTTTCACCTTCTTAAATGATCATGATATGAGAAATGATTACCATGAGGAACCCCAACTGTTCTACTTGAATAGGGTCTTGAAAGTTCATCACCAAATGCCACCTGCTGCGATACATTTTGATACGATGGATTGACTGGAAATGAGGGATAGATTAATTTACCACCTCCATTTAAGAAAGGATCAAAAGGGGGCTTTTGAGAATCAAATCTTAACCCATTTTCCAAGTATCGTGTGGGAAGAGATTGATCATCAGCAGAATAGCTCAACATTGTGCCAGAGTAGGGAATGCTGCGAAATTGACCATCAGAAGTTCTAGATATGCCTCTGTTAAGATAGAAGTTTGAATTAAATCCAGCAGTTGAATCATGAACATTAAATCTGGCAGTTGCTTCATCAGAAAAATCTGTTGGTAGTCTGAAGAGACCAGAAAATCCAACAGGAATGTTGAATCTATCCTCACTTTTACTGACAAAACCAGATGGTGTAATGGCTTCACCACTGTAACCACTCGCAACGAGTGGCAACCTATTGAGCTCCTGTTGTAGGGATATCTTAGCTTGCTTAAGTGATTCAAGAACTCCACCGTACTCATGAGATTGTTCACGAGAAACTAATGCATAGAGGTCATTTTTGTTTCTTGAAGCATCATTTTGATGCTGGCCGCCTTGAGTATCAGTTGGAAGGGAATAATTTGGCTTGGAATCAGGGTAACCATTTCCATGTGGATCTTGGTGGTTTATATCAGAAGACTGACAATGACGATTTACTGAGCTCTCATAACGGTTTCCCTTCAGTGGGGAATGTGAATTTTCTTGACCAGGAAAATTGGAAGTGCCGGCAGTTGCGCTCTTCTGGTTGTTGTAACCCCTTGTATCATCATATGATTTTGGCATGATGTCTCTGGTCTCAGCTCTGAATAACTCTTCAGATGAGTAAACACCTCTTGGTTCTGCTTTATGCTCTTGAGCATTTGAGGTGACCACCTTAGAGGAGTATGGAATCTGAGCCTTACTTTCATCCTTATCCTCAGTCATATCTGACTGATTCCCCTGATCACATGAATCCTGGATCATTTATGACCCAAACTAAGTTTTGAGGCTTAAAATTCAAAATGGAACAGGAAAAGCAGTAGAAAACTTACTTTGTATAATAAAATCATTTAAATAAGAAAAACCTCATGAACTAAATTGAACCATCAGGAGAATGTAATTATTACTTGTTGATCTCAGTGGAAGCATAGATTTAGAAGTTGATATATAATATGCAACAAACACTCACCCCATACATTTTGGTTCAAACTGAATTTCACATTCAGTGTTTCATTCAATTCATTTCCACCCCTTTTATAATTAATTCAATTCATTCCCTCCCATTTTAGAATTAAGGGACAAATTTATGCATGTGGGCTAACTTTAATCTTTAGTTCGAGAAAAACAATTTTTCCGATGTGCTACCCAATCAATTAAGTTGGTTAACTTAAGTTACTACAGCAACAACAACAGAAGACATTAGTAATGTTGAGAGATATAAAACTAAACTTGAGATTTCACCTAATGGCTTGAACTTTTAGGAGTAGGTCCTAGAAATGTATTCATATGTTTGACCCTTGCCATCTGCATTATTCAAAAGTTTGACCCTTGCCATAATGCAATCTACTAATCTGAAGCAGTAAAGTTTAAGATCCTAAGTGAACTCGAACCGGCCGTGTCTAATGAAAGAAGCGACTTCTTTAAAGTTAACATCTACATGAAGCCTAAAATCACATTTCAACATTCCTGCCAATGCTGTACCGTACATGCCACAACCAAACATCAACAAGTTTAAAGAAAAAGCACTTAGAATATGATAAGTCCAGATGAAGCATACTGGTGTTGTGCTGGTATTCTCTCTAAATTTCTCTTCCCATTCTCTTTGAGTCTTCTCCATTGCCTCATATTGGTCAATAAGTTGGGCCCGGTGTTCAAGTGCCTCTTCCATGTCATTCTCTTTTCCATGTCCATCTACATGATGATTTTTGTTACCAAGGTTCACCTGTGATTCATCCTCTTCCGGTATTTTAGATTCTATTCCCATAATGTTAGATCTAGTATCTGAGCAATCTGGAAATCCTTTAGAAGAAGAGACATGGCACTTATCCTTATCTCTGGATTCTTCCACCACTGATCTGAGAAAACACACAACGCATTGTTAGCAGTGTGTTTTATTGTTTCCTTATTAAGCAAATTGACTTTATAGTGTATAGGGGAAATATCCCTGAATCATAGGGATTTGATTCTATAGGCGCTGTCAATTTATTTCCAAATTTAGCTTTCCACACTTGTATATATACTAATGTAATCTCAGCATAATACACAATGAATAAATTCCTTTTACCCTAATTCTTGAGATGGCATCAGAGCTCTCGAAACTTGGGAGCCTTTGCCTCTGACTGCGCAACTAAAACCCTAGACGGCAGCCTTCATTGCTGTCGTGATTCTCCCTGCACTCATCTCTCACTGCACAAATATTGTGCTGCTGCTCCTTCATTGCCGTCACAACAAACACCCAGGTTTTCTCTATCCTCTTTTTGTTGTTACAGTATGAAAAAGCCGGCCATGGGATATATATATATATATATATATATATATATATATATATATATATATATATCTGTGTGTGTGTGTGTGTGTGTGTGAGGCTATGCATAGGGCCAAATAGTCAATTGCAAAAGCTTTCAATGAAAATACCAAAAAGTACAAGGACATTTTTGAAATCAATGACAAAAGATGGGAGTGTCAACTCCATCATCTGTTGCATGTAGGGCATTATTTTAACCCTGAATTCTTCTACAAGGACCCAAGCACTTCTAGAGACAAGGAAGTGACTACGGGGCTGTATATGAATGCATTGAAAGGCTCTCAATTGACACGCATACGAATGGTCGGGCTCTTAGTGAGCTACCCATATATAGGAGAGGGCAAGAGTTGTTTGGCTTCGCTTCTGCAGTTGGACAGAGATCCACTTTGTCTCTCTGTATGTTAAAGTGTATTGTTAATTCAAATTAAATGAATACTGCATTATTTATATATGTTGCCTGCAATTTAGTATGTGTGTGTGTGTCTATATATATTGCATTTCAGAGGTCAAAATAGCAGCCATATCGCTACCCGCTATACCGCTTTTGGGATCGGCCCCTCCGCTTTGCTTTCCGGGATTGACATTTGACTACTTCGAATAGTCCACAATCCACGAATCAATTTCAATATTATCATTCTTTAATTAATTTATTTAACAAATTAGATGACTGATAATATTTGCAATCCCTATAGAAATAATAACTTGGTCCAGGATATCTATTATTAGAATTTAAGTACACATTATCTCCAGCCCTAGACCAAAGAGTTGGAACCAAGTTCAAGAAAAGGGTGATATTAGCAATCTTGCACAGATAGAAAATTAACAGGGAAAAGAAGAACGTGATACTTAGTGAAAGCTGGTAACCTAATTGGGGGAAAATTATGAGAGGAAAAGTGCTAGACTTACCTGGTTTGTCTATGTCTTATCTTGCGACATGATTTTCCTAGGCGATGCTTTGGAGAAGAACTGATAGATGAAAAACTGTTTTGCCTTCCGAAACTAGAAGTCTTGTATTTTTCAAGTGAACGAGGAGAATCAAGACGTCCCTTCCAAGACAAATTTTTGTTGGATACTGGTGAAGAATCCAAGTGAGAACCGGAGAGTTCATCTGACCCATGACGTCTCTCTTTTGAGCTCGTATACCTCTCACCCTCTTTCGAAGAATCATTACTAACACCAGATTCACAAGGAATGTCAGGGTCTGAGCCCGAATCAAATTCTTCGGATAGATCACTAATCCCTTGATTCTCCAAAATGGCAAGAACATCTGCAGTAGCCTTCTCAGCCATCTTCCTCTGAAGAGTCACTGTCCTAAGCTGTTCCTCCAACTCCCCAACCTGATTGACAAATTTGAATAAAAAAATAAAGTTAAAAAGAGGACATCGAGAAAGAAAAAAAAATGACTCCAAGAACTACCGAACCTAAACTTTACATGCCTTTTTTGCCAGTTCATCAGCTCTTTGTCTAGCACTTTTTGAGATGGACCTTTCAGAAAGCAACCTAGCCCGAAGGAACTCGATAGTCATTGCGTCCTCTGTGCAAGAAGTAGCCCTGTGTGACACATAAATCTAATTAATACAGCTCAACGGAAGATCTGTCACAGTAGGAAAAATGAAGAAATATTATACTAATGCTAATCTAGTAATGGAAAAATCCCAAATAACTACCACTTAATTTACTTTGAGAAATTTAGGATGCACGAAGCACCTACATGGTGACATCATTATATTCCTTTCATTCCCTTCCTCTCACTGCCTTCCGTTGGCCCCAAATACCCCCTCCGGACAAAGAAAAAAAAACAAGACGGAACTCCAATAACAAAATGAAAATATAGAGTTTAGATATAAAAATACCAATGTCCCTGTCCCTGTCAACTTCCCCAGAAAAAAGTTCACTTAATTTTAGTATCTCTTCCTTAGGAACACAAAAATATCCAAAAACTCAACCGAGGAACCAGCACATTGGCTGTATTTAACTGTAGTTGCCTCAAGGTTGTTCTACTCTTTGGTTAAACCTTATCTAGGCTACATCAGCTCGAGTCATACCAATTGTTACTTCTGCTGAGAGTTACCCAAAGCAGAAGGAAAAAGTTGGAACTGTAATCATGGAAAGAGTATTTACTATCTAGGAAAACGGCCACCTGTACCAAAAGGTAGGAGTGAAAGCCACCAGAGTGAGCCATCGTTGATACAGACTCTGGGTGGTATATATGATGTCATGATCCACAATGAGTAAATAAACAAGCTTAATGTTGCAATAAAGCCACTCTCCCACGTAATAACTTTTTTAGAAAGGTTCTCTCGTGGACTTGAGTTAACATAGTAGTCCTAGAATATGGAACGACTTGTGTCCAGGAAATTGGGATCAAAACTTGAATGACAATGATAGAATATATTTATTAGTCCAAGAGTTCCAGCCCTAACTCAAGCATTTGATGAGAACATCTCACCAATCTATCAATAACAGAGTGAACCAGTGGACGAGCCAACAAAAGTGGAAGCCCACTAGGTTCTCTCAATGTTCTTCTAAATTATAAAAATATGTTTGAAGAACCAAGCCAAAAAGTATTTTCGGGTTGAATTGATTCCCAAAACCAAATAAAACAATTTCCCAACTTCCATTAACAATTATAAACTAATCCCAAAACAAAGGCATCAAAATACAGTAAATTATAAATTATAAACATGAAAAAGGGGAACAAGAACACAATATTTGATTAATTATTAGACTCCACCACCAGAAGCAAACTATGAGTAAGTAAGCAAGCAAGCTAGCTATGTGACACACTATTGCAAAAATAAATAAATAAACTTGAACGAAATCAAACATATCATTACAATCACAATCGAAAAAAAGAAGTTAAAAAAAAGCATGGCAAGAAAAGCAACGGTGTAGGCAGCATGGGAAAGACCAGAAAAGCAGAAATTGAATAAAGGGAAAAGTCAAATTACCTCTGATCTTGCGAATCAAGCACGGGGTTTTGCATGATCACGAACAAACTTGCAACTCCGCAGGTTATTGGAATTCAGCAAAACCCCGATTATATCTTGGGTGTGTGTGGGTGAATGAACCCTAGCTTTAGATTTGATGGTTAGAGTGTGATTTGAGTGGGGAGAGGTCGGAGAAGGAAGGGGTTATTGCCTTATTATTGGGTCCGCTCGCTGGGAACGAACGAACGAAGGTTCTTACCGCCACCGTGACCCAACCGACCCCACCTCCGAACACTAATTGCCCACCTCTTCTTCTTTTCTTTTCCTTTTTTATTTATATTTATCCTCTATATCTACATTTTTTTCTATTTTTCTTTTGTAGGACTAGTTAGTATTAATTAATATTGCTTCAAAAAAAACTAGTTAGTATTAATATTTAATCTTAAAATCACTTTTAATCAAATGAGTATCCCAATTGTCCAATTGGGATATATATTCGTGATAATGTAAGGCACCAACGGGGATACTTAATCTTAAAACCACTTTTAACCAAATGAGTGACTCTGTTGGTGCAACGCTGAAATTGTCAAGGCACCAACGAGGATACTTAATCTTAAAACGTCCTCATATAGTTGGTGCTTTGGCAATTTCAGCAATATGAATACGTTGGCACTCGGATTTGGACTCGAGTGTAAGTAGTGATAATGTGTGTGTCTGATGTTTATTTGTCATTTCATATAAGTAGAATAAAAAATTGTCCATTTTGAGTCCATATTGTCGAGATAGTCAGATTGGTTTCCTTCACAAACTTTTTCGACCATCTGAGTAGTTTGGATGACTTTTTTTTTCCGTCTCTAATTGAATCAAAGTAAATCAAACCGAACATATTATTATATACCAATAAAAAATTAGAAAACCTATTCGGTCAAGCACACTCACACTTCCGATGATTAAGTATTCACACATACTTACGACTTACCTAGCACATACGGACAACGGTCACGCAGACATTCCCGCACATATGTAATTAAAATTACAAACTAAAACTACTATTTTGTTTTTAATTTAGTGTTGCTACATATATATATCCAACGTGCCTAAATAAATATTTAAAATAAATAAAAATGAATATTAAATAACATATATAAGTATTCCGTCAGTCAATTTAACATTTTTTTACCAGAACTCTAACGGGCCTAAATCAATTTTTTTTTCCAGGTGATGGTAAACCAAAATACACTATATTTGTATTTGTAGGGGACTCGAACAACTAACGAATGTGCTAAATTGTTCGGTAAAAATGATCTTAGTTGAATTGAATCAGTAGTAGTACAGACTGCAGTCGTGGAAGGAGGGTTGATCTTCGCATCAGAAACTTGTTGACCCTTCTGAATTGAAACAAAAATGCATTACTGGGTTGGAGCTACATCTTCTGATTACGCCGGAACTCCTCCCCAACCTCGTAGGTAAGTAACATGTCAATCACAATCAATTTCTCTCTTTTCCTTTCTAAATTGTTCACAGATTGACTTTGTTTCTTATCATTGTCAGCGGTCATTCTGCTGTTAATATTGGGAAATCCAAGGTTGTAGTGTTCGGTGGCCTTGTCGATAAGAAGTTCCTCAGTGATATTGTTGTCTACGATATTGGTACCCCTTTTCTTTTCCTTTTTTATTTATTTCAGTTTATTTTAGGGTTATTAAAATTGGGTATTTGATTCACTGTATCAATTTTCAGAGGCCAAACTATGGTTTAAGCCAGAATGCACGGGAAGTGATTCAGATGGGCATGTTGGTCCCAGTCCACGAGCATTCCATGTTGCTGTTTCCATTGATTGTCACATGTTCATTTTTGGAGGCCGTTATGGGGGTCAAAGGTCTGTGTTTCTGCAATTTTGATGTTTGTGTTTTATTTCTCACTCTATCTTATCAAATTCTTAATCTTGCAACTAATCTTGGTTATACAATCATAAATGGATGTAGTTAGTTTTAGATTGAGCAGTACTTACATACAATACCATAGGTGTTGTACGTCCCGTTCTAGAGAAAAATTGTCAGTTTTTTTTTGTTAACTGACATAACAATTGTTGATAAAAATCCTAAGAATACACCTACCTTGTAGTTTCTACCAGTTACCTAATTTATTATATGGGGAACAACACCACCAGTACCTAGAGTAATGTATCTAAGTTTTTTCCTTTTAGATTTAAGTAAAATCATTTTGGCTGTCAATTGTCATTGTTTTATGGTGAGCTTTAATGCATGTCAACTCTCACGCTCTTACATCAGTACATGTTGATTCGTTTCTCACCATAAAGTCTGCATTTTACAGGTTGGGGGACTTTTGGGTTTTGGATACTGGTATGACATTTTGTATTCTTATATTTGTGTAGTTTATGTTTGTGATAACTTTCTTTTTTGGAGAATTGACAAGTTTGGGACTGATGCTTTATTGGCATGTTGGCGCTTGGAACAAATGATGATAATGTTCAAGATATATGGCAATGGTCTGAACTAACCAGCTTTGGTGACTTGCCTTCACCACGAGATTTTGCTGCAGCGTCGGCTATTGGAAACCGGAAAATTGTTATGTGAGACCTATAATATTTAATTTGATTTCTTAACCCAGTTGGCTGGATTAGGATTAAATTAAAACATGTGATAAGGTGGGTTTAATATGATGCAGGTATGGTGGATGGGATGGGAAAAAGTGGTTATCCGATGTTTATTTATTGGACACAAGTATATTTCTACGTCTCTTGTACTAAATTTTATCTCCCAAATGTAATAGCCTTTTATTGTAACGTCGTCTTATTTTCGTAGTATCCCTTGAGTGGATGGAGCTCTCAGTTTCTGGAACATTGCCACACCCTAGATGTGGGCATTCTGCCACCATGGTCGAAAAACGGCTGCTTGTTTATGGTGGAAGAGGTTAGGTGACATTATTCTCCTTGTTTAGGAATTGGTTTACTTGCATGTTTATATTAGTCCTTTTATCCAAAATATAAAAGGAAAATACTTACGAGTGGCACTTTTAAGGAATCTAAAGCAGAAAGAATTTACTTGAATGACAACTTTTTAAGCTACCCATGTATTAAACAATGTATTTTTCAATAATTTTTTTTTCTTCCTATTTGTTGATTTTTTTTATCATCAGTGTCTTGTAGGACACTTGTTAGCCAGACTCAAAAAAATACACTTAGCTATTACTTGCCATTTTCTACATGTGTTGAGATTGAGATTTGTTAGCCACCTGCTAACTTGATTCTTCAATACAGAACCTGTCAAGGCCTGGGACAGTGGCTAGGTGGTCTTGGCAGGGTTATTTTATTCAAAGTACAGAGGAAAAGACTTCATACACTGATGCACTAGCACCTCCACTGATATCTAATCAGTCTTCTAACATGGTTATCAATTGAATGCCTTCACCATTGTCTAATACCCCTTTATATAATAAGGGTACAGAGCACTGATTACTAACAGTCTATTAACAACCTTCTAACTAACTAATAACTACTATAACTAACCTATAACCTCCATAACTAACACATAACAGATTATTAATCAATCCGGGTACATATTAGTTGTTAGGTCACACTGACAACACTTATTTCTTATTCTTTCTGGCATACACTTTGAGGGGTCTAACAATGCCTCCCTCTTTTGGAGCAACCTTGTCCTCAAGGTTGAATTGAGGGAATTGTCTCTTGAAGGTAGTCTCTTCCTCCCAGGTAGCATCCTCTGCAGGGAGTCCCTTCCAGTGTACTAAAACTTGTTGTATGTCTTGCTCCTGCTGTTGCCCAGTTCTTCTGTCAAGGATTTCCTTGGGCTCAAATATTTCATTTGATCCTTGTAGCTCTGTAGGAAGTCTTTCTTCTATAGGATGATCCCCAATTGCTAGCTTAAGTTGAGAAACGTGGAACACTGGATGAATTCTAGCTGTTTCTGGCAGTTGTAATTGAAAGGCTACTGTACCAATTTGTTTAGTCACCAGGAATGGCCCATAGTATCTGGCTGCTAGCTTCGGATGCAGTTTGGTGGGCATTGAAACTTGCCTATGAGGCCTAATTTTGAGGAACACCTTATCCCCTACCTTAATATTGGATTGCTTTCTGTGGGTATTAGCATGTCTACTCATCTGTTCTTGAGCCTTCTGTAGATGCAGTTTTAGTTGCTTCAGTGCCTCATCCCTAGATAACAGGTCTTGTGCTACAGCTTCTACTACAGTTTCTCCTGGGATGTACTTAGTGATTGTAGGGGGTGGCCTGCCATACACTGCTTCAAATGGTGTAGTCCTTGTAGACTTCTGAAAGCTGGTGTTGTACCAGTACTCTGCCCATGGTAGGTATTCAAGCCATGCCTTCGGTTGTTCTGCACAGAAACATCTTAGGTATGTCTCTAATATTCTGTTAATAACCTCAGTTTGCCCATCACTCTGTGGATGGTAAGCTGTACTCATCTTCAGTTTGGTGCCCTGCTGCTTAAATAATTCCTGCCAGAAAAAACTTAGAAAAACTGGGTCTCTGTCACTTACAATTGAGCTGGGAATGCCATGAATTCTCACTATCTCTTTGATGAATTTTTCAGCTACTATCTTGGCTGTGAAAGGATGCTTTAGAGGAATAAAATGGCTGTATTTGCTCAGCCTATCCACCACCACTAGAATCACCTCATACCCTTTAATTTTAGGAAGTTTAACTATGAAGTCCATACTCAACTCCTCCCATATACCATTAGGTATAGGAAGTGGCTGTAAGAGACCAGCAGGGGAGCATGCCAAGTATTTACTCTTTTGACAGACTTGGCAAGATGCTACATATTTAGTAATGGTCCCTTTCATTCCTATCCAATAAAGTGATTGAGCTATCCTCCTATAAGTCCTATATACGCCTGAGTGCCCTCCCATAGGGGTAGTGTGAAACTCTTCTAGGAGTGTGGGAATCCACTGAGATTGACCTGAAATAACTAACCTTCCTTTATAGTGTAGCCTACCTTGCTCAAGAGTGTAATGAGGGTGAGAGTCAGGGTCTGATGCCAGTTCTTCTTTAATTTTTTTGAGTACAGAATCTTGCTCTATCTCTGTATTTATGCTGTCAATGTCTTGCCATGTGGCTTTGCTTAAAGTTTGTAGATCAGGTTCCTCGTATTGTCTTGATAGGGCATCCGCTACCTTGTTGGTTGACCCCTTCTTGTATATGATCTCAAAATCATAACCTAAGAGTTTGGCAATCCAGTTTTGTTGGTTTTGGGATATCACAGTTTGCTCTAATAGGAATTTTAAACTCTTGTGGTCAGTGTAAACTTGAAATTTCCTACCTATTAGATACGCTCTCCAATGTTGGATGGCTAAAACTAAGGCCATTAATTCTTTTTCATAGGTGGATTTGGTAAGGGACTTATCAGATAGGCCTTTACTAAAGTATGCTATAGGTTTATTTTGTTGAGTGAGCACTGCTCCCAATCCTAGACCTGAGGCGTCACATTCTACGCAGAAAGTTTTGTTAAAATTAGGCATAGACAAGACAGGGGCTGTTGTGATGGCTCTCTGTAGTTCCTGGAAGGCCTTGGTGCTATCTAGTGTCCATTCAAATTGTCCCTTCTTTAACAGGTTGGTGAGAGGCCTGGCTATCTTCCCATAGTTGTTTACAAACTTCCTATAGTAGCCGGTAAGTCCTAGGAATCCCCTTAATGCTTTGATGGATTTAGGGATGGGCCAATTGAGGATTGCTTCTGTTTTCTGCGGGTCCATAGACACTCCTTGTTGACTAATGACATGGCCTAGATACCTCACTTCTTCTTTACCTAGCTCACACTTTTTAAGGTTGGCATGGAAAGAATTTTCTTCTAAGGTCTCCAGAACTTGTTCAAGGTGATGCAAATGTTCTTTCCAAGTTCTACTATATACTAGGATATCATCAAAGAAGACAAGGACACATTTCCTAAGATATGGTTTAAGAGCAGCATTCATGGCATGTTGGAAGGTAGCTGGGGCATTTGTGAGTCCAAAGGGCATGACCAGTGTCTCATAATGTCCCTGGTGTGTCCTAAAAGCAGTTTTCTGGATGTCATTCTCATCCATACGAATTTGGTGATACCCAGCCCTTAAATCTATCTTAGAAAAGTAACATGCTCCATGCAATTCATCAAGCAATTCTTCTATCACTGGTATAGGAAACTTGTCAGGGATAGTGGCCTTGTTTAGGGCTCTATAGTCTACACAGAATCTCCAACTTCCATCTTTCTTTTTTACTAAGATTACAGGGCTGGAATATGGGCTGTTACTAGGCCTAATGATACCTGCTTTCAACATTTCATCTACTTGCCTTTCTATTTCATTTTTTTGTAGATGGGGGTATCTATAGGGTCTCACATTAATAGGACCTTCTCCACTCTTAATTGGGATCTTATGGTCCACTCCTCTCTTAGGGGGTAGCCCTACAGGTTCTTGGAACACCCTAGCATACCTTTCTAGCAGTTTCTGAATGTCTTTTGGTTGGGCAGAGTCTTCTAGGTTGCCTAAGGTGCAGGTCAGTTTCTCATATTGGTCCTTAGAGTTCCACACTACAGCTACAGCCTCTATTTCAATTAACTTCAAGAGCTGTTGAGGTGAAATTAGAGACTTACCAAGGCTAGGGTCCCCTTTTAGCTCTACAGGTCCTTGTGGAGTGTTGAATTTCATAGTTAAGTTCTGCCAATTTGTTTGAACATCCCCCAATGTTGCCAGCCAAGAGATTCCCAATACCATGTCTACTCCCCCTAGTTCAAAAACCAGGGTGTCCACAGCAAAATGATAGTTTCCAATGGCTACTTGTACCCCTCTGCATTTTCCCAAGGTACTCTTTTTGTATCCATCACCCAAACGCACACTGTAGATTCCTTCCGCACCCATGTGTAGACCCAATTTATCAACCAGTGTCTTGGAGATGAAGTTGTGGGTAGCACCACTGTCAATGAGTATCACAATCACCACCCCATTGATGATGGCAATTACTTTCATAGTCTTGGGTTGAGTCAATCCCATAGAGGTAAACTGGGAGAGCTCTATGACATTCAGTTCCTGTTCTGTCTTGGACTCTTCACTATGATCAGAACCTTCTTCCAGCATCACTATCTCACCTGACTCATCAATGTCTTCATTGTCTCCCAAAATTATCACTCTCATGCTCCCTTCAGGACAACGATGTCCTGGGCTATAGGGTCCTCCACACGAGAAACACAGGTTTTCCTTCCACCTCCTTGCGTGTTCTGCTTTGGGCAGGAAACGAGTTCCTACTCCTCTGTTTTGGTTCTTTCCTCCTGCAATCTTGCTGTTGTTGTTCGCCTGGGGTGTAGGGTTGGATGCGCTCGCATTAGGTCTCGTATTACCCCCTGTATCGTTACCAGGTCGTCGCGACCCGTTTGGTTCATCGCGCGACCCGTTTCGCGCCGTAACTCCATTTCCACGATAACGTGAATCTTTGAACCTTGGTGGCGTGTTCACTGGGCTTCTGGGGTCCCTCTGTGCTTCCTCGATTTGTCTTGCCAGAGACAAAGCCTTAACCAGTTTCTTGGGGTCTTGGATCCGAACTTGATCGCGAATGGCTTTGCGCAACCCGGCTAGAAAATACCCCAGCATGATGTGTGCCGGTGTCCCCTTTGCTTGGGCTAATAGCAATTCGAATTCACGAATGTAATCGTTCACGCTCCCTCGTTGCTTGATTGCTGATAGACGCTCGTGTATGGATCCCTGTGCACAATCCCCAAATCGCTCCATTAGGGCTTCAGAGAGGGTTGTCCAAGATGGATCGTGGGTTTCATCCTTCCAATATTGAAACCAATGAATGGCTTCTCCCTCCATGCAAATTAAGGCAAGTCGCATCTTTTCGTCGTCTTCTTTGATCTTCTGTAATTCAAAGAATTTCTCTGCCTTCGTTAACCATCCCAGTGGGTCGTCACCTTCGAAGGTTGGCAATTCCACCTTCTTCGTCCACGCGCGAGTGATTTCGTGGCGATTGTCACCCTCTTCGTCCGCCACAGTCTTGTGCGGCGTCAGAGGTGGGTCGTTCTTGTTCACCGATGCGTCGTCCCTTGGCTTTTCTTGCATCAGCTGCAGTTGTTGAATAGCTTTCATCATCTCTGCGAGTTTTGTGTTGATATCTTCACTGAAGGCTTGAATCTTGTCATCAATCCTTTCATCAACCTTTTTCTCTAACGCTGTAGCTTCTGTATCTCCTCGTGTCTTCGTCATCTTCGAATCCGGCAGGTCGGACCAAATGTTAGCCACCTGCTAACTTGATTCTTCAATACAGAACCTGTCAAGGCCTGGGACAGTGGCCAGGTGGTCTTGGCAGGGTTATTTTATTCAAAGTACAGAGGAAAAGACTTCATACACTGATGCACTAGCACCTCCACTGATATCTAATCAGTCTTCTAACATGGTTATCAATTGAATGCCTTCACCATTGTCTAATACCCCTTTATATAATAAGGGTACAGAGCACTGATTACTAACAGTCTATTAACAACCTTCTAACTAACTAATAACTACTATAACTAACCTATAACCTCCATAACTAACACATAACAGATTATTAATCAATCCGGGTACATATTAGTTGTTAGGTCACACTGACAACACTTATTTCTTATTCTTTCTGGCATACACTTTGAGGGGTCTAACAAGATTTGAGACTTTCATCATGTGATTGATCCTTTATTTTTCTTCTCAAATTTTCATTTCTATTTATATTTTGTGAATTTCCATGTCAAAGGAGTATGTCTTAATTTCTCAAATAATGATCAGCTGCAATTAGATGCATGCATCCCATCACCTTCACAATTATTTCAGTTACATTTTAGGAGAAAATTTGGCACTTTTCTTTGGTTTTACTTTAGGGACAAGATTGATAAAATTTCAGATTTGCATTACATCTTATATACACTTTTTTACATAGTCAAACTAATAAAATTCAATTTTTAGGCATTGGGTAACTTTTTCAAATATTGAAAGGTTGTCTAGCATGTATATTGATCGCTGCATTTTCAATCTCATAAGAAGTTATTAGCTGAAATTAGTGTGTCTGACTTTGACAGGAGGAGGTGGACCAATTATGGGTGATTTATGGGCCTTAAAGGGCCTTATTGAAGAAGGTACTTATATTGGTTTACCATCTTTATATGTCTATCATTTATGCTGTTGTTATTTAGTTAAAGGCTGCAATTTGTTATACCCACATCTTGTTCCTTTTCTTTATGTCAATTTTCAAGTGCTAAATCTTCATTTCTTACGAAATTCATTGATTTTATTCAAAGTTAATGTTTACCCTTCATCAGTATGAAACTTTTTAAACTAATTAGTTTGACTCAATATTTTGGTTTTGCACTTGACTCAATATCTCAGTTTTGATTAGAGCTGATTATCTCTACTCAATATTTAATTTTGATGCCTATTGCTTCTAGTTCTAGGAACTTTACATTTTTGAAGTACAAATTAATTCGACTGTATTAGGGCGTTTTTAACTCTAGTTGATTCTTTCTTTCATTTTATTTCCTTTGGAGGATTTCTTATTGTTCACTTACTTATACTTTCTCTCATCGTTAATCCATATTCTTATTCTTAATTTAATTATTGGTGGCTTCTTATTGAACTGGGTTATGTACTTATAGTTTATATGTGTTGTGGAGGGAAGAGAACGAAACACCTGGGTGGACTCAATTAAAGCTTCCAGGTCAAGCTCCTTCTCCCCGTTGTGGCCATACAGTTACATCTGCAGGACACTATGTAATCACATTTATACAATCCTTATTCCTCTTTCTAGTTTTGCTCTTTTTTGTAGATTCCGTTTTGTCTTTTACTGGCAAATATGGTTTTTATACCGTTTCTGTAGTCCCACCTTATTATAATGTAATAGAATAATCATTAAATGTATTATTGTCATTATTCTTAGGTAGCGTTGGCCCAACTTTTGACAGCTTACAAACTATTTTAAAGTTAAAGCTATAAATAAGAGCTTTAAAGTAAAATTAAAGTTGTTTGGTAGTTTTTCAGAATTTTTCCCACCATACTTGTTAAATCTTCCACGTATGGTTATGTGAATTTACCCATTTAACTTGAAATCCTGTCATTTATTCATTTCTTTCATTCTGTTGGAGGGGATTTTGCAGTTGTTGATGTTTGGAGGGCACGGAACTGGTGGATGGTTGAGTCGTTATGATATCTATTATAATGACTGCATTATATTGGACAGAGGTGAGAACTTTCAAAGCCTATTTGGAATGATGGTAGGCTTATCTATCACCACTGTTATTTTTGGAAACCATTAAATTACTATGCCTTTTTGTTAATATATTCAATTTAAAGTCGACTTGAAACGATCTCCAGCATCATTGTAGATACATTTCTTACACACTGCATACGGTCTGGGAATTTGCTAATTGTTTTGAGGGAGAAAACCGGATGATGGGTGTTGGTTGCACGAAGAATAATTTCTATTTCGAGCTTGAATTAATTACATTATTCTAGAAAGAAACAAAAGAGCTAATGATTCAAATTCATGTCCGTGAATGATTGTGCATGTTACATGTTGCTTTAACTTCTGCTGAAGAGTCGAGTTTGTAAGTATGGTATTTAGATGCATGATTATGGGACAAATAATGTGTTAGCCTTCCTTTTGGTTTATCTCATGACAAAGTCATGCACTTAATCAAAGTTTTTACTGGAGAAATTGCCAATACTTAATCCCAAAAACCTCATATTGTTGGGTGGGCTAATTTTTTGTTCTTCTGTTTCATGTAGTTTCAGCACAGTGGAAGCGGCTATCCATAGGAAATGAACCCCCTCCGGCTCGAGCATACCACTCTATGACACCTATTGGTTCACGGTATATGCTAATTGGTGGCTTTGATGGGAAATCAACTTATGGCGATCCATGGTGGTTAGTCCCACAAGGTATTCATTGTTCCTTCAAGGTCTATAAGGTCTTCAAAGTTATTATTATTATTATTATTATTATTATTATTATTATTATTATTATCATCATCATCGTCATTATTATTATTGTAAAATTCTCATTCACTCCAGGTATCTTCACTGATGAACTGTGTGCAAATGAGGGTTTTTAACTGTTTTTTGTTTCACTGTCTTCTATTCATGCAATATTCTTTGCCAAACAATAATGACTTACTGCATGGAGTACGTTGTTTTCTCTATGTGTATATGATTTGCTGCATCTTCTTTATGAATCTATTGGAATATTGTTTTTGAGTTGACTTAACGTAATATTCTAATCTCGACACTTTCTAATCTGTTTTAATTTAAATACCCAGTCAATCGATCTTTTTCAATAAATACTGTTTTTCGTGGAGTACATTTTCAATAAGAAGCTTAAACCTTTCAAGCTTATGAGAGAAGTCTTGAAAGAATGAGCAGTCAAAAGTCCAAGGCTAGAAAAATAGATAATTTCTCTCTTTTCTTTACTTGTTCTGCAGATGACCCAATTGCAGATAGGTTAACTGCATCTCCACCCAGAAATATCCCCGAAAGTAATGATGCAGCATCGCTTAATGGTAATTTTCAACCTCAAGTGAAGGTATTGGTTAAACTTGTTTTGGTAGCACCCATCTCTTATTTAAGTTTCAACACTTGGATTTAGTTTAGAAAAAGGAATGCCTTATCTCCGTGGTTCTTTTCTTAATATTCCTCTTAATTTGAAGATAATATTCAAAACTTAGATTCCATAAGAAAATTAGTAGTCATAATACCAAGTATTTCATTTAAAATAAAATGGGGAATTGCTATAGCCAGCACTTGTTACTCTGGGTTACTAAATGCTTAATTTTACTAGTGTTTCAAGTATCATTAATTATTTAATGAATATAAATAATATTAGAATAGCGGCTATCTCGCTACCAAAAATTTAAAATTGTACTTTGATACTTATTCCACATTACGCCTCTATATTTTGACAATCTTTGATTTCAAGTGTTGATTCTAAGAAATTTTGAACACATCACATTACCTTTCTGTTGTTCAATAGATCCATCTTCATTTCTTAGTTTAATTTACTGCCAATGCCTTTCTCAGGAAAACCAAGCAGAGAAATTTCCTTTCTCAGAGTTGCAACGAAGATTGCAAATATCACCTTTACCGTCCAATTCTAGGCTTCCAATTGTGACTGAGTTGGAAGATAAAGAGCTTCTTGAATTAGCATTGAGATTAGCAGGTGAAAAAGTTTCTACAAATTCACTGGTAAAGTAAAACGTTCCTATACTTGTGTAAAACTTTTCTTTATGTTGGTATCACAGTAGTAATTAAATTGAAAGTGTTTGATTTCGCAATAAAAAGGCAATTGAAGCACTTCGTGAACACTGGAGAAAGACTGAATCAAATATGGTTAAACTCACAGAGCTTGGACCATTGCTTCGGGACTACCAACGTCTAATTAACCGGCTTCATCAGTAAGAACTGCAATTTTCATTCGTTCATTTCTTTGTTTACTATTTTCCCCTATGTTGTTTACTTTTAAATCTTGACTGATGAATAGTTGGGTTTGGCTTACGTTGATTTTATTCCAACTTGACTAGAGAAAAAAGTACATCTGAGCAGCAACCTGGCTTTGATGAACACGAGACGCATAAATTTTACCATGTCAAAAATGCTTCTCAGGTATGCTTTTTGTGTATATAAGGATATTTGCTATAACTTGTATTTCTCCTTAGATATGCCTTTTTATTTTAAAATACGAAGAATTAATTGCATTATATTTTGAGTACCTATTAGTGTTATTGATTGCGGATAGCGAACCATAATGGATGGCCAAAATTCGCTATTTTAAAAGACTATGGCACCGCCATCTTTCATAAATTGGCCATGCGGCCATGCCACTGTTATGAAAATTATATCAAAACTATTATGAAAATTTGATAACACTGGTACCTACAAAAATAATATCAAAACTATGAGTTATGACCTTGCTGATTCTTGGTGAAGATTGAAACTGAAAACACATAATGTTGTCTGGTATTGCACTCTTTGTAAACACTATATATATTGCAGTCACTTTGTTTGAATTTGAAATAAGAAAGTTTGTTTTTATGTTTAATTATTCTTATGAACTAATTATTCCAAAAGTTTTGGTTCTTAGGTATAGAATAATTTTTTTATCATATTGATAACAATTACAATGCTCCTAATTATTCTCTGATTGTCTCACTTTACTCATGTTGCAGTTGCGCATGGATGATATACCAAAACTTTTGTCAGAGTACAAACAGCTTCCTATGTAAACATCTGTTTGATTAAAATGTTATCTATTGAATTAGGAGTTTGCTACATGATAAGTATCCGGATAATTTATCATGTAAAAGACAATTATTAAGGATTGGTGCAGTTCTAACTTGACTTGAGTATCTGTTGAATTAAGAGTTTGCTACTATTTGGACATTGAAATGCCTGTAATTAATGGAGATGTGCATTGTAATTGTTTTTTAATAAATTATAAGTGCATATTATCGAATACTACTTTAATTCCTAGCTGCTCATTGTCTCTCTCTCTTTTTTTTCAATAAATCAAAGTTGAAAATTTTTGTTGCCATTTATTCTGTGGGTCCATAAACAAAGCATTGTCAATAATGAAAATATAAGTACATTTAAAATACAAACCACTGAAAGTTGAATAAGCCAAGATAGGAAACACAGCACACTCTGTTAGAGATTATTGTTTTAGTTACATTGACTCTATGGTCTTGCATAGCTCCTCCAATTTCTTCATCCTCAGTCTTTCACTCTCGCTCAGCAGCTATTGATAAAATTGCAAATATAGAAAGAGATACATTAATTGATACCAAGGTAGCTTAAAACTAAAATATAACTTTGAAAGAACTTCTAGCTTTCTTTAGAAATCAAGAGGTGAAAACATAACTGTTGAGTACTATACCTCAGTTAGTGTGGCTACCATATGATTCTTCTCTTTGTTCTTTTCATTGAAAGCTTCTAAGGCTTCTTTATACTCTTTCTCCTATCAATAAATTTCAAAGTTTAGTTCTCACTATTATCTTGTCAATTGTCATATATATGAACCAAGTAGTTCCAAATTTTAGAGCACAAGGTAATAGAATACTTCAATCGTCAATCTAGAATAGTAGTTATATTATAGACCAGATATATATCAGTTATTCAATAAAACTAAAAATGTATTTTTCTCTTTATATATGAGACCAAAGGGAGTAGTTGTTATGTTAGTATCTTCTCCTATGGTACCTTTTTCTGGTAGTTTTGTCCGAGTTGCTTTAAATCTTTATTAGCCAAATCAATCTTCTTTCGAACCATTGCAACTTCCTTCCTCATAGGATCATCCAACACTTCAAGCTCCTAGTAAATTATTACATGATAAAAAGAACATATGGTTAGCATAACTTTAACTTCAATAACTGAAAGTTTCTGCTGAAATGAAACTTACTTCCCAAATGTGTGCCAAGCGCCGTGTCTCTTGTTCAGCGCGTCCGAGTTGAAGTTCAACTCTCTCTTTCACCTCCATCTTTCTCCTCTCAATCTCTTCTTCCTTAGCTTGAAATGTGGAAATGGCCAATTTTGAAACATCCTCATCCTCACACTCTTCTGTTGATAGCCTCCCACTGCTTCCAATACTCCCATGGTTCTTCATTTTCTGCATTTTGCTTCTGTTACTGCAAAACAGACACATATGTTTCCACAAAACTTTGCTCCAATTAATGTGTTATGTTTATGTCGGGTAGCAGAAGCTTGTTTTGCTTCTACTTCAATATTCTTTCTTTCTATCCATCTCAACAACTGGTTTTCTCTTCACTTCTAAAAGCAGTAAAGAGATTCTGTTATAGAAATATTTGTTGTATTTGAGGAACCTTAGAGAATAAGTGCTCTCACTGGTCCTCAAGTTTTAGCAGTAAATTTCAAATGAATCTGTTATTGCATCTACAATTAACAACTGTTTCTTGATGGATTAGATAATGGGCTTTTCTATTGTTTGTCAATGGATACTTTTAAACCCTTCCTTTTCTAAAAAGGAAGTTAGAATCTTATATTCAAAGTCAGCTAATGGGTGCCACTGCCAACTTATTTTCCTTCAAGCCAAAGATATATATACTATTGGTAATTTGGTATTGAATTCTTGTGAATTTGTTATTTACAATCTTGGTTAGATATTTACATTTAACATTGGACATGAACATAATTATCAACACTCATGGTTGATGATGCTAATTAGATTATGTAGTACAAGTGGTTTGACATGAGTTGCCCCATTTTATACTTTTCTGATAAATAAAAGAATGATGCAGTTAAGTTTAATGCAGTTGGATATGGTGAAATTTTGGAGCATAAATACCATTTCTCCTTGCATTTTTGGCAAGGTTTTATTCGTGTTTAATGAATGTGTAGTTGATGGATACTATTTATAAGTTAGAGATTTCCTATGTAATAGAATTTATGTTGCACATGATTGTGAGAATAAAGTTAAAAGAGAAATGGATGAGAAAGAGAGAAAATTTGATGTCTTATTTGTACAAGAGACAAAGAAAAGAAACAGAAGAGAGATAGTATATTATTTTTTAAAAGACAAAAATGTCCTTCAACTAACAAGCCAGTATAAAATTGTCAAAAAAAAAACAAGCCAGTAAAAACTTCATATGGAATAGATTTCACTTTCCATTAATTTAAATTTAATTATTTGATTATATTTAAAATCCCACTATTTAAATATTTCCTTTATTCTTAGGATATTTTCCATTTTACACGTTAATTTAAATTTTTTCTTTTTCTTTATATTATAGTAAATTTATTTAATATTATATAACACATCAAATATTTGCAGCTTTTTTAATAAAATTTTAATAATATTTTGTTGGTGTTAAATCATAATGTTTTTTATTATAAATTATAGTAAATGTTTAGTCTGAGTAACTTTTTGGTTCCAATGTAAGTACCTTAGCTCAAGCAAAAAATTGCAAAGTTAGTAAATTTTCTCCATTTATGGAAAACAAAGAAAATCCGCACACATGAACAATGTTTCGGGTCTATGTCCCAATTTTCTAGTAGGTTGAGAGTTGATTTGAGCCTCTCTCGTATGAGCTAAGAACATTCTATTAGTTCTACTTTTGATGAGTTAGGCAATGAGAGTACCTGCAAAAATACTCTAACACTTGAATTAGTATCACTTGAGCCTTGTTTTCTATTTATGTTCTCAAGTTATACCTTGATACATTGAGGCTTGATGTTATTCTGGGATGAACATCATCTGTTTTCTAGGATGCACCGACATTCTCAAGTACTATTTTTGGTGAGCTCGAAGTTTGAACTGCAAATCTTCTTAATAGGGAAATAAGATCCTCATAAAAGGAGGCTGTGTTTTTTTAGGTTCCTACTCTAATGCATGAAAATCTCTTAGTTGTATATATGTTTCTTTTTTACAAAAGAAAAAGTGCTTATGTTAGATGTATATGTGTTTTTTTGGACATAAATTATGATGTATATATGTATATAGCATGAAACATGGTTTTCTTTTTTGAAACATTTAATATTTATTAAGTCATAGATACAGAAGAGTTCAAGTGAGACATGGTCGAGGCACCCTCCAACTCCAACTGAATTTCATCTTAGCCGAGTTATCCTATAGTCGAGGCACCCTCCAACTCCAACTGAGTTTCATCTTACCTCGACATACTTTATCATTCCCTCAGGGACTCAGCCTTCTTGATATATATGTTATCAGTGTCATACTTTCCAACCGAGCTTCCCTCCGTAGTCATTCATCTAACAAATATTATTTCATAGCTTACCTCGGCTTAACCCTAACTTCAGACTTCTCATTTTCCATTAACTAACAACTTAATTAATTTTGGGTGTTAACAGAATAATATAAAAAATATAATTTTTTTCTAACTCTTCTTAATAAACGTGCATAACTATAACCAAAAAAACGTGCATAACCGTATTTTGCTTATAGTGTATGAAACGGCTTAATGTATAAATGAAAAATGTTGTATTAACATATCATTGATATACATAATAATTAAATATACATAGTACTCTATCAATCATTTACTAAATATAATTAGTAATTAATCATGTATCTTTAGTAGTAAAATTGGTGAATGCTTTTGACTCTGAGATTGTCAAAATAACAGATTTGCCCAGGAATAGGATACGATAAAACGTGTGAAGACCATAATATGGGAACTGAACCGTCTTCCAAAAACGAGAAAGCTGTGAATCCAAAAATATCAACCATCTTTCAGCTTCAGTGACAGTCACAGAGGCGACTCATCTCCATGATTCGTCTTCTCTTTCAATCCATGCAACTTCGCGCTTTCCCCCAAAAGGTTTGACAACAACAACAACAACAACAACAACAACAACTACTACTACAAATCTCATCTCATTCGTCAATCACTTCTATTTTTTAAATTTTTTGCTTAATCTTTATCTGCAATCCACCTTTCAACATCTTTCTAGGGTTTCTCTCTTTTCTTAGATCCTTTTTTCGATTTTCCTAAATTCGACCTAAAGGGTATTTAGGGTTTGCTTTTGTTTACTCAAATAACCATGCAATACAGTCTACGAGATGAAGAGCACATTGCACTCTCTCCCTCTTCCAAGTTGCGTGCCCAGCACCCACTTGAATCGGTTCCTGAACCGTATCGGAGAAATCGCCGTGAAGGATCGGATCGGCCTCCGGTGCAGCATAGGAACTTGAGTCCTCTGAAGGTGGATGGTGTGAGAAGGGTTGGTGGTGATGAGTTTGAAAGGAGGGATTTTGATTGGCATTTGAGTGGTCGAAGGAGTGGTAGGGTTCGTTCAAGATCCCCTCCTGCTGAAAAACTGAGGAAAAGGTCACATTTTGATGATGGGGTTAGTCTTAGAAGTTGTTCACCACCACCTTTGGGGTTGAGACCAAGATATGAGTTGTCAAAAACCATGGATTACGGTGTTGATGATGTAAACTTGGATGCAAAGCGTGTTTACCTCAATAGAGAAAAGGACTTGATTGAAAGCAGATTAGATACTGGACATGGTATTGGGGATCAAAGGTTTGTAAGAAGTGGAAATGAAGTAGGAGGAAGTTCATATAGGTCTATTCCTGATATGGGAATAAATGTAACATCACGGTATGATGAAGCTGAGGGGCACTTGCCTCCGCCATCGAGGAGTGTGTCAAGAGGTGTGCCTGCTGGGAGATTTGAGCATGAAAGGATACAGCATCGGGAGCATCCTCCTGTGGATAAGATACCTATCACAGAATCCCATAGTAGGGCAGATAAAACTATGTTTCATGCAGGAGATATTTGCCATTCCAAATTATCTCCCTCTTATGCTAAGGATTTTGCAGGCACTTCTCACTTGAGGGAATATGGAAACTCCTCCATAGAAATGACAAAGAGTGATTTTCTATGCTCACATGGTGATGCTGTATGTGTACCTACATCTTATGATCGGCCAAGGAGCAGTGGAAAACTTGCAGAAGATGTAGGGTTTAGTGGACACAGTCAAAGGCCATTTATGGACACTACTAGAGGTCCTGATGTTGGGCAGAGGAATATGATGTGTCACCAACAATGTGAGTTTAGTCCTACCAGGAATGAGCATATGGATTATTTTAATTCAAGATCACAGGCAAGAGCGGGACAAGATGAACATTTATATCACTATGATGATATACCTAGAAGGGTAGCTCCTCATGGTCGATTGGACTACGAACAAGCTGTAATGGAATATGACAATAGGGAGTTATCCGGACATTTTTCACATTCAGATTTACAAAGAACTGGTAGGAGTGAAGATTCCTATGACAATCCAAGAAGGGGTATCATGCATGACCACCCAACACAGAAGCCAGCATATGTAGACTATCATGATCATGATGCATCACAGAAGCCAACATATGCAGACTATCATGATGCATCACAGAAGCGAACATATGTATATCATCATGATCATGATGATATAAGAAGAACATCAATTTCATCAATGCAAGGTGAAGCCTATTTGCGTTCAGGATATAATTATCCTGAAATTGCAGCAGAGAGAATGCCAAATGGTTATGAAGTTTCATATCCGGGTGCACCAGAAGCTGGCCGAATATCAATTTTAAGAGCAGAATATGACTCTCGAAGAGACAGAGGTCTTGGGCTTCAGCAAGAAAGGTATCAAAGTTCACATATGTCTAAACATAATTCAGAAACCTATAGACAAGCTATCAGGATGCAGGAAATGGATCAAAATGTTGGCATTTGTGATCATTCAGATAGACTTGTGAAAAGAAAATACAATGGAAATCAAGAATTAGATGAGCGTGATTTGAGAACAATGATGAAATCAAGCAAGTGGGATGCAGCTGAAGAATTTCAAGATTTATATGAAAGGGACGAGTGGGTAGATGATGAAAGAATGAAAATGTTGTATTCATCAAATAATATTGGATACAAGCATACGATATATAGGAAGTATAAGAACGAATACAATGATGAGTTGGAAAATGAAGAAGATTTTCCTTCTGATGAGTGGATATCACCTCAAGATTCAGACAGACATGGACAAAGACATTCCTTTCGATTTAAGAAGTATTCCAATCAAAATATACGGCATCATTCAAAGTCTAGCTCATCAAACTGGTATAAATCTCAGCATTTTTCTAAAAGAAATACAATTCAAAAACAACCTAAAGGTTGGAAAAAGTATCATGGATATGATGAGAACAAGCATACAACTAATGATGAATCATATGAAGATTTGGTAAGTGCTGCAGAATCTGAACCAACTGAGGGCTCGGAGGAGTTTATACAAATGGTGCATGAGAACTTGTTGATGTACTCCAAGGAGTTGAATCTGAACTTATCTGTCCAAAGAAGATACAAGAACCAAGGAAAAGCTGGTAGTCTGTACTGCATCGTATGTGGTAGAAGGTCTGTTTTCTTTTCTATGATGCTCTTTTATTAAATGGAGCACTTCTCTAAACATATTGAATCAGGAGTTCCCTAGTATTTAACTTACAGCTGGAACGAGTACATGTGGATTCATTTTTAGGTTCTCACCACTTTGGACATATAACATGCTGGTATGTGTGATTGTCGTACTTTATTAAGGGGAACGCGTGGACAGTTTGATAGCTCCAAGCCTATGCCAATAAGATCATAGTCAAACGTATGGTAAACTGCTATGTGGATGAACAAGGGTCGCAAATCTTACAGAACTGGTGTCTATGCTGTTGAATGTTGGTGCAAATCAAATAGAATTTACTGTTATGTTGCATGATTTTGAAGTTAGCTTTAATGGTTTCTAGAGCTGGCATTCAACCATATTTTTATGCAACTGTAAATAATTGAAGTAATTATTTTAGCCTCTAGGTGCATGTGAAATTTCGGACTATATATTTTAGGAAGAAAGGAAACACAGCCAGAATAACCTGGGAAAAGAGAATATACATGGTCGGCGATCTTCAAGGGGAAAATGAATTGGGATTCTTCACTATACATTGGTTACCACAAAAAAGGATTGCTTTAACATGCCTTGGCATAGGAATGATAGGAGAATGCAGCTAGATTAGAATTGCCTAGGCGTGTTCCCATAGGTTTTCCAATAGATAGCTGTATTTGCATAACAATTATTATTATTATATTATTATTATTATTTTGTAATGAAAAATAGTGGATTTCTATCTTTTTGAATTTACTCTATAAATTTGGTCAATTTTTTTTTTCTCTATAAATGTTTGAGAGAATTTTATGAAGTTTAAGTTGCCAGCATTTTTGTTTCTGAAGGTTAAGTGTAAATTATAACTTGTAAGTTGTAACATGTTTTTTGTCCTGTGTATTTTTCTTTATGGATACAGCTCCTCAAAGGAATTCATGGACACTGGACGCTTAGTAACTCATGCTTTTATGTCTCATAAGGCTGGGCTGAGAGCTAAACATCTGGGTCTTCACAAAGCAATATGTGTTATGATGGGATGGGATACCGCTATTCCTCAAGATACAGTAACTTGGATTCCCCAGGTCTTGCCCCGTGCAGAAGCTTTGGCTCAAAAAGAGGATTTGATTCTTTGGCCTCCTATTGTTATCATCCATAATATATCGATGTATGATGACAATCCTCAAAACTGGAAGGTTGTAAGCATGGAAACAATTGAGGCGTTTATAAGAGGTGAGTTTGTATGTTGAGATACTGTGCATTAATAATCAATCAAAACTGAATATGATTTTTAATGACTTATGTTTCTTAGTTTTATGTTTTAGTTTGATTATATACCTAAATATCCATTTGAATATGTATGTTTAGCATAATAGATGTTAAATTTATACGACATAAAGAACCATTTTATTCCCTGACAATAATTTAGGCCCATTTTGTCTCGAAAAAAAACTGAGGGACTAAAATGGATCTGTAGTCAATTTCTATTCTTCCGAGGAATCTTTGCTAAATAATTGTTGCCATGTGAAAAATGCACAATTGGCAAATTTTTTATTTAATTTCAAACGTGCAGGCAAAGGTTTTGTGAGGGGAAGAATCAAGTTATGCTTAGGGAAGCCTGCAGACCAAAGTACTATTCTAGTGAAGTTCTTGGGCACGTTTGTTGGGCTTGGAGATGCAGAGAGGATTCATAAATATCTTTCTGATAGCAACCGTGGGAGAGCTGATTATGAAAAGGTAAAATCCGAAGGTATCAAAAGCTGTAACATGAGAGAGACAGAAGATAAAGTGGAGAGTATTCTTTGTGGTTATGTAGCAATTGCAGAGGACTTTGACAAACTGGATTTAAATAGCAAGAAAAGGAGTTTGGTAAAAAGCAGGAAGGAAATTGATGACCTGGATAAGGCTCCTGTTAAAACCGATGAGAGGCGATAATTAACATATGATTGAAGGCTCTTTCAGGAATTTCATGGTCCCCTGATGCTAAGATTTGAAGGTCCTAATTGCACAATTTGTCTTTCCCCCACTTATGTGAGTAGTTCCTCTGTATAGGACAGCAACTGGAAAACAGTCCTTTGTAATAGATCTTCAGTTTCTGAATTTTTAACCAAAATCCTGTGCACTCATGATGAGCAATGTATGCTTTAGTTATTTGTTTTATGAAATATGATGTTAGTTTATACTCGTACCAACTTTCTTTGGTGCACCCCTTTATTTCTAAAGTTGTATTATTGTATCTAAATCAGTTCATTGTGATAGTTCGAGTTATTGCTGATGATTAATGTGCAGACATTAGATACACTAAAGGAAAAGTACCGCAAATTCAATGCCTGTCACGTTCTCACGTCACTTCCCATTTTTCCTCCTTTCATCTATTTATCCAGTATAGTTTTCGAAATGCATATATTGTTTACATGAGATTATGAAAACTAATCATAATTAACTAAAGTTCTTAATAGAAATGAGTTTGGGTATTTTTTTCTTATATGGATCAGCAAGTTGAGAGTTTGCTAGTTTGAGCTTGCGTCGGCAACATTTGATGCTGCTGCTGGCAGGAATGTCTAGGAAACTCATCATCACCAGTAAACTCAGTCTTCAAAATTCCACCCAAGATCTCAATAACCTCACTAGTATTCTTCTGAAAAGCTTCACGCTGTGACGCCAGTATTTGATTTCTTCTTCCAACCCATGTTTCATACGCCTCAGCTCTGCTTTTGGTCGAATGTTACTAGGAAAAGGTTAAAGAGTGCTTAACGTACTCTTTTAAAATCAATCAATCATTATCTTCTTCACAAGTTGGATATTTTTCTTGATTGGAACAACCTAACTTCGAGACTTCTTGAAAAATGGTACATATCCTCAATTTTTTAAATGTTTTCACATACAAGGTAGACAGGAGCGCGCGCCGGTGCGTAAGAGCAGACGCTCCTACGAACTTATGGTGCTGCTGCGAACCCGTGCTCGTGTAAGATCGTATATGCAGCGGAGCGGTAAGAACGTAAGGAACGCTTAGGAGCGGCGTGGAGCGGAGAGGAACGGTGGGTCGAGTCCGCTCCAATGAAGCCCGATACTCCAAAATAGGCCACGTACCCGTGTCGGATACGTATCCGATACCAATACTTGTCGGATACTTCCGGATACGTATCCTGGGAGTATCCTGGAATTTATATTTATTTTAAAATTAAAAAAGACAAGATACTTACCGGATACTTGAGGGACACTTTGGGAATACGTATCCTGGGAGTATCCCGAGATGTCTCTTGATGAACCAGAGTTGGAAGCTATGTTATTTTTTGACGATAGAAATGGAGGAGAGGAGAATGATACCGTTAGTGTTAAGTAGTGAATAGTAGGCAATTCTATAGATCGTAAACTTCTTTCGGATATATGACTTATGATGTTTTTTCCTATATTCTAACTTGGGTAGTAGACTGTATATCTTTTGTGACATGTTCGTAGGAGCAAGAATATGTTTTAAAATGGGTGGGGAAAATACATTTAACTATGCTTACATTTGATCGGAAGTATCTTTTTTGTAAATGTGATTTATTGAATATTATGAGCAATTGTCAATTAGTAAAGTGCAGTATCTGTAGTTATGTTTTATATTTTTAAATTTTGATTTAATTTTTTATTGAAGTATCCCTGCCGTATCGTATCTTGATTTTCAAAATTTTCCCGTATCCACGTATCGTGTCGTATCGTATCCCGTATCGTATCACGTATCCGGGCTTCATACGCTCTTGTTTATGTGCATTTTCTAGTAATTTTCGGGTTGGTTTGCGGCGCAAATTGCAGAGCTATCGTGGAGAAGATGAAGGAATAGGGTTTTTGCTGCGAAATTACGACTGTGCCCTTGTTTTTTAAACACTAAATGACCTTGTAGCCCTTAGTGGTTTGCCAGTTGTGTTCCATTATAACTTTTCTATCTGCACATTTTCAACTTTTCTGGGGACGCGCGGGTCAACACTTATTAGACCTAAAAAAGAGGGCTTTTTATTGGAAAAAATGGGGTGTTTTATGCCTAATAAATTCTGCCATTTACTGCTAGCAGTAATTACGCCTAGAAAAGAGGGTTTTTAATTGAAAAAATAAGGTTTTTTATGTCTAATAAACTGTGCCATTACTGCCGTAAAAAAACTGCTATTACCACTCTATAAGAAAAAACTAACGTCTGCACTTATCTTTTAATATACATATTGACAAAAAAAAGTTTTAATATACATATATCATAACTAGTTTGTACCAATGGTCTAGGGCTCCCTCTGGGACGTAGTGGGGGTCGATCCGGTTTGCTCCCGGGTTCGATTCCCGCCCACGTCAAAAATAGGGTATTGGCCAGCGCAATGGTTAAGAGTCTCTACGCGCGAGCGCAGATTAGTCCTTCGTTGAAAGCGTTGGGACACTATGTGGATAGCCAGCGATGGTCCCGAACCAAATATTAGTTTGTACCAAAAAAATCCATATATATACTAGTTGGACAATTTCATAGGAACTACGTTTCGTGCAACGAACCCGTGCTTTACGAACCTATGACCCCTCACTGTTCCTACCTAGGATTACGAACTTGTCTACCTTGTTCACATATCCATTCATTATCATCTCAAATGGGAATTTGGGAGGCCAAACCGAAGATAAATGACCATTAACCAAAAACTAGATACAATTGAACATTGAATTCTAAAATGCACATGAAAGAGACATTGAAAGCTAAAATGCTGCTTGTCTATACTAGGTATTTGTGGTACATAAACCTTTATATATATATATATATATATATATATATATATATATATATATATATATATATGTATATGTATCCCTCTTTCCTTTCTTCTGTATTTGTATTTGTTCTTTCTATTTTCATTATGTGTTGCTCATCTCTTCTGGAAATTAAGGACCTTGATGCCGTATGCAAATGTAAAAAGAAAGATGACAATAAAAGCAATATGAGCCACAGCAACAACTCCAAGGAAGTCATATTCATATCCCATCTCTTTCTGGAGGTATGCTTTTACAGGTATTGATCCAGATCCAGGTATCTCAATTTCTGTATCTTTATCACCCAACTGGGATGTCAGTAGGCCATATACAGTCCAAGCAGATGGGCACGCCCAATAATACCACCTCCACCATATTGGAATTTGCTGCAAAAGTGTGAAATAACAAGAACTATAATGCAGAATTCTTTGTGAAATTCTTACTCATCAATTTGAAATGGATTGCAAAAAGATGTGAATATGTGCGCTTAGTACGTGAACTATATTTATTCCTTAAATCATGCAGGCTAATGTGCAATTTGTTTATGACTAAATATATTTGATATTTGCTTTGCTATACATACCGATCTTGGGATAACGAAACCCGAGAATATGTTCCAGAACATTAGGAAGAAGGACATGGTAACTGCGGCAACATGGTAGTTTGGTGTCAGAGCCACAGCCATCATTCCGTATAGTGTGAAGTATACAAAGGAGGAGAATATGAAGTAGTAGAACCATAAGAACTTGTCAGCTTGCCAAGGGAACCCAATCATTGAGTAAAGGATAAGAGCATAGGTAAATGTTTGGATTGCAACATATATACATTCTATTGCTACCTGCAAGGCAATGCTTAAAGATTCCATAAGTTTACTCAGTCATTGTGAATTAAATTATCAATTGTTTTTTGAGAAAGGACTGGTTTCACCTACCTGACCAATTGCATAGGGGAGAGCTGAGTACATTCCTGCCGCTCTTTCACGGTAGAAGACTGTTCTTTCTACTGCTACTACAGGTATGACAGAGTTAGTGTTGGTGGCTCCAAGAAACAAAATAGCTGCATACATAGCTCCGGCTAGATTCATAATATCTTGTTCCTTGTGTCTGCAAAGAAAAAATTTGTCCTCACCTAGTCACCTTCCATGAGCTAGAAAGTAATCTTTTTATCTATTTTTCTTTTTGAGGATTTTGATATAAACGTTGTTGATGTCTTCTTCAACAATAAAATAGAGACCAGCAAGAGTTCTTGTAGATGGTTCCAGAATTTCAACTCTATTAATTTTTATTCATTTTAAAATTTCAATATCAAATACCATACTAAATGAACATAACTTTAACTTTAAGTTGTTCCATTACTGTCTAACCAGGAACCTATGGGACTCTTGATATTACTTGATTCATGTGTTTTCTCAATAAGTAAAATACTCATAAAGGAGAACAAGGAAACTTACATTTTATCTCCTTTTTTCCAGAAAACGAGTCCAAAAATAACACCTACAAATATTGACAGGAAGAACCGGATGACATTATATTGTGGGTTCCTCCAGTAGGAGCATTGTTGTTTCCAGAAGCAAGCTTTGCATTGAGTAATAAAGGGCTGGGAGTATTTATTTGGGAAATTAAGATCCTTTGTTCCCTGTAATGGTGTGCTTAGTTCTTTAATAAGTTCTTGATTCCTCCTGAAAATAGCTGATATCAGAAATGAAAAGAGCAGACTCTGTCTAACTTCAGATTAAAAAGGGAACAGTGGTAGTAATATGGGAATGCAGCTTCAAGAAATACTTAACTGGTACAAGTCTGACTTGGCGTACAATTCTGCAAAGTCTACATTAAGCTGAGACTCGGCTGCTGGAGAACTGATCTCCAACATCCATGTGGCTGGATTTAATCCATCTTTGATTCTAGGAATTTGAGGAATAGCCTGCAGACGTTTCACATAGTTTACAAGATTACTGAGTTTGAAAATTTATACATTTTGCAGTGCATAAGTCATACTCACCTCAAAGTACTCTATAAGCTTCTTGGATTTTTGACCAAGGGGACCACTGTATATGATTTGTCCCCCTCTCTTCATCAAAAGAAGCTGAACGAAAGATAAAAATAAGAGACCGTTGTGTTTTCATAACCCGCGTAGAAATAAAAGTTCATCTCCCAAATTATTGGAAGTCGTACCTCATCGAAAGATTCAAATATGTCAATGCTTGGTTGGTGGATTGTGCAGACCACTGTTCTCCCCGTGTCCGCTGTATTTCTGACTGTGCGCATAACAATTGCTGCAGCTCTAGCATCAAGGCCTGATGTGGGCTCATCCATAAAGATGATAGAAGGATTGGCAACCAATTCTACAGCAATAGTGAGTCTCTTTCTTTGTTCAGTTGATAAACCATCTACGCCAGGAAGACCAACTATAAAATTCCTCAATGGATGTAGCTCAACAAGTTTCATAACTTCCTCAACAAACATCTGTAGGAAGAGAGTCTGTTTAACAATAGATCTGTTTGTAATAGTTACATTGCTGGAGATGATTTAGCTACATGTTTTATTAAGTACGGCAAGAATTGATATTTGCAAAGTTGTGTGATTAAACCTTTGTGGCTCTACCCCAAATTAACATTGTATGATATCCTTAGTTTACAGATATGATTATAATATTATTACGGATCAGAACCAGCTTTTGGTAGTTTACATCTAAAACAAAGGACAACTCTTACAGAATAATATCCATTTGCTCCTAAACAACTGAAATCCCTGCTCAAGTGATTGTTCCAACTTCCAACAAAATGAATATCTTTCTACTCCATGATTTTTCGGAGATGCTTGGACTAGGCTCGGGTGGTTGGAAATGCTGAGATGGGATTTGACAATGAAGTACTTTAGGAGTGAGTAATTGCAAAACTTTCCAGTGGGGGTACCTCCAAGATGAAGCAACTCTCTCATTATTGGTAATCAATTTTTAAAAGTTTTATTTCCCAAAAATGAACACATACACATCCTGGTAGAACTTGGACTCAGTTTTCACTCTCTCTCTCTCTCTCTCTCTCTCTATATATATATATATATATATATATATATATATGCACTTAACGGATGGGGAGTTCATAAAAAACAAAGGCCGGTTTCATGTTTCTGATTATTGAGATTAGCAAATACAATAATGTTCCACATATATAGAAAAACTATAGAGTGGATTAAAATAAAGCACACCTTCTGTGTTCCTCTCTTGACCTCCTTACCAAGACGTAGCCAAGCTGAAAACGCAACGGATTCATAGACTGTAAGATTTGGAGAATGGATATCATTTTGTTCACAATATCCACTGATTCGAGCAAAAGTTGCTTGGCTCTTTGGGTAACCAGATATACTGATGCTCCCTTCAATATAACCAACGGTTTTTCTTCCAGCAAGAACATCCATCAGTGTAGTTTTCCCAGCACCAGTTACTCCTACTAATGCTGTCAGTACTCCAGGCCTGAAAGCACCACTTACATCTCTTAGTAATTGGAGACGACTCTCTTCAACTCCTTGGTTTTTCATTTCCTGTTACGAAAAACATCATTAAGACATCAACTTGGCATCAGAAGAATCAAATAAAATGTGAAAGTGGATAATCAACAGAGATGTCTCCAAACGGCTAGGAAAATATAGCACTAGAACAGTGAACAACAATGCTGAAGCAACAAAAATATTTGACATGATTAAAATGAAGCTAGAGTGTGCAGGATTTACAGTTGGCATATTGATGTAGTAATTCACATGGTCAAAAGCGAGAGAAAGGGGCCTATAGGGTAACACCACCCCGCTCTTGGTTATTGCAGCATATGCTTTGGGAATTGAACTCTCTGAGGTGTTTCTTTCTGCCATTTCAGTGTCTGCATTTGTAGTTGAATGATGAAAAGGAAGTATATTATTGCTTACAGATATTTGGTGAGTTTTAATATATATAAGCTAGAAATAAGAATTGAAAACATTATAAAATTTTAGGAGAGCAACAATAGAATAAACATTCCAAACCATGCAAGACAAAGATACACTTTCTGATGATACCAAACTATACTTGATCAAAGAAAGAAACAAGTATTTTTCCGATAGCTTGCTATGATATACAGTTATATGCCATGAGTAAGTTGACATGATTGTATGTTACCGGCAAGTAGTTTAGTTTCTTAGAACACATCTTTTTAGTGTATGTTGTCATTCAACAAGAAATGAAAAGGTAGAGTACATTCAAATGATTTAGCAGTTGAAACGGAACTCTCTTTTGTTGTATCCTTTTTCTCGTTTTCGTCTTTTGGGATAATCGATTTAGAATCTCCAAATGCTGCAATTTAATTAAAACACTGTTAAAGACAGTCTTGCTCTTATAGTAGTAACAGAAACAAGCAGTATGGGAACTTACGGTTCAGAAATGTCAGAGCGACAATAAAACAAATGTTGAAAAGCAGAGAAAAACCTAAGAGAGCACCAATACAAATCCAGTACCAATACTCTTCTGTAAACATGCTTCTAGCTTTAAGAAGAGCCTTCCCAACTGTGGGTTCAGGAATCCTCGGGTCCAAATTAGGCTGTAAAGAAGATAAATGAATGCAGTTTTGCAAGAAAATGAAATAAAATTATTATTTTTTCACAAGTGAAGGATCTTACAGCACTCCATCTTTTGTCAAGGAATTCATTGATGGCAACGGCATTCTGACCATACATCATTGGAGAAGCATAATAGCCCCATATCATCCACGGTTCAATGTCATCTGCAAAGGACAATATTAAAGTTGCAAGAACCATTCTTCTAACACCTTGTTTTCTGCGGTGCATTTATTTCATTTTACCAATGAAGTAGAGGGTGAAAAGGAGTAAATGAGGCTCACCTTTGGCGATAATGAACCCACCAAGTAAGAAAACAAGTAGCAGTATAAAGGTACCAAGTGTATTTGCCACCACTTGTGTTCTTCCAAGAGCAGCAATGAACCGGAAGAGAGACAGACTTACCTGATGAAGGCAGAAGAATGCTAATAACTGACCAAAAAATCTGTAACAATTATATAATTTTTGAATCAGATTATTTATTGCTACTTGCAAGTCAATAAAGCAAATAAACTATAGAACTGTATCAATCAATTCAACTTTCAAAATATCTCTCCCTAAATGCAAAGTTGTTAATAATCATAAACATGCAAGGAATGGTTGATTGATTGATATAGGGAAATTAGTAAGTTTTCCTACCTACTTGCAGCAGGAGCAAATCCTATAGTGTAATAAGTAAGGATAACCCATAGTCCTGACTCCAGAAAAGAGAGAGGGATTCGAAGGATCCATATGGGCAGCGCAAAAGCCCAAGCCGGATAAAACAACAAGTCTCTCTGCTTGAAGAAAGTAGGAAGTCTAAAAGCAGTCAGTGCAATCTCAGCCATTCCATTGAACATGATATTAATGAGGCTGAAAAACAGTGCACCATAATATTTCCTCCCATCATCAAGTTGGCCATATTTCATTTCTGTTCTAAAAAACACCGTCATAGCAATCAAAGACATTATCGTAATCTGAGTAGTCTTGAATATATAAATAAGAGCACTGCGCTTCAACAGGAGACACTCTCTAGCAAAGCATGCCTTGAAGAGTTCTACTTTTGAGATCCCATATTTATCCTTAACCAATGCAGCAGGATGAGTTTTTGCACGGTCATAAGGAACCCCTAGTTCTGCAGAAAGCTGTTGGCCAATCCTATGATTGTTAAAGTGAGCTACAAACTCAGGTACACTGATATAATGGTAAGTTTTGTCCCTTCTGAACCAGTACTGCTCTTGTTCCTTTCTGGAAGTAACCTCCTGTAAGAAGTCTGCGACTCCTTTCCTTTCTGGACATTTGAATCCAACACTCTCAAAAAAATCGAAAACATTCTCACGTGGACCTTGATATACAATCTGACCTTCTGAAAGTAAGATTATGTCATCAAAAAGATCAAATGTTTCTGGTGCAGGTTGTAAGAGAGATATTATCATTGTAATATCCATGACATGAACTAGCTGCCTCAAGAACTTGACAATTTGGTAGGTTGTCGAACTATCTAGACCATTAGAAATCTCATCCATTAAGAAAACTTTTGCAGGTCCTACCAGCATCTCACCTGCATTCATGATATGAAAGTTTCTATTTCAGAATTAGATAAAACAGGAAATGTAATTGAAGAAGGCTTATTTTTCTCTTTAGCAAGTTAATATTTTGTTGTAATTATTTTCTCATACATACCAGTAGTTAACCGCTTTTTTTCTCCACCAGATATTCCCCTTCTCATCTCATCTCCCACCAAAGTATCAGCACACATTTCCAATCCAAGAATCTGAGACCATTTTCTTTTATATGTCAGAAAGCAAGAAATCAATTAACCTGGTACGCTGGCTGAAAAATGACAGTAATCAAATAGAAATAGAGGCATCAAACCTTAAGCATATAATCTGTAATCAGACTTGTTTCTTGACCTTTCATTGCTGTGGCTTTCATGAAAGCATCTATCTCTGGATCTGGTTGGATTCCTGCTTGCTTTTCTCGCCTTGTCAATTCCATTAGTAGATCATGCCTTGTTCCAACTCCCAAGCAGCGGCCAGAAAAGTCCAATGTCTCTCTAACTGTCATCTCTCCATGATGAAGATTATGCTGACTAATATAAGCACATGTTCTTTGGGGGACAAACTCTGATAACTCATGACCACAGTAAGTGACTCTTCCTGATACCTATTGTGATATACTGATATGTAAAATTTTGATCATGCAAAATCAAAAACAAGATAACTTGACTGTAAAATAGCACATTTTACTGGACTCCTTGTATACGATCCTAAAGCGAGAGGTACAATCAAGGTTGTAAAAATCAGTCCTCGACAATGATTGTGGCCGCAACGTCAAGTTTTTTTTATGTCTCCGCAACCACATTGTGGCCGCATCAACCATATTTGACTCCAATTTTCTCCGATAATCATAATTTAAAACCTCGGCAATCTTATATAGTTGATGATTCACCAAATTTCTTAACATAATGATGATCGAGTTTAGATATATACACAAAGAAGTGAGTAAATACTTAGTAATTTTGCATTATATTGTCTGACATGATAAACTCGTGTATAAGTTTTTCAAAATTCTTTAACATGTGAAGCACATTATATTTAAAAAGAAGATCTTTGATTTTTTTTTTTATTAATTATTTTACAATTTTATAAAGAACTTTTGATTGGTTATGTCTAATTTTTCTTCACATAAAAGTTGTCCTATTCCTCACAAACTGACTAAAACTACACCAAAGATAGGGTTTTCGTTGGAACTTGAAATCCAAATTTCCCAATCATACATTCAATTCATGCATGCTCAAGCATCAGTTAAATCCATTAATCATAAAATGATAGGAAATTAAAGTTACATTCATTGTAGAAAACACAAGTAAAATGGAGAAAGAAGAATGCGAACCCTTAAATCAGTGTCGAGTTTCCCAGCAAGTGCTTGCAGCAATGTAGTTTTTCCTGATCCCGGAGGCCCCAAAAGCAATGTCACTCTATTCAATGTTTGAGCAAGATTAAAAAAATAAAGTAAGCGGGACTAAATAGTACATTGATGCATTTGAAAAATTAAATGTGTTACTAATAACGTTCTAATTCATGGTTAATAAAATTCATATAATCCTTATCGAAAACTTGTCACACAATTACTTGCGAGGGCTCAAACTCCGATTTTTAGTATACTAATTTGATGTTCAAATAAACAACTAAAAAATAATGCATTTTTCACATGGGAAACATAAATGAATACATTTTCCAAAAAAAAATACTTTTGTGCTGAGTTCGGTCAATGTGCATCCTCTTTTTCCTTTTTGATATTTTTTTATTTTGTATCAGAAGGTTTCAATGAGACTCTATAACCATTTCTTTTGCTAAAAAAATGTATCTTGTGTCTTTTTGTTTCTCACTTATTAAGAGTTGTACCATTTATAGAGTATATACATCACTTTGATGGTGTTGGTAATTTTTAAATTATGGGGTTGCTCATGTCACTAGGAAAAAAAATCATGAGGTGAGACAAATTATTTGACATGTAGTTGTTTGGTGGTGGCGGCTCGCCGAAGAATATAAAGATTAAGATTGGGGTATTTTTCCATATTTGTTAGTTTTGTCAATTTGGTCACTCATGTTTTTTTCAAGTTTCATTTTGGAATCTTATATGCCACATCATTTAAAGAATTCCAAATCAATAACGACACTTAAGACACCACGTCAGCAGTTAAGTGCCAACGTGGTGTCTATTAACAAAAACTAAAGGCAGAGACCAAAATGAAACGAAAAATGAAAGACCAAAACAGACAAAAAAAAAGATTAAGAATCGAAATAAAACCTAGAGTAAAGATAAAAGACCAAAATTGCTATTTAACCTATTTTTTTACATATTTGTTCGCTGTATAGAGGTAATCGTTTTCGAATTGCTCTGGGGCATATATGGACTTTAGTTTTCCGTGTGATGTCAAACAAACTTTAGTTAATTTACCACGTTATGGAAACTAACTCATTTGCTAGCATCTTTTGTGCTGAACTATGTGTGTAATCAAAAAAGAAAGAGAGAAAGTAACTACTAGTTTTTTGTGCTTATCAAAAAAAACTACTAGTCTTTTGTCAAAAAAAAAAGTAACTACTAGTCCAACAAAAATCTCATTATTTTGTGGCCTAAAATATAATAAATCTTAACTACTTCTACCTCATTAATGACATTGTTTTTAAAATAATTTTCAATTGATTTATATTTTATTATTTTCAATAACTCTTTTTTTGTTGGCTATTTTCATTGAATAAGTTTCTATACAAGATAACCAATGTCGTTGGCACAATGTCATAAGCTGATTTGAAACACGGAAGGTCGATCTGGTGCTCGACGGTAGACCTGATTCAATTACGTACCTTGCTGGTCTGACGATTCCACTAACATGTTGAAGTATCTTGACAACACTTTTCTTTGAGGAGAGAAGTCTGATTGCTCCGAGAACTCTCTGCTTGTCATAAACCAAAAAAAAGACATGAACAAGTAAATATCTTACACAGTTCTTTTAGAAGAAAGTACTACAACAAGAGTTATTGTTCAAAAAGAAGAAAAAAAAAGATTAGCTATATTTCATATTTTCAATTTTAATGAAAATAAAATGAATGGTATTGACTGTAATTAATTTTTAGGTTACAAAGAAAATTAATTGATATGAATGATATTAATTGTAATCAATTAAATCAATTTTATTTCATCCAACGACACAAATTATGGAATACTATAACTTTGCTTCGTCGTACGCATGGTTCATCTCCAACCATTAATTCAATGGTAGTTCGTCTAAGGACACAGACATTTCAACTAATTTATTTTGCATTATTTCATCTCCAACTACTTTAATATATGGTTGGATCTTAAATCTATACAAGACAGGAATGATAGATTTCGCACCTCTTGTTTTAGGTAAAAATTACTACGTAAATAAATCGTTGGTTGAAAAAAGAAGAAGAAGTGAATCTTGTGAAAAGAAACTAAGATAGTAAGATGCCAATTATTTTGACAAATTAATATTTTATTTTAAAACAATCTTTTTACCATTATCTTTAATTAGCACACTCTCTCCAATACGCTCTTTATAATCGATGAAATACATGTACGTGTCACCACTTTAAAAATAGGTTCCACTAAATTAGTATAGGTTTTGTTTGGCAAAGTTAAACCGCTAGCTTATAACGGATAAGCTCGTGGTAGCTGTTTGGCAAGACAAGCTTATAGCGCTTTTTCACTAGCTTATAGCGTTTTTTTGAAACGCTATTTGAAGTAGCGTTTGAACTTATAGTGTTTTATTTTTTCTACCACTTTTACCCCTATTATTGTAATTAAATTCCTTATTATCCACCATTAAATTATCCTTCTCTCTCATATTCAAGCATTAATTACAAATGTCCATTTATGTCATTTTATATTTATAAGTTCAACCGTTAATTTTACCAAACACTTAAAATTCAATCCGTAGCTTATCTGCTATCGGCTAGTTTATCCTCTTTTTTACCAAACTAAGCCATAATCTACATGAAATTTACCCAACCACTACTTGAGAACTTCACTCAAGAAAAATCACTACTTGAGAAAATTATTATTTGAATAATTAAATTACACATTACATGTGCATATATTGTTGACAAATACCAACATTACGTTCATCCTAGTGGTATTTGATTTAAATCTCTTAAGCAAGTTATCATATTCGAACATTATGGATTGGAAAAATGTGGTAGCTAGTCAAAATTACACAACATAGAGTATTTATAGGCAAAATTGGTGAATATTTTGTACTAATAACAATTTACCAAACTAAAATTTTGTTGACAAATAAAATTTGGACACATAGATATTGATATAAAATTACTCCAAACATGATATCAGTATATCTATTTTTTTATTTATAATTAAAACTTATGGAAAAAAATTATTAATTAATAAAATTATAAAATATAAAATGCAGAGTTTTATGACACAGACTCCAAACTACTGCTTTTGTTATGTTTACCCAAAATAAATTTAAATGACATTTTTTTTATTCTTTTGTAATGTTTATCCAATTTACATGTAAAATCTAATTTAATGATTATGAATATAAAGAATTTAATTTGATATCTAGAAAAAACTGGAATAACAATGGAAATTTAAAGACGGAAAAATGCCATATCCGTCTCCAATTCAGTATTAACACATCAAATTTAGAGATTTTTTTTTAAATAAGCATTTAGAGATCAATTTAATCTTTCGTCTCTAATTTCTGTCGATATTTCTGCCTTTTGTAATAGTAATACTTTTTTATAAAAAAATTGGATTGGAGAGAGGAGTTTTAATTTGAGGCTACCAAAATAAAGAGTAACGTTATTCAGCCAAATTTTTCCGACCAAAAATAGTCAAAAACTATATTACAATACCACTTTACTAAGTTTTTTAAGTCATTAATCAGTATATTTTTTCACAGTTTTTAGTCAATAAACTAAAAAACTGTAAAAAAATAAGTTAATTAATGACTTAAAAAACTTAATTAATTGATATTGTAATATGATTTTTGACTATTTTAAACCGAAAAACTTTGGCTAGATATCATTACTCCAAAATAAAGACAGAAGTATGGAATGATGGAATAGGTAACTACTCACTGACAAAGCTGAATAGTTGAATACCTCTATCGCATTCATGGTGGAGTTCACGAGGGTTGGTAATGCTCTGCTTCCATTAAATGCATCTCCTTCTACATACAATTTCTCATATCTCACTTCAACCTTCGCTATCTCTATATCCACCCTGATTATCACAACACCACAAAAATACTATATACATATCTTAAACTTTATAATATCATAAAAAAAAAAAGTCTTGCAGATCATCATGCAATAGTATACAAATTATAGAAAAACCATATATATAATATAACTAAAATATATAGGATTGATAATATAACACACACATATATGGTAGAGTCCCCCACAAATGATACTAGAATTAGACATCACTAATAAAACTTATTTATCCAAAAAAAACATTATGAGACCAAAGCATAATTATTATTATTATTATTATTATTATTATTATTTTGGGTAATAGACCAAGCATGATTATGAAGACAAAAGCTTGTGCTCTAAAAGAAAATTGAAGTTCTGACAAAAAAAAGAAGATAATTGAAGAGAAAAGCCAAAAACCTATCAATCCTGTCTCTTATCTTTTGAAGAAACTTTTCATTGTCTTCATCAACAGTTCTTAAAATACCCTCCAAGAGTTTATTCTTTTCCTGTAAACCAAGCTTGGATATATCAATCTCTTCATAACTAAATCTCCCACTCTCTAAAACTTGTTTCACAATGCTTTTTCTCATCCTTTCAAAAGTTGGAAGCCTTTCTATGGCTGCCCACTTAAGCTCTTCTTCATCATCACCATAATCTTCTCTCTTACTCCTCTCAAACACATCATGATCTCCACTCCAAACCTCAGTTACTGGAGCCCAACTCCTTCTGCTTGAAGATCCAATATTCATCCTTAGGCTGCTCACTGATCTCACATTCACACCATCATCATCTAACCTTTCATCCATATATATAATTACCTAAACAAGTAATATATATATATATATATATATGTGTGTGTGTGTAGACTAATGAAAATTCTTGTGTGGGCAATGATGGGAAATTTTTTGAGTAGCTGAAATTATTTATGTGTGGGAGTTTGGACGGTTTGCTGTGTTTATAGGGTCCATGATTGGAAATGAAGTGATGACTTGGTTGGATGAATAATTTGTTCCATTGGTTTTTTTGTGTCTAAATCAAATTAGTTATATTTTCTTCCATGCTTTAAATTAGTTCTTTTTAAGGCAGATGTTACGTTGATTAAGGAAAAAATTGCTTACCAACAAATGTAATCCCTTCCTTCTTAATCTTTGGTATTTTTATCCTTTTATTTTTATTTTAAAATAATGGTACTTTTAGAAGTTCAATGTAAAATTCACCAAAATTTTCCAATTATATCATTTATATTTATTAAAACTTTTAGAGTATCAAAGTATGAATTAATTGTCTCAAAAATTATTTTATTTTAATTTTAATTATCCCAAAACAACTATAAAAAAGTATTTTAGTACCTAACTAACACAAATTAATTATATTTTAATTTGTGTGTAACAAATCAAAAGTACCAAAAATTAACAAGGAGAGAGTATTTAAGTTTGAGTTATGAACATTGAATGATTTGTTTGTCGGCTTTGAAAGTCTCTTGGGATTTGGGAACTTGGGTTACTTGGCCATGACTTTTAGAAAAGCCTTTTGTTATTTACTGTATTTATAGAATGATAAGTTGTGTCACAAATAGGAGTGTTCTCGGTGTTACTCCCTCCGTTCCCGATCTTTGGTAATTTTGACCTTTTATTTTTGTTCTAAAATAATGGTACTTTTAAAAACCCAATGTACAATTCACCTAATTTTTCCTAATATACCGTCTATATTTATTTATCCTTTTAGAGTTCCAACGCATGAATTAATTATCCCAAGACTATTTTATTTTAACTTCAATTATCCCAATACAACTACAAGTGCGACATTTTAGTACTTAAACAACACAAATTAATGGTACCTTAATATGTGTGTAACAAGCCAAAAGTACCAAAGATTAGGAACGGAGGGAGTATTTAGTTCAATTTTGAACCAAAAAATTATTTGAATTGCAAAATAAAATTATTTATGGTTTTGTTCAATCGAATGACTATCTAAAAAAAAATCATAACCACACCTATAATTAGAGGTGTCAATTTTGGTTCAGTTCAACGGGTTGGTATTATGGCTCAGTGTTATGAGTTGGACTCGCTAAATAGATATTTAAAAAAACGGTGTTGTTTCAGCCCATCCCAGTTGGCCCACAAGTTATACCGGACCCGCTTTTTGTATTTTTAATTTGAACAGTTTTGTGGTTTTCTTTGTTAAAAAACGGTCTCAACCATACTTGCCCACTGTGTTTTAGGGTGTGCTGGACTAAAAAATGCAGCCTAGTAGATAGTTGGGTTTGTAAGCAAGGCCGAACGATCCAGTTTGACAAATATAGCTTGAAGATTACCACAAATATAGATCTGTTTTTTAAGCAAAAAAGATGGTGCATAAGCATCATAAAGCTTGAAGATATTCCTTGAGTTTTGTATATTGTGCTCGGATATATATACATATATAGTTTTGCCTTAATTTTCAACCAAATTCTTGGGTCCCCTTGTTGAGTTGTCTCTGCAATTCATTTTTAAATGCACCCCAAGCGTTTGATAAAAGCCTATTAATACTGTTTGAGCAGTAGTTTACTATAATTAATAGCCTAACCATTTAGATTGATTTTTTTTAGCAAGTAATTTTGGTAGATGCAAAAAGGGTACGACACAACGCAACGGCAAGGTCCGATGCTGATGCGGCAACACTAAACTAGTGCGACGCGGCGGCAATGGGGAAACATAACATGCTAGGTGGGGCAAACACAATGCGTGCACCGGTGTTATGCGACAGAGACAAGCAGCAATAGAGAATCTTTTTGTTCCCATGCATTTTTCTCTTATTCTCTTTTTCTGTTACAGGTTCTCTTCCATCTTCATAAACGGTGTTGAATTAATTGGTCCCTTCGAATTAAAATGTGGTAAAACTCATATTAAATTATATGTTGGAATTGGTTCCTTGGAGTTGAAATGTGTCTAATGTCTATGCTCAATTTTGTTTGATGTATAAGATGTTGGAATTGGTTTGGTCACTTGTGGAATTGGAATTGGTACTGCACTGCAATTTGCATTGAAATAATAATACTCCACATTGTCTAAACTCTAAAGCAAGGCCAAACACTCATGAGGCATTTGTTGTCTCCTACTCCTAAAGCCATAAAAAATAAATGGTAACGTGAGGATGAAACTTTAGTAGACACTATGGCTTATTAATTACTCCCTTCGTCTCATATTAAGTGTCCTGTTTGCCATTTTTCTTTGTCTCAAATTATCTGTCACTTTAGAATCCCAATACAACATTTATTATTACTTTCCAACAATACCCTTACTTTAGAATATCAATAACCGTGCCTTTGCACCAACCAAGAAAAGTGTAAGGGTGTTTTAGTCTTACCACATTTTTTTACCATAAAATTTAGTATATCCAATCATTTTTTTAATACCCGCGCATAACCTTAAACGACACTTAATATGAGACGGAGGGAGTAATACGTAGTGACTTGTGGTTTTAGATTATGCATACGTACACTTCAGGGGCCAAATATAGTTAAACTGGACTATCTATATATGACTTAGAAAATAGCCACGTCTGAATCAATAACTGCAACTAGTAAAATTTGGTAAAACTCATATTAGCTTGTCACGTGATTTGTAAAAGCTAGAAATGATCCTATCCGCCAATATTAATTAAAGTTGATCCGAAGATCATAATTGCATGTTCTCGTTTTTAGATTTATTGAATAATTGGATTTTTAATACAGTCCAGATATATATAAACCTAAAAAGTGTTTTTTTTTTTATATTTTTTTTTATAAATGAGAACGGAATAGTATCTGCTTGTATGTGTGGTACTATAATGAAAATTCTTATGTGGGCAATGATGGGAAAATTTTAGAGTAGCAACAAATCATTTATGTGTGCGAGTCTGGAAGGTTTGCCGTGTTTAAAGGGTGTGCATGATTGGAATTGAAGACTTGGTTGGGTGAATAGTTCCCTTCGTTTTTTTTTGTCTAAATCAAATTAATTTTTTTTCCACAGCGACTGTGGAAAGTAATTCGAAGTAACATATATCCATTAATGGAGTTGACCTCTTTCATTAATTGTTTTTTCATATATAGAGAGATGAAACTCAAGACTAAATCGTTAAGGGACTCAAATATATATCTACTACTTATGCCACCGCATGTGGGTTGGTTTAGGGGTGCAAACAAAACCCGCGCCCGTGGGTACCCACGGGTAAAACCCGTGACGGGCACAGGGCGTGTCTCTTAACGGGTATCCGCGGGCAAAATAAAAGGGCAATAAAGAGACCCGTTAATAAAAGGGGCGGGGAGGGGTAATGAGGTACCCGTACCCGTTACATATATACTTAATGACCCTTATATACACCTAACTTAAAATAGAAACTTGTGGTTGTATCTTTTATCATAATATTTTGCATAATTAGTGAGTTGTTCTCTTCAAAGTTTCCTATTATTATAATTCTAGTATTTTTTTATCTTCATTTGTTAATGATTATAACTTAGTAAATAATTGATAAAATAAATGTCTAACTAAATACATAATTTTCTTATATAATTGAACAAAACAAAGAGTGTTCAAAAGATTAACTTTGTTTGGTCCAAAAAAAAGAATAATTTTGTATAGTATTTAAAATTTTATTTTATAAAGAAATATTTTTATAACTCTAACAATTATTCGTGGGTACCCCCGAGGAGATAATACCCATTTAATACCTGCTATGCAGGTACTCGCGCGAATACAGGGCGGGCATTGGTCTCATTTCTATCTCGCGGGGTGGGTAGCGGGTAGTTGATACCCATGCCCGCCCCGCCCCACCCCACCCCGCCCGGTTTACATTCCAAGGTTGGTTATATTTTCTTTCATGATTTTAACTCACTGCTTTTTAAGGCAGATGTTACGTTGATCAAGGAAAAAATTGCAAAACAGTAAATGTATTTAAGTTTGAGTTATGAACATTAAATGTTTTGTATGTCGACTTTGAAAGTGAGTATTCCATGAATTACTTTTAGTGAAGCCTTTTGTTAATTAACTACTCTCTCCGTCTTATTTTAAATGTCATGTTTGTCATTTTTTTCCATTTCAAATTACTCCGTTACAGAATATAACCAAAAACTGGTCAACAAAAGTTGATGTATGTGATTCAAAATTTGGAACAGATAGATACATCAAACTTTAGTTCGATCGATATATATGCGTAAGTCTAGTCAAAAAAAGATAGGCTTAAGCTCCTTTACAAAATCCACCAATCAATAACACCTTAGAGCCCGTTCGGGGTGGTTTTGAGTTTTTGGTTTTTGGTTTTGAAAGTCAATTTCGAAAGTAAATTTCAAAACCAAAACATGTTCGTGTAAAATGGGGCTGAATTGAGTTTTTTCTTAATTTCAAAACAGTTTTCCATTAAAACTCAAAACCACAAAAATAGGTTTTATAATTTTTGTTTCTGTTTTTGTTTCATCCACCTCTAATCATCAATATATGACCACCACCAACTACAACTATGACCATCGCCAACCACCACCGGCCATCGTCAAATACCACTTTGACCACCATCAACCACCACTATGACAATCGTCACCCACCACTTTGACCACCACCAACCACCACTCCGACCACCGTCAACCCCCACTACATTGCCCACCACCGACAACTACCACCGCCCACTGCCAACCACCACCAACCACCACTCTGAACACCATCAACCACCACTCCAAATACCACTGACCACCAGCACCGACCACCACTTCGGCCACCATCAACAACCAATTGGACCACCACCAACCACCACTTTGACCATCACGAACCACCACTCCGACCACCGTCAACCACCACTCTGACCACCGTTAACCCCTTTTACCACCACTATGAGTCTATGACAACCACCACCGTCAACCACCACTTTGACTAGGGATGGCAAAACGGGCCGGCCCGGCCCACCTCGCCGTGAGCCTGCCAAAAAGTTGGCGGGGCGGGGGTGGCCCGCCAAAGGATAGTGGGTTGAGAAGTTGAGTCGGCCCCGCCCCGGGGCGGCCCAGTGGGCTTGCCCGCCATTAAAATTGGTAAATAAAAATGTGTTTAATTTATATTTTTTTGACTTAAAATAGACGGGTTGGCGGGCCATCCGCCCAAACCCGCAAAAAAGAATGTAAAAATGGCTAGGCGGGGCGGGGTGAAATCACTAACCCAACCCTCCATTTTTAAGCGGTCTAGCGGGTCGGCTCGACGGGCCAAGCCTGTTTTGCCATCCCTAACTTTGACCACCAGTTCCGCCACCGTCCACCACCACTTTGACCATCATCAACCACCGCCGACCACCGTCAACCACCACTATGACCACCGCCAACCACCACCGTCAACGACTTTGACCACGATCAACAACCACCTTGACCACCGTCCACCATTGTTAACCACTACCGTCCACCACTTTGACCACCATCAATCACCACTTTGACCATCACCAACCACCACCGACCACCACTTCAACCACTACTCCGGCCACCATCAACCACCACTTGGACCACTACCAGCCACCACTTCGACCACCACCAACCACCACTTTATGTTTATGTTTGAAATTGATTTTGACTTTTAAAAATTTATTAACTGAAAACTGAATTTGGTTTTGGTTTTTGAAATTTTCAAAACTCAAAACAGAAACTTTAATTTTAGTTTTTCAAAATTTCAAAACAAAAAATAGAAAACCACCCCAAACGTGAACTTAAATTAATTTTTTTCTTTCTTTTGTTTTTAATTTGTGCGAAGTGAGTAAATGAGGGTGATTGTAAAATAGTGCGAATATATAGCGTTTTTTAGTTTTAAGAGAAAATGAAGTAAGCAATAGTAATGGGTCAAGTTTTTAACCGACAACATATGTGACATGCAGGCTGACAAGTCAAGGAAATTAAATGAGAATTTAAGCCAAAATGGATCGAGCTGCAACTGTGTCTCTGTGGTGGACTTCATGATCATGCCGTATTGAATTGATTCGTACTAGAAGAAGCAGCTGGTAAGACTTCACATTCCCACATGCTATGCTATTCTATGCTATGTATGTTACCACGATTCTCATCAACCTGCTTCCCAACTAACTTCATTAATAACGTAATGGTCCGTTCGGGGTGGTCGTGAGTTTTTGGTTTTTGGTTTTGAAAGTCAATTTCAAAACCAAAACCTGTTCGTGTAAAATGGAGTTGAGTTGGTTTTTTTCTTAATTTCAAAACAGTTTTTTATCAAAACTTAAAACCACAAAAATAGGTTTTATAATTTTTGTTTCTGTTTTTCTTTCATCCACCTCTGATCATCAATATATTTGACCACCACCAACTACCACTCCGACCACTGTCAACCACCACCGACCACTGCCAACCACCACTCTGACCACCTTCGGCCACCGTCAACCACCACTCTGACTACCACCAACCACCATTCTGACCAACGTTAACCACCATTTTTACCACCATCACTCCGACCACCGCCGACAACTACCAACCACCACAGACTACCATTCCGACCACCGTCAACCACAACCAACCATCACTCTCACTACCGTCAACCACCACTTTGACCACCATCAACCACCACTTTGACCACTGCCGACCACCGTCAACCACCACTTTAATCACCACTCCGACCATTGGCGACCATTGTCAACCACCACTTTGACCACTGTCAACCACCACTTTGACCACAATCTACCACCACTCTGACCATCACCAACCACCACTTCGACCATCGCTGACCACCACTCCGGCCACCATCAATCAACACTTTGACAACCACCAATCACCACTTCGATCACCGCTAAGCACCACTTTATGTTTGAAATTGATTTTGATTTTTGAAAATTTTTTAACTGAAAACTGAAATCAGTTTTGTTTTTTGGAATTTTAAAAACTCAAAACAGAAACTGGTTTTGGTTTTTGAAAATTTCAAAACAAAAAACAGAAAACCAGCAAAAAAACCATTGAGGTGCAAAAAAAAATTATATACCAAACTAATGCACATTGTGGGTTATTTACCAAAGTAGGGCAATTTTTTTTAGTTCAGAAGTCGCCCTGTGTTATTTTATTTTTTATTTATTTATATATTAGAATGGTAAAAATTAAATTAAATTAATTTAAATAAAAAAATGTATTTAGATAATTAATATTTTTAATCCAAATTTCCTAATTAAATTTAAGGGTCACAAAGAAATATTACAAGGGTAGTGAAGTGCCTGGAATTCCCCACACTCACACGTTTTTGCTCTGAAGTTCACCACGAATGTTCGCGCAGGTCTACCACTTTGTGGTCGTACAAGTTCTTCAACTCAGAACAATTGTTGGGCACGGTCGTGAACTGCGACGTTATGCGTTTTTGAGACTTTTATGTTCCTGGCAATATTTTCCAACAATTTTTCAGAGTACATAGTTTCGGATCTCAACATTGCTTGTGCCTGTGTTCCCCTTTTGACGAAAACCTCGTTCATCTTGAAATATGTTGCATCTATCAATGAACGAATAGGGAGATTTTGCACCCCCTTAAGGACATTGTTGATGCACTCTGCAAGGTTTGTTGTCATGTGCCCCCAACGGGAACCTCCATCGCACCACTGCAACAATTGTTCTGCGGTTATGTCTTCAACCCAAGCCACCCCTTCAGGACCTACTTCCCGACCAATTTTTTGTTTGTAGTGATCGGCCGATTCTTTCGTCATTGAATATGCTGAAGAAAAAGAAGAAGATGTTGGTAAGTATGGAATGGAAATTTGAAACTAATTAATTAAAAAAGTGTTAAAAACACTCACCCATATTGATGACATGTTTCCTGGTAGGAGTGTTTTTGAAGTGTCTCATGAAGTTTTGTGCTATGTGGCGAACACAGAAGACGTGTTTCCTATAACAGCCCGGGCCCATCTCTGCGACCCGCCACTGTTCCTCATGGCCTTCTCTACCCCCCATGTAGAGTTTTTGCCTTCCGTGGGAATCGAACCTTGTACCTGGGGCTCAAGTATAAGTTCCATGCATTCCCACTACCAAAAACTCTACATGGGGGGTAGAGAAGGCCATGAGGAACAGTGGCGGGTCGCAGAGATGGGCCCGGGCTGTTATATTTCCAATTGGTGTTTAGTTGCGTAACAGCACTTTTGATAGACTCGTGTCTATCTTAGATCAAACAAATACCCTCTTGTGGTGTCACATAACGTCTTAAACGAGATAGGAAGAAAAACCAAGCCTCCTTTGTCTCACCCTCGACCACTGCATATGCAATTGGGAAGGTGTTGTTTCTTCCATCTTGTGCGATTGCCAAAAGAAGACACCCTTTGTACCTACCGTACAACCATGTTCCATCAACAGAGACAACTGGTTTGCAAAATTGAAAGCCTTTAACGCACGGGCCAAAACTCCAAAAGATGCGGTGGAATACACCTTTGTCGGCAACTAGTTGTCCATTCTCATAGAATGGTTTGTACTGCCAGTCGTGAATTGTGTCTGGAATATAGTAAGAGAAAGCATGTAGCCACCTGGTTACTTCATTGTAAGAGTCCTCCCAATTACCGAAGATAAGCTCGACTGCTTTTTGTTTAGCAATCCAAGCCTTTCTGTAGGAACTCTGGTACGTGAACCACTCCTTGATGTGTGCAATCAACACAGCCACTGATATTGTCGGGTCGTTCCTTACAAGTGGAAGTATATGTGTACACATGAGGGGGGAGGTCAGCTGGCAGTGATCTTGGGAAATAGTCGATGTTGTAAATGTGTGTGGGTGAGTCAACTGTGTAATCCCCCCCAATATCCAGTTTTTGCTCCTAGTGTCACTACACACCTCCACAAACAGGTTTCATGAACACAACAAACGGTCCATGTGTGTGGTTTAGACTCACAGATTTTGTATGCAACTGAATGGTTTAGGTGATATGTTTGGATGAATTGTTGGGCTATTTCTTTTGTGGGAAATTTCATTTTGAGTTTGAGTTCGTTTGGGTCTTCATTGGATAAAAGTTGGTTCCTGTCCATGGAATGGCCAAACTCTACATCATAAGGTTCTGGGTTATCAGCTGTGACGTTTTGAAAGTGTGGGACAGGCTCGCAGAATGCAACACCTATGTTGGGGTTAGCTTCAATTGGTTCCTCAGCGACGTCACGCTGAAGAATTTCATCTTCATCTTTGCTAAAGTCTCCAACGTCTTCATTATGGACACCAACAAACATACTAAACGGTGGGGTATTAGTTTGAGTATGTAGAGGGTGGCTTGTGTTAAGGTCAATGGGTGTGTTTGAGGATGATGGTGCAGAGTGATGGTGAGGTGTTGAAGGTCTGTAATGCATGTCAGTTTCGGATGATGAAGGATTGAATTGAGGGTAAACAGGTGGAATGAAGTCAGTGTATGGTATTTCTGTTTGTTGAGAAAAACGTATGTTCTGTTGTGATGGAGATGGAATAGAGTGGGCGTGACTTACCTGGGTATAGTTAGAAGGAGCCTCAACCAAATCTGCGTATATTTCTGGTGTACATATACCAAGGTGTCTATCTTCTTTGAAATGCTCTATCATAAGTTCAACATCATCGTCGGAATTTATTTCGAATCCCCCATAAAAGGTATGGCCAGTACTGAGAGTTGTGGGTACCGATATGTAAGACTAGCAACCATTTTTGAATGGTCAGGAGAGATTTTTTTTTCAATGGCTTGTTTAACTTGAGCTAGTTTGGATTTAGAGTTGAGTTTGACAAGGGTGTTGTTATCACACCTAAAAAATATACCCTCAGTATTTGTTTTTTCAACATAACCATTGTAAAAGACCGTGATGAAAACATTCGTTGGAGCCATTGACGAAGTTAGGAGTAGGAGGGTGTGTTTGAGTTTCAGTTGGTAGTAGGAGAATCTATGGCAGTTGGGTGTTTAGTGGTGAGAGATTTAGGGCCTATTTATTGAAATTTGAATGGTCTAGATCACACCGATGGTTTTGAAGGCCAGGATTGCACTGACACTTTTAAAGGCCAGGATTGCACCGACACTTTTGAATTGTTCCATGTGCATTGTTCACTGTGCATTGTTCAGAGTGCATTGTGTAGCGTGCTTAGTGCAGAGTGCAGTGTCCCATGCTTATGAAAAACCGGTTTTAGTCATTGTTTCGAATCTTGTATACGTGAAATTGTAGTTCTATAACTTTACTATAATGTCATATCATTTTTTTTAATTTAGTAATTTAATAAAAATGGTTATAATTGATCTATACATGGTAAAAAAGTCATTTTTTAGACTTAGGGAAACCGGTTTTAGTCATTGTTTCGAATCTTGTACACGTGGGTTATAAGTCTGTTAGTACTAATTCAAAACATGAAACCGTAGTTCTATAACTCTACTATAATGTCATATCATTTTTTTTAATTTAGTAATTTAACAAAATTGGTTATAATGATCTAAACATGGTAAAAAAGTCATTTTTTAGACTTAGGAAAAACCTTTTTTAGTCATTGTTTCGAATCTTGTACACGTGGGTTATAAGTCCGTTAGTACTAATTCAAAACATGAAACCGTAGTTCTATAACTCTACTATAATGTCATATCATTTTTTTTAATTTAGTAATTTAACAAAATTGGTTATAATTGATCTAAACATGGTTAAAAAGTCAATTTTTAGACTTAGGAAAAACCTTTTTTAGTCATTGTTTCGAAGGTCAGGATTGCACCGACACTTTTAAAGGCCAAGATTGCACCGACACTTTTGAATTGTTCTATGTGCATTGTTCACTGTGCATTGTCAAACTTGAATTATAGCAAAATTGAATTATAGCAAACTTGAATTATAGCAAACTTGACTTCAATAGCAAACTTGAGAACAAAGGAATATATTCCTTCATTATAGTTCCTTGTCTCCAGCGACAACAAAGGAATATAATCCTTTTACTTTTGACAACAACAAAATGGGACAATAATGCTTAGACTAGAATATATACAACAAAAGGCAGCAACACAACCACATAACTCAAACATTCAAGTCACCATAACTCTTCAACAACACTTCCTCTAAAAATGTCTTCCTTACTAAACGAAGAACCTCACATTTCCATGCTTCTCAACGATGACCCAATGGAAGTTCACCACGCATTCAATCTTCCCGAACCAGATGCCTCTATATTACCATTGATAGAAAGAGCTGGGTTTCGTGACATTGCTTCAATTGGCGCATTCAAAATAAATCCAGCTTTGATGGCAGCAATGGTCGAATGTTGGAGACCAGAAACACACACTTTTCATCTTCCAGTAGGGGAGTGCACAATAACTCTCCAAGACGTGGCGTTGCAGTTGGGACTTCCCGTTGATGGAAATGCCGTTACTGGAAGTTGTGAACAAAATTGGAATCGAGTATGCGAACAACTTTTGGGTAAGCCTATCCCAGCAAATGGCATGGTAGGCAACCAAATTAAGTTCACTTGGCTACAACGTGAATTTAATAATGTTCCAGATGGCGCTTCCAACAAAGTGCGAAGACAATATTGTAGGGCGTACCTATTGCAGTTGATCGGGGGATACATACTCTCAGACAAATCATCAAACAGAGTCAACATAAAATACCTACCTCTATTGAAAAATTTCGATGAAATTTCAAGTTACAGCTGGGGGTCAGCATGTCTAACGAACTTATACAGAATATTGTGTAAGACAGCTACATGCTCCTCACGCACAATGGGTGGATGTACTCTTTTGTTACGGTCTTGGGTCTGGTACCGCATGTCGTTCCTAACACCAGACTGCAACCGTCCTTATGAATGGCCACTAGCAAAGAGGTAAAAATTTGACATAACTTATGAATACTAACAATTATATTTACCAGATGGGTTCGCACGCCACTTAGCCACACTAAGTGTCCAAAAAGCCTTGTTTTGTACAGATCAACAATAGACCGCATGACACATGAAGAGTTTGAGTGATTGCCATATCGGAAATTCAATTTTCCAGAAATAGCATATCGGCACCAAGGCATATGGACTACAAACACGGCTATGGTCTGTTTCCATATTGTAGAATGGCACCATGCGGATAGAGTGACCTTGCAATTTGGCCTCGTCCAAGACATACCATCAGCACCAATAGATATCAGCCACATGCACAACATCACCATGCAGGGACAGACTGATGTCAATTGGGCTGTATATCACAGACAGTTAATTGATTTATGGAATGATAGACAAAATCGATGTGTTGTGGGTCGACCGTGCTTTGCTAAACCAATGCAGTCAGATAAATACTTGCGCTGGTTTCTAAAAAAATCAAGGTCATACATTTCAGCCGACTAACATCTAAGGGATCCACGTGGTCTTGCAGATGTTCGTGATGTGGATGAAGAAGATGAACAAGACGTGCCAGCTCCCTCAACTACTCAAACCGAACGTCGAGAACGTAACCGTAATCGACATCGACGTGCACCGCCAACTCAACAGAGGACCCAAGAAGATGTGCTTCACCGCCACTCTATCTCCCACACACCAACATTCCAAGAAGATGTGCCTCACCGCCACTCTGTCTCCCACACACCAACATTCCAATATTATGAACAATACAACCAGACAGTAGAACATACTCCTTTTCAAGATACATATCGACATTCTACGACCGAAAGGGACCCCGATATGTTCTATCAGTGCTTTGGGGTTCAACCCGGCTCTGCGCAATATGTGGCGTTGCTTCCTCAAATTCAAGAGCAGGCCGGCGGTGCTAGTTCTTCATCAATTCCCTAATATTTTCCAGTGCCACCGCCCCCTGCCCCGACTAAGGAAGAACATCAACCACCACATCGGCATCAACGTCCACGGCATGTCCCCCAACCTCGAAAGTGTGGAACTGGGTCTCATCTTTGTTAATTTTTTTCTGTACTGTCTTTTTAGTTTAATTTATCAATTATTGTAATTTTATATTAACTAAGTTATTAATTTTAAGGGTTTAATCTTATGTGACATTTATTACATTTGGATCAATAATTTACTCTCTTGTCTTTAATAGTGCTTTGTGCAGAGTGCACTATTAAAGTGTGCATTGTGCAGAGTGCATAGTGCATAGTGCACTATTACAGTGTTGATTGTGCAGCGTGTATTGTTAAAGTGTGGATTGTGCATTGTGCAGAGTGTACTGTTAAAGTGTGGATTTTGCCGACACTCTTTAACGGCCTAGATTTTGCCGACACTCTTTAACGGCCTAGATTTTGCCAACACTAAACCCTAAAATCAATGGTTAAGATCATCCAAAATCAACGGCCTACATACGATCACCCCTATTATAAATACATTCTCACATTACACTCAAATTCACACCAACAGTTTACCCTCAACCTATATTTCTGATTAATCTTCTCTTCTCTGGTTCTTCCTAAACACCGTCGCCCAACCCGCTGAAATGGAATGGCAGTTGTGCCCAACCCAGTACTCAAATGACAAATTCCTAACCGCACTTCATCACAGTGGAACTGTAACCACCGATGAACATGGTGTTGTCTTTCGTTGTCCTAATCATATCTTCTGTAGGATGAATACGGACATCACATTCGCCCAACTCAAGGAGAATGCTGAGAGGAAGATACAGCCAGAGGGAGGGTAGCGTAAAGACGTGGAGCGTATCCGTTACAGAAAGTACAATTGTGGAGATGGCGGGACTTTTCGTTATTCTGTCATGGAGATCCAAAGCGACGACGACGTTCGCGCAATGATGAAAGCTCATGCTAACATTCCAATGGGACGTAGTCTCTTGGAGCTGTACGTGGATTCAATACGCACTCCGAAAGAAATCATTCATCTTCTGCGACCAACCCCACCACAACAAGTCATACCGGAAAAAATCATCAACCACTACTGTACACTTCACTGTCAGGCCCATATTATGTACAGGGAAGAAGATGGTGTGTATTTTAGTGGTCCAAACACCATTTATTCAAGGCTTAAGAACAACATCACCTTCGCCGAACTGAATTAAAAACTAACGGAAAAGGCGCAACTGGAGGGTGAGGAGCAAACGATCACTCGTATCGTTTATCGCTACCCCCGGATCGGCAAAGGTAATCGTATTCGGTGGTGCGTAATGACTATCAAGACTGACAAACACGTTCGACAGATGTTTCAGCAGCATGAGATGTTTCAACCTCATACTCGGAGTCCTATCGAATTGTGCCTCGAAACCACTATTTCCACCGATGAGATCATCTGTCGGGTTATCCCTCCAGCGGTCAAATGGCCACTACCAGAAGTCACCCTGGGGGGGGGGGGGGGCTTCTGAACTGCATTTTAAAATTTTTTTGCAAAACACAGTTCAGAAGTCACCCTGGGGGGGGGGGGGGGGGGGGGGCGACTTCTGAACTGCATTTTAAATTTTTTTTGCAAAACACAGTTCAGAAGTCACCCTTGGGGGGTGGGGGGGCACTTCTGAACTAAAAAAAAAAATTGCCCTACTTTGGTATATAACCCACAATGTGCATTATTTTGGTATTTTTTTTGCACCTCAATGGTTTTTTTGCCCAGAAAACCACCCCGAACGGGGCCTAAGGCAATGCGTGTCCATGCTTCCCATGCCAACACTTCGTTACTGTCTTGGCTATTGGAAAAAACAAAGAGTGGATAGCGGATACGTTAGTAGATAATAGATAAATTACTAGTTTATAGTGGGTGAGTTTATAGTAGATAACTAATAAGCTAATAGCAAATTGGATTTAAAGTAGTCGTTAAAATTAGCGGTTAAACTAGCTTATAAATATAAAGTTACATAAATGAGCATTTGTAATAATAAATCCTATAAAATGAGAGAGAAGATTCATTTAATGGAAGATAAATGAAGAATTTAATTAAAATAATAAGAATAAAAATATAAATGATACGCTTCAATTAGCGTTTCAAAAAGCTAAAAGTTAGTGAAAAATGATATAAGTTAGTCATGTCAAAGTTAAACACTTACGATTAGCATATATACGCTATAAGCCAGCAAATAGAATTTGCCAAACAGAGCCTATGTGGCCATTGGAAGCACCTTACAAATTATTCCATGTATGAACTTAACGGAAAAATGTCTTATACACAATGTTTTTAAAACTGGACCGGAGATTGAACCGGAGAGACCTCCGGGTCATGGTTCAATCGGTTCACTCGGTTCAACCATGGTTGAACCGGATGAGTAATAATTAAATAAAAAATAATAAAATATTGAATTTTGGAGAAAAAGTAAATAAAAAATGCATTTCGGGCGGTTCAATCCGGGTCAATTGGCGGTTCGGAGCGGTTGAACCGTGGTTCAATCCGGTTCTAAACGGTTTACTCGCTCTGCGGTTCAAATGGGGTTGAACCAACCGCCAGAGTGTCCGGTTCCCGGTCCAATCGGTTGAACCACCCGATTCGGTCCGATTCTTAAAACACTGCTTATACACGTACAGATCAACATTGTACAGCACATTTAGAGCATCCACAATGGAGTACCTCTCATTTATTTCTTTACGTGGGACCTGCGTGTACTCATTTATACTTTTTTAATGTTAGTTTCTTATAAGCACTCAACCTCTTCAACTCAGCACCTCAGAAAGTTTACTAAACGGACCTCACTATAATCCTATGTCATTTCACTTCAATAATAATGAACTTATTAAGCTATATTTATCTTATTTATGAAATATTAAAATTAAGTTATGAAAAATATATTTTATTTGCATCACTTTTTTCAATTTTTTAAATCACTTGAAAATTGCTTAAAAAAAATCATTTGAAAATTAATAAATATATTATTTTTTTTACAAATTGCTGGAGAGAAACATTCCAACGGCTAATTGTTGAAGATAGAAAAAATATAAAAGATTGTGTCATATGGGACTTGGAGGGAGAGAGAAAATAATAGATAAAATTGGTTTTTAATAGTGGGGCAGACTCTTTCTTATTATGGATTGCTTTTATTTTCTCCATAATGGTAATCCTTATAGCAAACTCTCATTAATAAGGAAAATAGAGTATAAGAACCACCATTGTTGACGCTCTTGGGCTCTCTTTCTCAATGCGAACTAGTGAATGACTAATAGATAGTAATTTTTTTTTGGAAAAAATGCATTTTTTTTGTTACCATGTCATTGATGCCTAACAGAGTTTTTGCCACACCCAACAGAGTTTTTGGTCCAAGACAAGTTATCACTTGGACCAACTCATGTTGGCAAAAATGCATAGTTAATCATTTATATTTATCCAAAATTTCAGTTTGATCCTTTATATTTTTTTCTCATCCTAGTTCTTTATGTCTTTGAGTAGTTTTAAATTGGTCTTATCATTTTAGTAAGTTTAATATTAATCTCTTATCATTTAAATGACCAAATATTCTGACCTCAAGTAGCTCAATTCAAAGATCATAAAATCTTTGTTACAAAGATAATAAAAAGGTTAAATTTTTATAAATTTGAATCATAAAGGACCAAAGTGAGAAAAAAAATATAAAGGACCAAACTAAAATTTTGGATAAACATAAAAGACCAAAATTGCATTTTTGCCTAAATTCTTGGTAACTATTTGGTACGTCCGGTTTTATAGTAGCATTTTTCGAAACGTTATTTCAAGTAACGTTTTATCTTATAGCTTACGCCATATCATTTTTCTTTCATTTTTACTCTTGTTATACTTTAATTAAAATTTCTATTTATCCTTATTGGAAAGAATTTCTGAATGGAATCTTTGATTCTTCATTACAGATCACTGTTTGTTTACAAGATTATTTATACCATGTGATTTAACAAAATGCTAACTGAATATTGTTACCAGTTACAGAATCTAACTGAACAATAAACCCTATGCTTTACTCTTTTGTTCAGATAACTCATCATGTATCAACGGTGATTATCAATGCAAATTTAATTTTATTCTATTTTAATTCTTGGTTCTTTTTAATTTGTCATTCAATTATCCTTTCCAATTTCTGTATTAGAGCAACAGTATAATGAATGACTCAATCAACATGCTTACATAGATAATTTTAATCATCCATGTTGCTATCTGTGAATCCATGATTAAAAGTACACTTGACGGAAGACTATTTTAATCAACTATGAAAAGATGAAGAACGTAAACGAATATTTTAAAGGATAAGTGACGGATATTTTAAAGGTCATGAGTGGTTGGGATTGTATCAACAAACATGTAATATCAACCATTCATAACATTTTATACTATATCTTACGGTATTTTAACTGGTACGTTGATGATTGACTTAGTTGGTCTTTCACCCTAAAAGCCAGAAATAGATAAGGTGAAGATAGTCGCTCCTTAAAGATAAAAAGCAACATATAGAATACATTCACCATCTTTTGGAGGCCATCACAATGATAGGATAACAAATACACACTTTTTTCTATTAAAAGAAGTGAGGTTGGCCGATAACAAAAAAAATTCAAATAAAACTCAATCAGCAAAAAGATACAAAATTAAGAAAAATAATCCCATTGTAATTTATAAGGGTATCCAACTTATTTAACAAAGTCTGAATGAGCCGAATCTGGGCCTGAAACTGTATCCCAAAAAGCCTAGCAAAGTTAGACTTCAGACTTATTGTCTTGTGTCCATAAAAACCAAATGATTAACTTGGGCCAAATCCTGCTCTAGCTCTTGAACCACTGTTGTTATACTCCTGCGTCAATCAAGAAAGTGTCCTGCCAAATCATTTACTGATCCTCCTCCAACCTGAGCTGCATTGGCAATTTTAACTAACATTGTTGCTTTGTACATTGCCAAATCTGCATTCTCCATAAACTTACCTTGTACAACATTTGGAAGCTTGTCTCTTCTTATTTGACTAGGATGTTGCTTAAATGACCTCTTCTTTCGCAGCAATGGCTTAGGAACAAGTGGAGATATCTTTATTTGATTATAACTCTGCAACAAGAAATTAAACCAACAATTTAATAAGAAATAATTTCTTTATGATGACTTTCTAAAGGAGAAATTTACCTGAAAAACCCTAAGAAGTGAAGTGCATTTTTGTTTCCGTTTTCTGATCCAATAACTATGTATAGCTTCAACAGCTTTCATGCTAACAAGATTCTGACACCAATTAGCAACGGTTTTTTCATCATAACAATCATCTGGATTATAATAATAAGCCTTCTCCACAGCATCAACAATCAACTCAAAATTATCCTCAGTAACATGTTCTTGAAACTCATTATAATTGAACTTGTTCAACCATTCTTCATCTTCAGAATCCATATCATAATTTGCAGTCTTCCTTGTTACAGCTCTAAAAAACTCATCACCATAAACAGATATATAATAATCCGGTCTCCTAAATGGAACGGTATAACCGTCTGCATAGTCCGAAACATCCCGGACACCTGGTACTGGGATGAATCTTGCAACCGGAACTGGAATATCGCGATCGGAACATTCCCTATAAAGACCTTTAAAGGAAATCCAATCCTGATTATTAGCAAACTCAAGTTTCCATCCATTCTCCAATGTGATCATTTTCACATGTGTGTAACGATTGACAGATATCGGTCTCATTACTTTACCAGCTTTGAAAGTGTATCTTGTTGAGCCATTTTTCTTCACAGCAAGATGCCATTTTCTTGAGTTGGGGATTTCTTCCAAAGTGATAACTGCTTCTTCTTCCCTGTAACATCTGTCTGACTCTACAATCAATATATTTGCAAAACAGAAAGATGAATTTCCATTGACAGAATTAGCTTCTCTAAGGATTAAACTGGTGCAACTGTTATTCAAAGTTCTAAGTTTCTTATTTGATGCAACACGTTCTTTCGGAGCTTTCTTTTTCTTGCGTGAAGTTTTCTTCTTCCGACCACGTTTAGAGTTGTTTTTTTGATCAGATAACAAGGAACCAGAACAGTTAACAAATTCATGTGAAGATAAACCGGCATCGATTTCAGTAACTTCTTCACTCTCAGAAGCTTTGCACAAAGTCTGCAGTTCAATCTGGGAATTTGGGAGATCAATTTTCTTCTCAACATTACTAGGCACATTCAGCAGAATATAAACAAGGAAAAATGACCTGGAGATATATTTTGAAAGCAGTGCACAATGCAGATATTTGAAACAAAAAGGAATTGCAGAAAAATCAACCCAGAACAGTGGCAAGAACTGTTGGATCCCAAAAAAATGGCAAATCCCAGTGTTTTCCGTAGTAGAACCCTGAAAGAAGATTAAATTCACATGTTACTCCCTCGGTCTCATTTTATTTTTCTTTCGTTTAAAGTTATGCGCGAGTATTAACAAAACAATTGGTTATGTTAATAAAAAAATGTGGTAGGACTAAAACACCATTCACTTTTCTAGATTGGAGCAAATGCACGGTTATTATTGATATTCTAAAGTAAGAGTATTGTTTGAAAGTAATAATGAATGTTGTATTAGGATTATAAAGTGATAGATAATTTGAGACAGAGAAAAATGACAAATAGAACACTTAAAATGAGAACAGAGGGAGTATGTAAGATCACACGGTAAATAATCTAAACAAATTATAAATGGATTTAATTTATATACACAATAGGTGTATGAGTGGTTTACACTATCAACCAATTATAAATTGACACGTCATTAAAAAGAAGTTAGTGAATTCATAACCACATTATATATCAATTATTCTATAAATTATTATTGGTTCTGTTTGTAAAAGTCTATCACTAATGGATACCTAAATTAAATTGTTATCTATATCTATATCTATATATATAACAATTGAGAATGCATCTCAATTAATAATCTTACACGTGTCATTTTATTAGGCATTTGGCAATTAATACTTTTTTGGTCCCACTATTTTATGATTTATAAGGTGTAATTTGGATTGGTCCCACTCTAATAAAGAAAAATATGCAAGATATGATTTGTTTGGATTTATATTAAGAAATAAATTAATATATTTAACAATCAATGATGGAATGAAATTATGATAACACTATGAATGCAATTTCTTTGATTGCCCGTATTTTTTTTTTGTGAGAAAAAAGGGGGTTAAAACCCCACCAAACCAGCAAAAGACTACACAGCCAAAAAGTCCTCTTTATCCTTAAGCAGGAACGAGTGGATAAACTGAGGGGCAAAGTCATCTATATCTATATCTATATATCTCTATATATATATAACATTTGAGAATGACTTATCATAAATGCTATTCCAAGTGTCAACTTATGGATTGCTTAGCATTAGTGATGTTTTTTATTTGTTTTTATTTTTGTTTTTAATTTCTTTTATGTAATAAATATCGATGAGCTTACAATAAGTATGAATTTAAATTAAGGAATCTATTAACATCTATATCTATCTATATCTTTATATAGCATTTGAAAATGATATATCATCAATGGTAATCCAAGTGTCAATTAGTACACTAAATTGTAAATATTTATAAAAACTGAAAATTGTAATAAATAAAATAATAGTAAGTTTAAATTAATAATGTTAAAAATATCTACTAAACCTCAGCTATGAACTCAATTTGGAGAAATATGTAGTATATTAAAAAACTTCTTAAGTGGAACAAATCTTAGCAAAATTAATTAAAACCTAAATCATAAAAACTTAAAATTTTGGAAGGAATTTATTAAAATTTTCCAAAATATATCAATGTTAACAGTTACTATATATTAATTTTTATAGTTACTATACCATTGTTGTATGTACTAAATAAAAAATAAAGAATTAAAGGAACTTAATATTAAGGAATGGTTTGAAAATTTTACTTAAGAGGAGATGCTATGTGGAGTTATCTGTGAGTATGACATTGTAAAGCCTTAATTATTTTAATGTGGTAGTATGATATAATAGATACCACGAGAGATAGATATATGCTAATTTTACAAAAATATGTTAACATCATAATGTAAATACTTATAATACATGTGAATGAAAAAATTAATTTAAGAACATATTCATAATATATTGGTCATAAAAATAAATATTAATATTTTAAAAAATTCACTAATGTTTAAATTATGGAGTAAAAAATTTAGAAGAAAAAGAATGAGGATTAAACTCAAAATATATTCGTTAGAGTTTCATAATAGTTTTATTTGAAACTGAGACCCTGCGTAGTAGGGGTATAATCCCTCTCACATTCCTCACCACGCCTTCAAGGGAATTTAGTCATCTGTCCCCATCCCCACGAGGAGCAATATTTATTTAAGTCTTCTAACTAGACAGTTTCCACAAGTATTTCTACGTATAATGAGAAATTGACATCTCTAAGTAAAAGTACACCACACATAAATAAATCTTTTACATGAAAATAAATTAACATCTAAATATAAATTAACAAACAAAATATAATTTTTTCCAGCAAATTTCAATAGGATATACCCGTGCTTTAAATATAGATACTTGGATTCGAATCAAAATCATATATATATGTCAATGTCATAAGCAGAAAGTAAATGAAGAGGACCAAGAACCCATTGGGACCCAACTTTTGAGATTAACTAATCTAATCATTTTTTATGAGTACTTTTTTTTTGAGAAATGTTAGGAACAAAAAAGTGTACCAAAATATGAATACATATGGGGTACAGAGGGAATACGTGTATAATATATGTATTTTTTTATTTTAAATTAAATATATTATACATGTATAACACTGAACTTAGTTTAAAAATAAATAAATATATTATACGTATATTACTTCCGTATTGGTATTTTGATACACTTTTGGTATTTTTACCCAAATAACATTTCTAATTTTTTTCATATCTATCCCTGCATACGCGATAATAGGAGAGAGAAACTCACTTATTTTTTAACCATAAATAAATAACAATAAACAAATCAATATAGGGAAAGATAAAAAAGATAAAGAAAAAAATATTTTTAAAACAGAAAAGCATTAATTATTTTTTTTTTATAGCAAAAAAATATAACAAAATTATCCTCCATTATGCACATTCCATCAATTCATTATGAAGTAGAGGAAAGTAATAATTTAATTTAATAGTAAAAAAAGGAGCGGGAGAAGTAAATAATCATCGTATCAATTTGTAAAAAACCTAATGTAAATATTGATTGTCAAAGTAAATCCTCAAATTTAAGAACTACGAAGTAAATGAAAAATGTAACACAATAATTTACCTTAAAGAACTGTATTCCTCGTGATGCATAACCAGCAACAATAGGGTGGCATAGGAGAAAAGAAGAGATGTGTTTGAGTGTTAGCCCGAACCTTGTGATGCGCTTCAACACCGAGAAAAAAACAATGTCCTCCCCAAAAGAGGACTTCACAACAAGGACACACCGATTCATCTCATTATCCTCATTCGCAACACTTCTCTTCCTCTTCCTGGTATACACTAACCCGAAATATCTATCACGTCCATCACGTTCCTTCAAAAGTTGAGCCCTTCGGTTCCTCCGCTTCACCATCTCCAATATACCAATGTTGTCGTCCTCAGCCTCGTCATCGTTCTCATTGTCTACTTTTTTCTTCCCTATCGGTTTCTTTGCCAACTCGTCTCCCTCCTTGCCTCTCTTCGATTTTCTCTTGCCAGATTCAGGCCACAGTCGCTTCCCCAACCGCAACACGCGGGCGGTGTCGCCACCTTTTGCCACCCCAAATACTCTGGTTGTGCGCCTCATCTCAACTGACGACTTTGTCCTTCAGTTACAAACCCACTAACTGACTCAACTAAGTAAGGAGTTGAATTTTGCAAAACTCGTACCATAGAATGTTTCGTAAATTCAATACCGTTGAAAACGAAAACAAATGCCGACAGGTACAAAATAAATAAATAAATAAATAAAATATTTATTTATTATTTAATTTTAACAACAACAACAACTAACCTCTACCACCTTATTCAACAAGAAGGTTCACGACAGAAAACAGTATTCAATCGGAAGAGAAAAATAGAAATACAACGTTTACACAAAGCGAAGATGGATAATCACCACGTTCATGGAAGACATGAAGGCATTTTTGAAGCCCAAAAATGAACCGGGAGGAACGAGATCTACGAAGAGAGAGGGAGGGGAAACAGATCGAGGTGAAGAGAGAGTGAGAGAGAGAGAGAGAGAGAGAGAGAGAGTATGTGTGTGTAAGTAAGGGTTTATGGTTAAAACCACAATGAAGAAAGGGATGTGGGGGAACCACTAAGTGATGCGAACCGTTGGATGGAGAAATGGAGGGTGGATGCTCCGTTAGTAGAGAATAGAGGGTGGATGTACGATTTCAATGCAATATTAGTTGCTTTTTTTCCAATTGTACCCTCTAATTAAAATAATATTCATCATTCCCAATGTTTGATAAGGATAATTTGGTAAAAATACAATTCTCTCTCCTTCTTTTATGGTATTTTTTTTTTTTGACAAGATGGTATTTTCTTAATATGTGTGAAATGAGCTAAAACGACAATTATTATGAAACAGAAAGCATGTCTCAAATCTAAAAAGCAGACAGTGGAAGAAGCCGATATTTAATGACACATAAGAGTGAAGTGGGATTATGAAAAGACACAATTATCCTTAATGCTGGTGATGTGTGAATTAAGGAAACTGTCGTTGAGTTAGAATTTGGAGGGTAGGAAAGTAAAATTTCGAAACATTCATGAGTTCAAATGATTTTCGTTGTGTTTGAATCATTTGTGAGTTCAAATGATTTTCGTGTAGAAATGAAACATACTAGTATATATTATTAAACAGTATTCCTTGTAAAAAAAAACAGTATTCCAAAAATGAATTTTCTGTTTTTAACCACAATGAGAAAAGCATTTATTGTCAATAAAAACAGAAAAGTATTAATTATTTACTTTTTTTTCGAAAAAAAAAACAAAATTGTCCATCATTATGCACATTCTACCAATTCATTATGAAATGGAGGAAAGTAATAATTTAATTTTAAAATAAAAAAAGAAGTGGGGGAAATAAATAATCATTGTATTAATTTGTAAAAAACCTTAATGTATACAATATGTAAATATTGACCGTCAAAGTAAATCATCAAATTTTTGGTCAAAAAAAAGTAAATCATCAAATTTAGGGACTACGAAGTAAAAGAAAACGCAACACAACGTTTTACCCGCAAGAACTGTATTCTTTGTGATGCACCACCAACAAGAGTAGGGTGTCATAGAAGGAAAGCAGAGAGGTGTTTGAGAGTTAGCCCGAACCTTGTGCGCATCTCAACACCTCAAACAACAAACGCGAATTTGACCAAAAAAACAACAACAAAAGTATTCTAAAAGTTAAACCTCAAAAGCAAAACCTCAAACAACAAACGCGAATTTGACCAAAAAAGAAACAACAAAAGTTTTACTTTGAGGTGTTAAAGGCTTCTCAGGCCTAAAACTTGCTTGTTAGCATGTTTCTAAACTTTGGGTTTTATTATACTTACTATTATAAATGATATTATGCTATCAGATGATATGAGATGAAAAGTTACAGAAGTATTCTAAAATATAGTTTGTCAAATTATCTTCATAAAATTCAATATTTATTTTACTTAGTGTGCTTTTTTTTGTTATCGTGTCATTGGTTACTTGTGTGCTTTTGTCTCACTTTATTATATTAATTAACAAACAAAAAAGGGTTAACATATTTTTTTTTATTAAAAAGGCTCAATTATCAATTTTTTTGTATAAACCGGGTATCTTCTACGTGTAACTAGAGAGACTAATCCCTCGAGCCAGATAGCACCATAATGGGTGGCAAAGCTCACACTCAAGAGATTTGACACTGCTGCATGCCCATGACTAAATTCGAACTCAATACCGTGATTAAGCTGAAAGAGACCCCTACCATCTCATCCAAGTACTCTTGGGTCTCAATTATCAATTATTGAGAAAAGACACACATGTAAGAATTTTACGTTGGACATTTAATGTTGTACTAATTGCAATCTATCGAAGTAAATATATCCACAAGTTTATCCTTTCTCCTTACCAAAATAACTTTAAAAAACTTTGAAGCTACAAAATGTAGAGCATTTGATCAATGCATGATTGTGCCATAAATCAAGTCTCTAGACGATAGATTATACAATCATTGATTGATCAACGACTAAATACATGCACGACGATCCTCAACAGTAATTATGCTTTTTATGGTTAGACAATATTCCCTCCATCCCATTTTATTTGTTGTTGCAACTAAATCAATTTGCTTCAAATTGATTGTTACTAGTATTTTATATTTTTAACGAAATATTTAATATTCTTTTTTCACTCATGCCCCTATTTCTTCCGAGAATTTTTTACATTTACTAGGTTGTCAATTATTTTTCTTAAATAGTGTGTAAAAAATTCGTGCATAATGGTAAATAACGCTAAAGGGTAAAGAGTGCTAAAGAGTTTTTTTTTTCGAAATCAAAAATTCATTGAATAATAGCACTAGATGTGCTAAGAACAATTATATATAACTCATAGAGTTTTTACTAAAAGAGTGCTAAAGAGTTGATAACCTAAATAACTGATAGAATTTTTACTATATGCGTGCTAAAGCAATAGCGGTGATGATGGTGGACATGTGTTAGTGAAACGTGAACAAAGCCATGCATAATGTGTCAAGTTATAATTGGTTGATAGAGTAAAAGTTATTTACACTGACAATGTATATAAATCAAATTGATTATGACAAATAGCAGTAAAGACGAAAAACAAAGTAAGAATTTTATCAAAAAGAAAAAACAAGAACAATATAGAAACAACTATTAATTCTGAAGTGAAACACTACAATTATACCCTACATCAAAAAGAAAGTAACATTTTCCCAAATCTCATCAATTGAAATCCTTAAGTCGCTTTTTGAGCATATCCATTGATTTCTTCTTAGCAGTTTGCTTTGTATTTTTATTGGAAAGGCTTCCAAAGATACCATCAGGAGAATCCTTGAATTTATCACAAATGGTAGCCACTTTCTTATAATCCAATGCATAGTAATTTTTCTCCCTTATAACAGGATTCATGAAATTCTCAGGTTGACTACTTGACAAAAGATTGATTAGCTGTCTAGCTTCTATCAAACAACTCTTAAAACTACTTTCTTTGTAGATTTCACCCAAACCAGCTGCATAAAATCTCTCATCTGCAAAACTCTCTAACATCATAAGATCATTGTTGATATTCATAACTGCATTTGCATTAAACCTTTTTACACTATCACTTAAAAATGCTGCCACAATTATATTTGAAATATGTTCAAGTGCACCTGTGCCAACTTTGTACATAGCATCCAATGGTAAAATTTGCTGTGCCGTCGACATAAGCGAATCGAGGTAAAATACCACTTCATTTGTGTACTCATTTCCATTTGGTTTTGGTTCCTCTGAAATCCAAATAGCACTTTCAGTAAGTTTCATATACTCATCTAATTTTGTGTTCACTAAACTTAGTAGAGTAACATAAGCTGCATCCCTAGAAGACTTCAGCAACACTTTTGCTGTTAACGCAGCTTGAGACTTCTCAAATGATCGAACCGATGTGCCGCATCCACATAATTGCGCTGCGTGTCGCAGAAAAAAATCACAAGCTCTTTCGAAAACAGAAATGTTTGCAGCAATTTGCATAGCTTGTGACACACTAGTATTGCTACTATTAATTGTGTCTAGTAATGTTTCATTTAATACTTCAATCAAAAACTTGTCCAAATACTTCCTCACAACATCAAAGTAATTTGTTCTTACCCCATGAGACAAGTAATCAACAGATCCTTTAATGAACGATCTCACAATGCGACAAGTCTCGGGTACCATCGACGAGAACGGAGCAACAAATGGAAAAGCAGGCATAATATCTGAAATTTGAAGACTAAATGATAGAACATGATTCTCATAATCAACATCCTTTTTTATCACCATTTGTTCATATGAGTCTTTCTGAATAACATCAATAATTTGTTGCCTACATTCTGCCAAAAGAAGCAGATGGTATTTGTCACGACAACTATCGAGCACGTCGAGAAGAGGACCTATGTCGTATCCATATTTTCGAAGAGTGGACCCGACAAGTGTGACATGATCCTTAACCAAGAGAAGATTAGTAGCAGAGTTCATATGAGAAAATTGCATGTCCAACATTGATGTCATTTTAGACAAAGCAGTTTCCCACATAGTTTCAACTTGATCTTCTACTAAAAGCCCTTCAGCAGTTCTTAAAACCTTATCTTCCACTATGAAATACCCAACAATTTGAGCTAAAAGTGTTTGATATGACTCAACAAAAGGTTGTGCTGAAGATATCTCCAAATCAGAATTCAATTGTAACAATCTATTCTTGTAATAGTATTCATGAAACTGCTGTAAAATCCCCATACAACTATGAATATGACAAGCGCGATAAAGTGGCGTGAGATCAAATTTCATGGCAGAATCGTCGTCAACTTCTTCACCATCCAAATTATACGCTCGATCATCCCCTCCCGAAATATTTAACTCCTCGGCCTTTCGTTGCCTTTCTTGCATTTCGTCGTCCCTCTGACGAACCGATGCAGTGCGACCGATCGCTGTTTGGCCGATTTTTTTACAAGAACTACGTATATGGACCATCCATTCATTAACTTGACTACATACTTTCTTCTCAATATGCGATTTTATAGAAGGGATTTTCTTATCTATCACCAATTTAAGAGCTCTAGCAGGAATATTATCCATGTAATGCTTCTCAAGCAAATCTATAGCTTTTAATGCAGGATAAAACTGACCTTCTGATATGTGATTGTTACACTTGACACAAAGCTCCAAAACTTGTATACAATTCTTTGACATCTTTATAGCTTCAGTTACATTCTTCTTGATTGAATAAGATTCAAGTAGCTCCTCAAGTTTAACAAGAAGGGTAGTACCAACTTGTTGTAACTTGAAATTATCACTTTGGAGATCACTCTTTAGCTCTTCAGCATCAACTAACACGCCGCGAAGTTCATCGACGGCGAGGATGAATTCTTCGTAGTGAGTCTTGCACATTTCCTCAATTGCAGCTTCTTTTCTCTTCACCACGAAATTTAGCTGGCGAAGGAGCCCTTCGGGGCGCCCCATTTCAAAGGCGTGCCTTACAAGGGGACTAATGTCATCTCCATTGGCAACCAATGTAGCTAGAACTAAGTCCTCTCCTTCATCACCATTCTCCATATCATTTCTTTTCGCTTTCGCATCCATTTTCCACTTGAATGAATACCCCTGCAATATTGAACCATATTTTTTCACTTGTTACAAATCAAATGTTAAAGCAAGCTTACCACTAATTAATTAGAATAAAAATTGTTAAACACTATGTAGCACCAACACTTCAAATTGAAGACGTGTCTAATGTCCTTTCCGACACTGATACACACATGAAGGAAATTCCAGATACTCGTAACCTAGTTACTAGCAAAAACCTAGTTACTAATCATAAATGACCAGAAATAGAGAAAGAAAAATAAAAAACACATGAAGGAAAAAATATATATAAAAAGTTGCAAGGCCAAAAACAATGTGTGAGATGCGTACCGAAATGGATTATTAATGAAGAAATTTCAAAAAGAATGTGGCAATGCTCATGAGTGGACCCAAAACAATGTAATGAGAAAAGAAGGAACTTGAATTTGAAGGTTATGGAGGGTCTTCATAGATCTCAATCGTCTGAAGGAATTTAAATTCTTACTCATCAATGCTTGATGAGAAACAAGAGAGGTTTCGGTGATAGATACATGTGGTGAGAAGTGCATGTTTCATGATACTTGTAAGCCTAATTTATCGCTATCTTTGTGGTGGTGTAGGGGAGAGAATTTTAATGCTAATGCAGGGAATAACAGGATCCAAGAAACTAGCAAAAGTTCCATTGCTTTTTTATGCCAATTTCATTTCCTTGTGACTAGCAAAAATTGTAGATCATGAGGTTGACCCAATCTAAGTACCTGTTAGAGGAATCCACTAGATAATAACATATACATATGCGGCGCATCAAGGAGAAGTTTCATAATAAGGACCAGCAGCTGGGAAACTCCGATACTCCAAAATAGGCCAAATATAGGTAACTGACATGTTTCTGATACTATTACGTCTGGATACGTACTCATGGAGTATCTTGGAATTTTCATTTATCTTTTTACAAGAAAAATGTATGATAGATGGGGATAAGCGACTGATACTCATGGGATACGACTGGCTTATACGGATACGCCCAAGATACAACAGACTTATACGGATACGCCCAGGATATACCTGACTTATACAGATGCACACAAGATAAAACATGTGAGCCTCTTTTTTTTTTGACAGCCAAAGTGACTCCCTTCTTGGTGTTTTTAATTTATATATTGAAAATAGACTATAATAATATATTAAATTCTAAAAGGGGTTACTACCTATGTCCGTTAGCAATTTTTTCCAAAAAGAGGTTACTACCTTTGGGATAAACTGTGGTCCTTTCTGTTGCTTTTTATATATATGTACATTTTTTCCTATTAAGAACAATTGACAATTCCAATGATTATGAGAGTATCATTATCTTCATTAATCCTAGACACCAAAAATATCAGGGCCAACCCTAGTTGCCTTGAAGACAATGTGTGGGTGTCTGACTGAAGGGTATGAGTGTGATCTTTGACAAAAAAAAGGTTATGATGATTTCAAATCCATTTTTCATTCTACATCAATTCTCCACTGGACTTTAAAAAAAATGCATAAAACAAATAAACAACATCAAGTTTAAAACATCAAATTTAATGCACAAAAACAATCAAACAGAATATAAATAATCAATAATGGTTGAATTAACCGGTGGTTATGTTCAAATACAATTCTACGAATTGATGTTTTGTTTTTTTTACAGGCAACGTTCCTAGTTAGTAATTAGTTAAGGGTGAAGAAAATGTTAGCCTCCAATACTTGAACCCTAGACCTCATTCTTATAACTCCTTTTTGATCGAGGGTTCGTTCCTTCTTACAACTCCTTTTTGATTGAGGGTTAGTTCCTGTTGGGTTGGACATGGATGATACCCAGTTTAGGGAAAAAAAACATAATCAAACAAAAATTTTCACTCCACCTCAAAAAATTTAACCCGGCAGCCATCAACTGTTTCAATTTCAACATGATTGTTTCATTGAGTGCTTTTATCATATAATAATTGAGGGAAGTAATTTATCAAAGTTAAAGGAGCTCTTCTTAATATCAGTAATAGCAATGATACCCTTTACCATATGGGGGTTATGTTAGATAGGAAGAAGAAAATCGGTAGCAACAGGAACAAGGGAAGACAAATTTTCATCAAAAACACATTAATACAGTATCACAGCTGTGAAAAATAGTAAAATTCTGCAGACATTAAGTAACACACAAAAAACTACGTTCATAGGACATGTTATAATACATTTATTACAAATCCATCAAATTGTAGTATTTGATTTACAGAGAGAGCTACTTCTTTCACGTAGAAACTGAGCCAAACGTTTTAAGCAGCAGTTACTGTGCTTTGTCCTTCAGCTGGAGCCTCCCAGAAAGCAGTTGGCTTACCAGTTTTGGATACGGTCTTCAGCACGGTTTCTGGCTCGACATTTCCTTTCACTACGACTTTCTGTTCCTTCAAATCAATGTCAAATGATTCCACACCTGCAAATAAAACTACTTATTATTCTACAATATTGCAGGATTGCACCTATTTCAATCAATATCAAGATTTTGTCTCTGCATGTTTACTTCTATGATATTCTTTCACCAAGGGACCAAAACAAAAGAAACCATTTGGCCTTGAAACTTAAATTATTTCCTTATATGTATATAATTGAATTGATTGCAGCCAGTTTCGCATACGGTAAGAGTAAAAGTATATTCTATAATTGAAGAAATAAATAGAACCAAGCAGACACCAGAACCAAAATATTTAGGGGAAGAAGAGGGAAGAGGAGCTTTTCTGTCGATACATCAAACACAGTAGATGCTTTGGTAACCTGCCATTCTAACAACGGACAAGAGCGAGAAAATTTCTTCCATCCCAATTGTAGCAGATTAATATAATTATGATTGAAAAGGAGTGATATCAGTACTAAACTAGTAAACATCAGATGATATGCTACAGAAAGTGTGACCTAACATGTTCAATTGTCCTTGTCTTTGCTTTCTAACATATTAAAACATGTTTCGAAAGTGAATGAATGAAAGGATGATCAATGTCGAACAAAACTAAATCAAAATACCCAATGCAAGTAGACATCAAATCTGCAACTTCGCAATTGAAAAAAAAAGAAGAACAAATCATCATACATGATGACCTAAAGAAGGTAGAAACCACATCAAATTCAGAATTGCATTCAAGTAACCAGCATTCCCGTAAGGTTGTTGACAAACTGCACATACTGATGATTTCCGAGAATTATTTAAAAGACAAAACTCGGTGAGGATCAACAGGAAAGAGAACAACACAAGAGAAAAGAACATTAACAAAAAAAAATTGAGCTATTTAACAGCACAAATGACCTTAAAACGTTCCTTCATTTCTATTAACTCAAGTGGTGTAAGTGCACATGTGAAAGAACTCATAGCATCAAAGTAGATTACAAAGGAAAGAGCAGGGAATAAAGTTCAGGAAGGAAGCTTAAGAATTAAAGAAGCAGCTGATACACATTCAAAACCAAAAAGTTTTGAGAATTATTTATGTCCATCTGACAACACATCTCGAATTGATTGACTGAAATTGCGAAAAGGCCTACGAACTAAAGCGACTACTGTAAGATGACAACCACTTTCATGTTGATAGAGGAAGTTTGCACTGGTAAGTTAATTAAAATAATGCTAAGTATTACATAATGGAAACTTAAAAGCAAGGGATTAAGTATACCATCCAACTTTCCCAGAACTCTCTGCACAGCTCCAACACATCCTTGACATGACATACCAACTTTGAGAACAACAGTCTGCAATTACAATGCAAAAATTTCAGTCAAGGGACAGAAAACGAATAAATAATCATCGTAAGTCTTGAACCCAGCTATAATACTCGGACATAAAAGAAACACATTCACACTAGTTACAGTCATGTATCTGATATATGGTAATAAATAATCCGGAACGGGGAACACTGGAGAAGCTGAATACTCCCTCTGTTACAGAATATAAGCAAACATGGATCAACGAAAGTTGATGCATCTGTTTTTTAACGAGATACATCAACTTTCGTTGACCCATTTTTGCAACAGATACATCAACTTTCGTTGATACATTTTTGCTTATATTCTGTAACAGAGGGAGTATAATTTTCTAATTGGACACCTAAATGAGATATCAGACATACAGAGAGTGTCGATGACGATGGGTGTCAAACATTACAGGCCATTCGACACGTCTAAAAGAACAAATTCCTAATAATACAGAGGTCATCATATCCTAAGTAGGTAGCTTGATTGGTGAGCTAAGAGCGGAAGAGTTTTAAGCTTGAGGTATAAAGTTCAAATCCTAAAAACTATCAATTCTTAAACCCTAACTAATTAACTACTAACATTTATCTATAAAAAATACAAATATCAACATGAGCAAAATGAACTAGCCATCCGGATTCATAATTAAAGACAGTAAATACAAATTGAAAGCTTTGCCAACAGAATTTAAATGAAAAATTAGAAAAAGCTTTTAATAGAAGTGCGTTGCAGCAATTGACAGAAAAGAAGAACTTGGTCAAAAAAAAAAGAAAAGAAGAACAACACCATTATCTTAAAATTGTTAAGGAGAACCCCGTCAAAAAAAAATTGTTAAGGAGATCAAGTAATGGTTAGTATTTATTTAGATTTAAACTAGTAAGTAACCGCTAATATTCAGCTACATCAGAGCATGCATATAATATAAAAGCAACGATATCCTTCCTTAAAAAAAACCAATAATTCCAGATATCTAAACTAAGAAATTCCTCCTACGGTTCAGAACAACGAATCAGGAAAAAAAGAACAATTATATAAATAAAACGATAGAATAGAAGAGAAGAAACTGAATCGAAAAAAGAAAAGAAGAATGGTTGAGGTGAACCTGAGACATGGTTATGAGTTATGGGTGGAGGAGAAACAAATTGATGGAAGTCGAAAACGAAGGAGATGAAAGGATAGATGATTTAGATTGCGTTTGACGCAGTTGGTTTCCGCGTTTTAAAGGGGAAAAAATAAGAATGTACTATTTGTAATTGCTTGCAAAGTGGTTGAGAGAAAAAGAAAGAGACAGCGATATTTGGTGGCGTAACCCCCACAGTGGTAATACACGCGACGTAAAAATCACGCGCTCCTTTGCTTCTTCTTCTTTCTTTTTTTTTTTTTTATAAAAAAAAAAAGAAGCTAGATTTCTCGATACAAATAGAACAAATAATTATTCATGTTTTCTATCCGACTATCCGCAAGTAAAAGTAATTAAATTATATAATGTTTTTCTATGGGAACTCAAAAGCAAAATATATATCTATAAAGACAAATTTTAAAAAATATTTATTTTGATAAAAATAATGTTTTCTCATCAAGACTCAAAGGCAAAATAATAATTTATAGAAAGCAAAATATACTTTACAAATATAAAAATTTTATACCGATGATATATATGTAAGGATTTTTCGCTGGAAATACTGATGCCAATAAATTTATATCGACAAAATATATAGTTTCTCATTGAAACCAATTAAAAATACAATAAAACGATAACAATGCATAAAGAAAATAACAAATAAATAGCAGAAAAATAAAAAAGAACAAATAACCATATCTAAGTATAAGGAAGATATTTTTAAAAAAATTGAACATTAAAATAATAAAATAATGATCAAGGAAAGAAAAAGTTCAAATGAAAAATAGTAAATAGTAATAAAGAAAAAATAAAAAATGGATAAAAAAATAAAAAGAAATGTTATTTGAGCCAAAAAAATTTATCCACAAATTGACACTTTTTTAAGCAAAAATGTTATTAACGAGGAGCACAAGAGGTACTTTTTTTTTGACAAAGCACAAGAGGTACTTAAATCTCGTAAAATAACAAATGCCCCTCGTTAAAACCTCCATAGGTGAAAAATCCAATAAAAAAAAGATCAAATGAGGTAAAAATAGTACCCCTGAAATAAAGTAAATATAATTATAAAGTAAACTAAGGAAACTATAGACTGCGAGACCAGCGAAATTCAATCCACGGATTAACATTTGTTTATATCATATTTGAAATAACAGTTCGGTTAGTGAACTGTATTTGAAATAACAGTTCGTTCAGAACTATTTGTAAAAGTTCAATTAATTTTGGTTCCGTTCGGCAGTTCAGTTTTTGGGTTCTAATGAACAACCCTATTTATATGAGTTAAATTTCTTTCAACTACTTGTTATCTTAAATGTGAGAGAGAGAGAGAGAGATTCAAAAAATAATAAAATTTATTATATCTATTATTTTATTGTATAATTTAATACCACAAATACTCAACAAGATCCAAACTCAAACTCTATTAAGAGCCCGTTTGTTACAGCTTAATTTTAAAAAAAATCACTTTTTTTAAAAAAATAATCACTTATGACGACATGTTATCCGTTTGTTACAGATTCTTAAAAAAATGAAAAGCTGAAAATAATCTAAAAACTGCTTCATATGAGAGACTGTATTGAGTAGCTTCTCATAAAACTAGTTTTTTAAGAATGATTTTTTAAAAATAAGTGATTTTCAATATATTACACAAACACAAAACAACTTCTCATTTTCTTAAAAATCTCTAAAAACTAATCTCTAAATTATTTAACAACAAAAGCACTTATTTTTTAATCTGTAACAAACGGGCCCTTATCCGTTACTGAATATAAGTAAAAACTAGTCAATAGAAGTTGATGTATCTGGTTTAAAATTTGGATCAGATACATCAACTTCTATTGACCAATTTTTGCTTATTTTCTGTAACGGAGGGGGGAGTTCTTTTTCTTTTAGTCATAATGTGTTGATTGATTCATGAATAATTTAGTTGGTAAATGATACGTTAAAATATTTTCTTTTAGTTGATTATTAAAGTTGTTGATAATCTAAAGAAGCATAATAATATGTTTAAATAATTTCTTAATAATTTCTACTTGCTTTAAATAGGGGTACGGGCATGGGTATCCTACCCAATCCACAGCCTAACCAAATCCAACAAACCAAATGACAACTGATTCAGGTAATTGAGTTGGGTCTAAGAAGTGAGAACGCATCGAACCCAATCTATAAAATATGTCATCTTTATATATATCAAGTCAAAACTTAAAACTATTACAAGATATATCATGCAATTGTTTATAAAAGAAAAAATAATATTGAAGTCTTTTTAATTATCTTTGAATTGTCAAATAGTTTCACTAATAATTGATACTTGGACTTCAGTCTAAAGTTTGAATGTTGACGATGAATGAGAATTGAATCAAAGATATCAAGATTTGGTTTGAATTCTAAATTTGTTATGTTGATATTAAAATATGGATTTTGATGATGATTTATTTTTCCTACTTCTACTGTTATTGTTCTATTTTTTTTTTGCTTTTTTTTTCTAAAAAATTATATTTAAATAATGAACCACAAGTACGCAACTAAAGCCAACCCATTTGAGTTTGGGGTTATGTTGGTTCGGACTACATAAAAAATTAGGTCAAATCTTATCTAACCTAATTCATAATTATTTGATTAGATCGGGTTTTTAAATACATCAAAACCAACCTACAACCATCCTACTTATAACAAGGCAGTTTGTGCATGATGAAGATGGATGGGAAGATGACAAAAGTTCCCACCATGGGAAACTGAAGTTTTAAGTTGTTGACTTACTTGATAGAGGCTATTTGCAGAAAAGAAATCACTTATTAAATTTACATTGTCCAATTGTTGAATTTTTATAATATATATGTAATTAAATAAGGTGAACTAATTTATAAACATTGCGACGAAGAAAAAAAAAGTGTCTAGGTTCATCCCCTGGACTTCTTCTTGTCACTAGTCAAAGTTTTCAATTCAATTTCACATTTTTTTACATCTGGAAAGACCCCTTTTCCTAAATTATGACCCGACTTAAAATATTAAGATGAAAAATACTAAGCTACTAAAAAATGAAGAAGATTACCCGAGGGTATTTAGATAAGATGGTAGGAGTTTCTTCCAGCTTAACTAATGTCTTAGGTTCGAATTCGGCCTTGGGCATGCAACAATATTAAAATTAAATCTATTGAGGGAGAACTTTGCCGCCAGTTGTGATCCTACTCAGCTTGAGGGATTAATCTCTACGGTTACACACCTAATCATACGAACCCCTGAGCAGTGGTAGAGTGTGTATGTGGTGTTTAAATCATCCAATCCAATCCTCGCGAGATGAAGCTCCAAGGATTTGAGTACGGGTGTTCGCGAATTGGACTGGATTAGTTTTGGGGGGAAAATTATCCAATCCAATCCTTGCGGTTTTGTATTTTTATCATCCAATCCGTTTGGTTTGAAAATCAAATCTGATTCGATCCGATTTTACTTTGGTTTGGATCGGATTAGATTTCAGTTTTTATTCTTTAAAATTACTTAAATGCAAAATAAAACATAAACCTCTTTCATAAAATCAAAAGACCATAAATCACTAAAGTAGCTAAGTATGTTTTAGAAAAATAGCTAAATCATCACAAAAACTGAAAAATACATAGCAAACATCATCAAAGTAGCCAAAATAAAATGTAAGCAATAAGTGGGGAAACACACACACACATACAATATACATACATACATACATACACATATATATATATATATATATATATATATATATATATATATATTTATATATAAATTGGATCGGTTCTATGTGAAGGAACCAAAATCCGATCCAATTCAATTCAAAATTTTGAATTTATTGCGGTTTTCGATTTTTCCAGTTTGCAATTTTTTCGGTTTGATGTTTTTTGGTTCGGCCACTGCGGTTTCAAATGGATTGGATTGGATATGAACACCCCTAGATTTGAGTGACCATGAGAATGTTGGGGATTTCCAAAATAATAGGAACTCAAGAATACTAAAGTAAAAGAGAAACACAATTTTTTATGTTCTAAAGGTGTGTCCTTTGGTGACTTCCAGTAGTGGTTGTGTTCTTTCCCGAACATTTGTAGTGAAGGGATGCACTCATTCATGGATGAGCGTGACAGTTGTTAATGAGTTGTGACTCCAAATGGGGAGACCTTATCTTCACCAAATGGTATGAATTGGTATCTATCTATCTATCTATCTATCTATATATATATATATATATATATATATATATATATATATATATATATATATCGAGAGAGAGAGAGAGAGAATATAGATTGTTCATATGTCTAAAACAAAATCTTACCAAATTCAATATTTCAAACCATTCTCTTTCTTCTCTTATGCACAAATTGAAATAAGGGAAATATTGTTCTGTAAATACTATTGACGATTGGTGCGGGTGTGCAGACCATGTCAAAGAACTCCATTCTATACTGAAGGGGATTCGCCGGTCATCCTATTCCTCAAATCTAAAGTGATTGTTGGGTTGAGTCGAACCTAAAGGTTAGTGTTATACATGTTTTGGAGTCTTGCGCAATGATGAGTTCTGTTCTGGACTAGGCCGAGGGCCCAATCCACTTGGAGACAGACCGAGAATGGCCCAGAACGCAAGACAGATTATCAATGGCAAAACTCGCATAATCAACGGTTGAGATCAATCCGCCGAGCTCCAACACCTTCTGACACTATATATAGAGGTCCACCCCTCACTAACAGGTACATTTTTTAACCCATATTGTTACTCTGCTCACACTCTTACTCCACTGACTTGGGCGTCGGAGTGTCTTTGCAGGTACAACTCGGGCTGAGCTCTGTGAGCGACATACAAATCTACAGAACGACCTAACACCTCAACCGGCTCATCTGGCCGATCTTGAGGTACGGTGCAAATTTCACTTTCTCTTTTGTTCTTTATTTTACAGGATATCCACAATTATTTGAACTAATTATTTTCAATGTTTGATTGTTCTTCTTAGTTGCAGCATTATTCCCACCAACACATGTTTCCACAGATAATGGTATAAAATGTTCATACTAATTTGTATAAATACTAATTGGTGTGGAAAAAAAATAAACTTTAGAGATTTACAAATTTGTAGTAAATATTATTTGTTGCAATACCACGAAGAACTTTTGTTGTTATAGTTAAAAGAGTAATCTAGACAAATCAGATTGAGGAACATATTGATTGAGAATTTGATTAGTGTGATTGATAAACAACTACCTGTGTTTTAGCAGAATACGAAATAACTAATCAAAAATTTAATATTTTTTCATGAGATCTAGTCTTTTTTTATTTTATTTTATAAATCGGTATCCTCTGCACGCAACTGTAGAGACTAATCCCTCGAGCCGTGTAGGACCACAATGGGCGGCAAAGTTCTCCCTCAAAAAATTTAGTTTATTTTAGTGAGTTCAACACAAATTTATTTTAGTGAGTTCTAGTTTATTTTAGTGAGTTCAACACAAATTTTTTTTATGTAAATTTTTTGGTGAACATTAATTTTCTGTAGGATTTTTCATTCAACAACTAAACCATACATATTATAATTACGGTTTTCTCAAGACAATGATATCATGAAATAAAATTCATGAATTTACACACCACACACACTACTACTGCTCACAATCAGGTTCAAACCCAGGTGCTAACGTTTCAATATGAATTCAGATACAAAGTCTTAGGGTAACCAGCTTTTTCCTAATTAATAATACAAACCCATATATATAATGGTCAAAATTTGTTGTCAATGAGTTGACTAAAAGAAGATTGCAACATGGAGTAAACGGTAGACCAACCATTTTGAGAAGGATGAACAGTGTCCCAAAAGAGTGAAAACTCAGGTTTTTCACATAAAATATATTTCTTTGCTCCTTCATCATCCACACTTCCACACCAATATTTCACACCCTCTCCCTCACAACATGGTTTCAACGGATTCATTACTGTTGAATTTTCTGCACAATTAAGAAAAAAGAAGCCATCATAAACATTATCCTTCTAACACAACCAAAGATTTTGTCTTCAAAACTTACCAGCATGCATTTTCTGCATTGTTTTAATTATGGAACGGAAAGAGTTGTAGAGGTCTAATGTTATGAAAACTGAATTTCCCGTTTCTTTGTTCAATTCCTGTATAGTTTGATGCAGCATTTCACTGTGATTTTGAGAAACCAAGTTGAAAGTTTCATCACACTTCTGATATGAAGATTTCACAGTTAACATAGGCACACACCCTATAGGCTCTAATAAACCAACTGCTATTTTATTTATTCCCAAGCTATGAATGCGTTTAAGATTTAATAACATTTGCTTGATAAGGGAAGCCGTTAAGACCGTTATATCCTGTCACAAAGAAAGAAAATTAAATAGTTCATATCATAAACAAATGTGATGGAGAATTTTTTTATTTTAAGAAAATTTTAACAACCACTGATCACCTGCATGTTCTTGTTTTTCAGTACAAATGTTGCGTAATCATTGCCACCAGCGTTCACGAGGGCGATTGAGGATTGAAGGTCATGTTTGGTGTAGACTTTTTGTTGTATTAACTTTTGAAATAAGTCGATTTGAAGAGACATGTTTGGTCCATCAACTAAAGTATTGAAAATACCAGTCCCTCCATGAGCAAAGTTCATACCATATTTTAGTTCTGTGGAATTTCTCAATGCATATGGTGTGGGAGATTTTATTTTCAGAAAGGAAGCTGCATGCGTAATATTAATCAAAATATGTAATTATGTACCAAAAAAATCAAAATACATAATTACTCAATTATTTATAACTCGTTACTACATTTCATAATACATGTCGTTTTAATGCTATATATTGAGAGGAAATTAGTTACCAAGATAATCGGTGAGGACACAGCCATCGGAGAACCTTCCAGTAGGTTTACCAGGAAAAGTGATTCCATAAGGAGGATTATACGATCCTGAGTGCACGAAATTTCCTGTGTCAACATACGAGTCTCCAAAAACAAACAGTTTTACGGATTCGTTCTTTGCCCCTTTCACTTCTGCAATGTTTAGATATATAGTTAAGTTAATCACTTCTACAAATTAATAATTTGATTGTGATGTTAGCTCAGAATGTGTACCTGATATACTGAGTAGAAGAAGAAGAAGAAGAAACAAAGGGAGAAGAGTGATCATGGATGGAGTTTGCTGCATCATTGATGATTGGTAGTAAAGTAGATTGGATTGGTGATGGGTGGGTAAGTTTAAATACACTCTTGAGTTTAAAGGTTGGTATTTGTTAGATTACCAATTAGACCAAGAATATATGACCTTTGCCCAGCTACCCTATGAAGTCGTGTAATATACGATTTTTTATTTCTTCTTGGTAGCTCAAGAAGGTGTAATGCATAACAACTTCATATTGTGCATAACTAGAGAAGGAAAATCAAGAGGAAAGTTATACGAGCATTTGTTGTTGAATCACTCCAACTCACTTCAAGAGTACTGGAATAAAATTGAGTATCTTGAGATCCATGACCGCTCCATACCGAAACACCAAACAAAGATTAAAGACAGAAATAAAAAATCAACACAAACATGGATCTAAAATAAGAAATGTGGTTCACTTTCATTTTCTGAGTTCCTTCTCTTTTGCCTTCACCTTCGTTCCTTCTTCTTCATTGGCTTTGCGATTTTTGGTTTTCCAAAAAACACTTTTGTAGAAGATGATACATTAGAGATTAATGCGTCCTAAAATTGCAACCACCGAAATATCCCTTTTTAAGAAAATTTCAAAAAAATTTAACGAGGGACTAATTTGGGCCAAAAAAACAAGATTTAGTGTCACTTAATGTGTTACCGTGTTACGTGGGTAGCTAATGTGTTACCTAGGCAACCTTAACCGACTATTTAAAGTTTAGATTGATGGGTGGTGTAACTTGGCTTTTTTTTTACCCAATGTCTTAAATCTTATAAGTAATAAGTAATATTTTATAAAGTAAAGACCCAATAAAATTCATGGTACAAAACTTTTATTGGTTATGATTGAAAAAAAATTTACGCCATTAGTGCGCAGCAAATAAACTCAAATGTATATTCGAGCATTCATTTTGGTGAAATCTAGTTTTATTCAAGTGAGTTCTTTACAAATTGATATTGGTAAGATCTTCCACTTGACAACTGAAGCATACATTGTAATTAAGATTTAATTTATATTCACAATATATAGGTGTACACTACCTACCAATTACAGGCTGACACATCATTAAAAAGAAATTGGTCAATTGGTAACCAACCATTCTATGAATTGTTATTGATAGTGGTTGTAAAAGCCTATACACTGTTTTTGTTTCTGTATCTGTATATAAATTAAACTCTTGTAATTGAGGATGCTAAAATCATACACCAACTCTGCTAAAGATCAATTGTTTTTCTCTATAAGTTGACCTAACGACGATTGCAACAACGTGGAGACAGCCTTCCAACCATTTTGAGAAGGGTGAACATAATCCCAAAAGAATGAAAGCTCTGGTTTCTCACATAAACTATATTTCTTTGCTCCTGTAGTAGCATCCACATCTCCACAATGATCATTTGGACCCAGTCCCTCACAACATGGTTGCAACGGATTATTCAATGATAGGTTTTCTGCAAAATAAAGATGTCAAATGATCTAGGTCATTATTATCAAGACAATTTTCTTAATTTACTAATAATGTAATCAAATATTAAAACTACATGAAAAGCTCAAGAAGAACATACCAAAACGTTGTTTCTCCATTTCTGCAATTATGGATAGGAAAGCACCATAGATGTCTAGTGTCACGAAAACTTTTTTTCCCGCCTGATGATTCAATTCTAGCATAGTTTTGAGCAGCAATCCATTGTGAGTTACAGGGATGATGTTAAAAATCTCAACACACTTCAGATGGTGAATTATTTGAGTTGCCCTAGGCAAACACCCAATTGGCTGCAATAAGCTAATTGCTACCTTATTTATTCCCAAATTATGGATGCGTTGAAGATTTATGGATAGTTGGTTGATAAGGGATTTAGTAAAGGGTGCTATCTCCTGCCACAACAATTAAAAAAACATAATTAGTACTTTTTTAATTGCAATACTTTTATTTTACATTTTCAAAAGACTTATACAAGAGGTAACCGTGAAAACAAGAAAAGTTGTTTTCACTGTTGCCTATACAAATGAAAATTCGAGTGAAAATGAGAGGTAAATTTGCAATTAAAATAAAATCAAGAAACATTTTTGGAAAGAGGGTTCTCGAGTAACCCTTAAGTGAAGGAGATGATCTAAGTCCACTAAATATAGTGCCCAAGATATAAACATAACAATTATAATAACTACTCACCGTAAGGCTCCTATTTTGTAATATAAATTTTGCGTAATCGTTACCAGCAACGCTGACAAGAGCAACAGAGGATTCAAGATCGGCTTTGGTATACACATTTTGTTTGATTAGGTTCTCAAGAGAGTCAATTTGTGCAGTCATCTTTGGCGTCCCATCCACCAAAGCTTCTAAAACACCAGTCCCTCCATAAGCAAAGTTCATTCCGTATTGTAGGTCTGAGGAATTTCTTAATGTGTATGCTACAGGGGTTTTAATTTTTAGAAAGGAAGCTGCGTTTAACAAATATCATATATTAGTTAACATGTGTAAATGAATAAATAAAATCAAAAACAATATAAACTGGTTGGTACGCTATTCTGTGTACAAATTCTTTCTTGTAATTTTTTTAAAACATTTCAAAATTTGATTGATTTTATAATAGAGTTAAATATATTTTTAGTGTTTGTAGTTATTTTGAATTTCATTTTTAATCACTTTTAAATTCCTATAAAATATAAAACATGTTTTTAATCTCTGAAAGGGAAATGAAATGTGTAGCTTTGTAATTTGTAAGGACTAAAGTTGTAGTTACAGAAACTAAAAATAAATAAATATGTACTTTAGAGGGATTAAATTCATATATTTTTTTGAAGCAAACCAACTCAAGCCATTTCATTAATTAAAAGAGTTGCAATACAAGGAGGAATAATAAAATTCATATATAACACTTCATAATAACATGATTTGCATATTGAATAGTATTTGGAATTGAAACAAGATATATATCTTAATTTTGTAATGTTTAGGAAAGAAATATTTTGGTTTATCTCATCACATAAACACTTGTGCGTGTTAGTTGTACCTAAAAGAATGTGTTAGTTCTGTAATATAAGGAATTTTTAAAAAATAGTTTTTATGAGATGCTGCTCAAAACAACATCAGAAAGCAATTAGTAAATTCCTCTTTTTACTATTTAAAAAAATATTGTTCAAATAGAAAAAATTTAATTTTTTTTAATAAAATAAATTATTATTTTTCAAATAAACCGCAACAAACGTGCTGTGAGTTAGGTTGATCATTTTCTCATTAACAAGTAAAATAAATTAGACCGAATATTTTTTTTGGATAATTGAAGTATTATTATTAAACTAATTGTAGCACAAATTGGTTATGATCAATAGCACCAACTAATTGTAGAAAAGAGGCTACAAGATCTCCAACACAAAAATAAAGCTCTAATCACCAACTAATTGTAGAAAAGAGAGTTACCAACGTAATCGGTTAGTACCAAACCGTCGCTGAATCTTCCCCCAGGTTTCCCAGGAAAAGTGGTTCCATAAGGAGTTATATACGACGGTGAGTTCAAGAAATTGCCAGTGTCAGCGTACGAGTCTCCAAATACAAACAGTTTTACAGATTTACTGTTGTATAGCCCATATGACTTCTTTGCCCCTTCCACTTCTGCAACATTTAGATAATAACCAATATAACAAATGAAATTAATTAATGAAAATCCAAAGCCATATTTATTGATCAATTGTAATGTTGCATGCATGGCTCCAGATGAGTAGTACCTGTTAAAATGAGAAAAAGAGGAAGAAGAACAACAAAATGGAGAAGCACGTTTACTGACATTCTTGATTATGATCAATAGCACAAATTGGTGATTTGATGTAATAATAATGTCAGAGGTTATTTATAATGCTATACTACTTGATCAATTTGTCCCGAGGATTTTCCGAAAATTAATGAGGATTCACTCACATAGAGAGAGAAAGAGAGAGCCACAAATAATAATTGGTGAAGCCTAGATTGCCATTAGGAAGATTTACCCACATTCACTTGCGTTTTACAAAATTTGACACATATATTGCACTAATTTAATATTAATGTGATCTAAATATACATATATACAAATCAATCAACTAGCTATGTGGAATTTACTTTTTAGATGAGTCCTAAATCACTTTTGAAAAATGTGGGTAACTTACTCGTATCTCACATTTATCCAAATAATTTAATATTAACATGGTGTAAAAGCACAAATATATTTTAATTGACAATGATAGTGGACTTCACAAAAAAAAAATGATTGATTTTATTGATTTAAAATAAATTGCCCACATTTTTCCAAAGGGAAAACCAAGAATTTACCATAATAACAACAAAACCACAGCCACACAAGATTCTGGATGGGTCAGGACCACAAGCATTTTCCTTAATTAAAGGTTCTATAAATTGAGGGTACTAAATCATACACCAATTCCTAATGGTCAATTGTTTTTCTCAACACAAGTTGACCCAACGAGGATTGCAAAACAATGAAAAGGGTGAACATAATCCCAAAACAATGAAAGCCCTGTTTTCTCACATAAATTATATTTCTTTGGGAACGAAGAGGAGATCAATATTATATATATGAGCTCAAGTTATCATTTACAAAAGGCACTAGTTAAAAACATCTTAAACTTGTACTTGACAGTTTTTCTTTCTCTTATAATCTTATTTGAGAGTGTTGTGAGATGTAATTAAATATTTTTTTTGGAGGGTGTTGGTGTACTGCGGTGATTGACTGTTTACAAGAAGTCTAGGTGTTGTAGCAATTTTCGCATAGTATTATTTTCGCATAGTATTATTCTCTAGTTGTTATTAGACAATAGTTCATGGTTTTTCTCCAGTTTTGGAGTTTTCCACATTAAATTCTTTTGTTTCAATTGTGTCCATTTTATTTATCTATGTTGTTTTCCCCAATATTTTATTAGTAACTACTCAAAATATAATGAAAATGGAAATGTATAATAGAACATTCATTTTGGTGAAATCTAGTTTTCTTCAAGTGAGTTCCACACAAATTGACATTCCTAAGATCTTCCACTTGACAACTGAATCATATTATATATTGTACTTAAAGGTTTTATAAAATTGAGGATTTTAAAATCATACACCAATTCCTAATGATCAATTGCTTTTCTCTACAAGTTGACCCAACGAAGATTGCAACAATGTGGAGATAGCCTTCCAACCATTTTGAGAAGGGTGAACATAATCCCAAAAGAATGAAAGCTCTGGTTTCTCACATAAACTATATTTCTTTGCTCCTGTAGTAGCATCCACATCTCCACAATGATCATTTGGACCTTGTCCCTCACAACATGGTTGCAACGGATTCGGCAATGTCGGGTTTTCTACATAATCATGATAAAGGATATCGTTAATGTCAAGATAATTGAGGAAAAAAGAGGTTATTAACAAAACATTTTACTTATTTTTTAGCAAAGAAAGGAATATCGTTAAAACTTTTTGATACCAAAGTGCAAGCAAAGCTAAAGAAGAATATACCAAAGTGTTGTGTCTCCATTTCTGCAATTATGGATAGGAAAGCGCCAAAGATGTCTAGTGTCACAAAAACAGTTTTTCCCGCTTGTTTGTTCAATTCTAGAACAGTTTTAAGCAGCATTCCATTGTGAGTTACAGGAAGAAAGTTTAAAACGTCAAGGCACTTCAGATGGGAAATTATTTGAGTTGCCCTAGGCAAACACCCAACTGGTTGCAATAAGCCAATTGCAACCTTATTTATTCCCAAATTATGGATGCGTTGAAGATTTATGGATAATTGCTTGATAAGGGATATGGCAAAGGGTGCTATCTCCTGCCACAACAAAAAAAACATAAGTGTATTATAGACATTTGTAAGTTTTTCCTTTTTGTTGCCAATAAGCATAGTTTATACATTTGGAAATTATAAAAAAAAAGGTCATTGGCCTGTTTATTTTGAGAAAAAAAGTTTTTTTTAATTGCAACACTTTTATTTTTTATTTTCAAAGACTTATACAAGAAGTAATAGTGAAACAAAAAAGTTGTTTTCAGAGTTGCCTATACAAATCCTTAGAAACAATAAAAAAAAAAGTGAAATTTGCAACTAAAAGTAAAGTCAATAAACATTTTTCAAACGAGCGTTCTCAAATAACCCTCAAGTGAAGGAGAAGATATGAGTCCACTAAATATATTGTCTAGGATAAAAACATAATAATTATGTTAACTATACTCACCGTAATGCTCCTATTTTGTTGATAAAATGCAGCGTAATCGTTACCAGCAACACTGACAAGAGCAACAGAGGATTCGAGATCAGCTTTGGTATAAACGTGTTGTTTGATTAGGTTCTCAAAAGAGTCGATTTGTTCAGACATCTTTGGTGTCCCATCCACCAAAGTTTCTAAAACACCAGTGCCTCCATAAGCGAAGTTCATTCCATATTGTAGTTGTGAGGAATTTCTTAAGGAATATGCTGCAGGGGTTTTAATTTTCAGAAAGGAAGCTGCATTTAACACATATCATATATCAGTTAAAATGATCGTAAAAGAATAAATAAAATAAAAAACAATACAAACTGGTTATTAGGCTGTTTCCTTGTCCCCGTGACATATAATGACATATCATTTTTTTATATTTAATTATTTTGAAATAAATTTAAATTTGAATTAATTCCACAATCCACACACAGGAAAGAGAGTTACCAACGTAATCGGTTAGGACAAAACCGTCGCTGAATCTTCCTCCAGGCTTCCCAGGAAAAGTGATTCCATAAGGAGTCTTATACGACGGTGAGTTCAAGAAATTACCCGTGTCAGCGTACGAGTCTCCAAATACAAACAGTTTCACTGAGTTGCTGTCATGCTTTGCCCCTTCCACTTCTGCAACATTTACATAGTAAACAATATAACAAGTGAAATTAATAAATTAAAAGCCAAAGCCATATTTATTGAATTGTGATGTTGCATGCATGGCTCCGAATGACTACCTGCTAAAATGAGAAGAAGAGGAAGAAGAACAACAAAATGGAGAAGCGCGTTTACTGATGGAGTTTGCTTCATCATTGATTATCAATAGCACAAATTGGTGATTTGATGTAATGTCAAAGGTTAATTTATAATATGCAAGCCCAATAGAGGAATGGACTTGTTCACCAGAGATGGCTAAATAATTAATTTCGCTAGTGAAATAAAATTTAGAATTTAACATAAAAAGAGAAATAAAAATAAAGTAGTTTATAACCAAGGCCCGTCCTATAAAGCCTAGATACTGGATATGATACGGGATACGACAAGATACGAAGATACGGAAAAAATTTTAAAATCAAGAAACGATACCACGCGCCTGGATATTTTATATAAATTAAAATTCAAATATGTAAAAATAAAAACATAATATACAAAAATAACTAAAGATAAGAGTAAAGAGATATGGGTGCATCTAATATGAACATTTCAAAAAAGGTCCACCGGTGAACCTTTACTATTTTTAGTAAAAAATGAAATTTTTTTTTTGACAAGAGTAAAAAATGAATTTTATAATAATAAAAAATGAAATAAATATTTTATTAAAACTTACCAAAAATGGTAAAGCTCCACCAGTGGGCCATTTTTTAGGGGTCCATATTAGATGCACCCAAGAGAGGTGATATTTACTTTACTAATTGATAATTACTCATAATAGGTTGGTAAAAAAAATTACTCATAATAGAAACAAAAAAATGCACAAAAAGGAGGCACGGTTTATCCAAAAGGTAGTAACCCCTTTTAGGAAAAAATTAATAATTGACGTATGTAGTAACCCCTTTTAGAATTTAATATTTTATTCTAGTTTATTTTATTTTTTGGGATATAAATTAAAAGCACTCAGAAAGGAGTCACATTGGTTGAAAAAAAACCACATGACGTATCCCTTGAGTATCCATATAAGCCTCCTTTATCCTGGGCAAATCCATATAAGCCTGCATATCATGGTCATATCTGTATAAGTCAGACGTATCTTAGGAGTATTGGTTACGTATCACACTTTTCTTTTTAAAAAATAAATGAAAACTCCAGGATACTCCATGGGTACATATCCCCGCTATCAGACACGTATCAGTATCGAATACGTGTCGGATACAAATACTTAACCTGTTTAGGAGTATCCGAGCTTCATAGGGCCCGTCTCTTTAATAATAATAATAATAGAAATAAAAATAAATATTCAGATTTTCAAGATCACATAAACTTTTAGACAAAGTGTAGTTTATATACTTGGTGAATGTATATATAAATTTATGGCACTGTAAATTGGTTTTAAGATTTCAAATCAAATTTCAACATTTTGTAGTAATGAGTCACATTATAATGAATATCACTATAAATATAAGATATTTTATATACAGACAATCAAAATGATAATAGGTTTTAAGGATGATATTCTGGTTTGTCAAAAAAAATATGATATTCTGATGCAACAATGTAATATTTGGATGTCTTTAACTAATTTACACAGTAAATTTATCGTTTTGCAGTCTTTTAAACCCCCCCACCCACCACACAGACACACATATATGGCAAAAGTTAACAATGGATATACAATTAATAATTGAGATCACAGTATCAGTTTAATTAATTAATTGTATTGTAACCATAAAAAAGTTTTAGCTTGTTGGATAAAATATATTAAAGATATTATCATTTTTGGATTTAAATATTTATTATAATAATATGAAAAATGATAAATACTATCCAACCCATTAATGGTTCAGTCAACAAAAAAACGTATTTAAGGTTCAATTTAATAAATTTTTTTAAGGAAGGTTCAATTTAAAATCTTACTTTAAATATAAAAAACGAATTCCCAATAATGTATTTGTCTTTTTAGTACAATCAAAATCTGTTTAAGTCTTTGTCAAAAAACAATCTGTTTAAGTCTCCCCGTCAAAAAAAAATCTGTTTAAGTCTACTTATAGTTATATTTTAATAATTTCAAATTTCAGGATAATGTAATTAAAATACATTAATTAATATATAGCATAAATGCTCTTCTAAAAAATGGTATATATTGATTAAACTAGTGCGTATGACCCGTGCGATGCACGGGTATATATTTTCTTGTTAAAAAACTTGAAAAATTAAAGGTAATATATAAGTATAATTTATATAAATAATTATATATCAATCAAATAAAATTTAAAGAATTTTATGTATATTTAGAGTTATCTATTTTAGCAATTTAGTAAAATAAATGGTAATTTATGCTTCTAAGTTGACAACCACAGTTCATATTAAAGCATTATATTTTTTATAAGTACTTTATTACACTTAAGTATTTACATATTTTTTAGATTATTATTAATAAAATTATATTATTTATCTATAGCAGTTTAACTAATTTTTTTAACTGATGAAAGAATATTTACCAATATTCTATTTATAAACTATTTTAAAGATGTAATTTAATTTATTTTAATGGTAATATAATGAATTTAAAAATTAACAATAGATTAACAATAGCGTTTGGTAAAAAAAATACTGTTCGCATATTGCTTCAAAAAACAATATGATTCGGATATTATTAATATTAAAATAAAAAATCACTTTCCAAAATGTAAAGAGAGGGTTTAATTAATTTTACTTTCCAAAATTAGGTCTTCATCTATCCAAATGGGCCACACGGTGCTCTCACTCTCAGCCACTCGCGATAACCTGCGGCTAGCTGCTACAAACTTCCTTTCCTCTTCCATCGCACGAATCTGTCTCCAATGGTGGTTGCATCAGGTTTTTTTCCTTTTATTTGCACAATATACACCTCAGAATTTATATTGTTTAATCCCCAAATTTATGAATTGATCTTCTTTCGATCCCAAGTATCGTTGCTACGGTTTGTGATGTTATGAAAAGAATTCATCAAATTAAGTTAAACGCATGATAAATCGTTTGCACACCATTCTGTTAATCACTCTTTCCATTTCACATGTTTGATTCCGATCTTGAATTCATGGATGAATAGATGAGTGGCAAACAACACAGATGAATACGTTGGTAGCGAAACTCAAAACACCAGCTTCGTGAGATCCATTCGTATTTCGTCACATCGCTGAAACAACAACCAGAAATTACACGGTGCTCTCTTTTGCCTTTTCCGCTTTACGCAAATGCTAGTTTTGTTCTTTTATCAATTTTCAATGGCTGCTGCAGATTCTGACAACACTCTTTACGTAAATTGTAGTCTTGTTCTTTACATAGTTTCTAATCTATGTATTAGTAAAACTATATCAGTCTCTCGAAATCATCTAATTCGTTGTATGATTTATAAATCTATTAGTCTTTCGAAATCATCTAATTCAGTGCGCAAAAATAGTTTGGTTGCTATTTTTCTAACTATTAGTTTTATACTATATTTTCCAGATGAACGAAGGAGATGGCCAAAGAGTGTGGTTGATGTCGGGTGAGGTATAAGGGGGAATTTCAAGATAATCTTATAAAAGAAGTTTGGGGCTTGGTGTTTCGGCGGCGTATCAATAGTAGCTTCCTATGAATTTGTTGTTTAAATAACAAAAGGACCTGTTGCGTGTAAATACCATTGCAAGTTAAGTTCTTTATAACTTAGAACATTGCAATATATAATAATGAAGTGGATGTGACATGAAAATTCACCCCTGAACATCAAATCTTTGTTAAATACAGGTAAATCCCAAGTGTGATGTCGCTGATAGATATTGACACAACTGAATTCACATACTTCACCTACAGCACCTGCAAATAACAATGTGTTTTGGTAAGTATATATTGATATATTGTTGTGTGCTAAATTGGAAAATACTATGTGGTTGTATAACTATTGCCACACATAAGTATAGTCAGGGATTATATATATATATATATATATATATATATATATATATATATATATATATAAAGTTATGTACAAATATATACACTGTTATATGCACACAGTTCTATATATTCAGTCTTAATCAACACATTATAACATGTTTGATAGCTAATTAAGGTATAACCAACTCAAGATCACTTGTGTGCATGGACAAACAAAGATTAGTAACTGTTTGTACCAACAAAATCAATTAGTAACTGTTCATACAAAAAAAATCAATCATCCATGTGATGAACATCTGCGTTTGTATTTAGATGACCTGCAAAACATATAAAATAGAAGTGTATTGTTAGGCATATAGTATAATATGAAAAACAGAATTTATATCAATTGTTTGGCACGTTACTACCTCTGACATTCTCAAAAACTTCTCGGTAGACAACGTTCCGGGTTTGAGTGCTTAGTGTTTTGTCCTCGTCAAGAATAAGAATTTTGAGACCCTTCCTCGATTTGACACGTGATAAGGCAACGTACAACTGTCCATGTGTGAACACAGGCCGCGACAAATAGACACCAACATGTGATAGTGACTGTCCTTGGCTCTTGTTTATCGTCATCGCAAAGCATAGAGCAATTGGAAACTGTCTCCGCTGAAACCTAAATGGAAGGCCGGCGTCACTTGGCACCATATTCATTCTTGGTATGAAGATTTTATCACCTACATTCTTACCGGTAAGCACTGTTGCTCCGATAACGTTCTTAGAAAGGTCATTAACCATAAGTCTTGTTCCATTACATAGACCATGGGACTGGTCTATGTTTCTCATCAGCATAACAGGAACTCCTACTTTGAGCTTTAATTTGTGGTTAGGGACTCCAGAGCATTTGATGTCATTTAGGAATTCAGTTGTGAACCATTCACTTCGAATATCACTATTTTCATCAGATTGACAAACCGAGTCATAGCTAAGGTATTCAGTCTCGGTGCCAGGATCTGTGAAATCATAAATTCATTCACCTCAGCGACCGATTCAAGTGTTGGTGCAAGTATGGCCCTCTCTTCAAAGAAGTGTTCACTTTGAATGTTGTTAAGAAGATCGGGGTACGTGAAGTCAATAAATGATTGTAGTGGATTTTGTTGATCATCTATGAGTATGTCAGGGGGGATGTCAATTGGGTACTCTCCAAACTCATTTGCATTAGGGTCACCATCACCAATGCTTAATATCCAATCTGCAAATTGCTTAATTTCCACCTTTTCCGACTCAACATTAGATCCTCTAAGTCTCATGTTATGAGTTAGACTACGTACTTGACAGAAATGCCAAATGCTTGATGCATTAACAGCTTGCCCAACAATAGCTTCCCGGGACGCCCCTCGGACGATGGGTAGTATTTGTCTAAAGTCACCACCAAGTACAATAGCCTTTCCTCCAAAGGGCCTTTTTAGGTTGTTTATATCTTGGCTAGACATCAGGTCGCGTAGAGTACGGTCAAAAGCCTCAAAACAAAATCTACTCATCATAGGGGCTTCGTCCCATATAATTAGTTTGGCTTGGATAAGGAGTTTGGCTCGGGCACTTCCCTGATTAATGTTGCAAGTAGAATCTTCACGTGGTTGGAGAGGTATTGAGAATGTTGAATGTGCGGTCCGGCCACCGGGAAGTAGTAAGGAAGCAATTCCACTTGATGCAACATTGAGGACGATAAATCCTTTGGCACGAAGTGCTGCAGATATTGTGTTCCATAAGTAAGTCTTACCTGTCCCTCTGTATCCATTTAAAAAAAAAAAATCCCCTCGGCCAGACAATACGGCATCCATAATGTCATCATATGCCTTCCTTTGCTCATGTGTCAACCCCTTTAATAGTCTTTGATGAAGTTTTTCCATTTCTTCCTTATCGTAGTTGAGTTCATCAGCAATTAACTTGTTCTCAAAGTCAAAACCATCAGATAAATTTGGGAATGGCATGGTGTAGTCAGCAAGAGACCTTGCATTAGATCGGAGGAGATTCTCAATCTCACTAAGACATAGGTTCTTCAATGCATCTTCTGTTATCTGAAGGCCTGGAAAATTTACATGAAATTTATGCTTTTAGTTTAATAAATTTAATAGTATTCATGGGTCTCAATAAATAATATTAATAAAAATACAACATACCTGGTAAATTTAAGTGTCTTCTCCGATCGTACACAATGCCGTCAGCGAGTAACTTCCAAGTTGCCTCCCATACAACTTCTGGGTTGTTCATTGTATTCATCGCTAGAAGGGTGGTGAATAATCGACGCAATTGGTGTCCAGATGCAAGGTCAGCGGCCTCTGTTATTGCATTGATGAATTCTTTGTCATCATCGAGTAAACCCAATGCAACACATGCAGACTTGAAATCATCGTGTACATGATCATTTACCGTCCTGATGCTTGCAAAGCTAGTGCAACCCCTTTGTACAGTAAGGAGTATGCGCATGTAATACAATTCACCGGCGCATGGGGGTACGTAATTTAGTCTTCCTATTGATTGGCCCTTTTTCCTGAGTCTCCATTCTCTGATTTTGCTGTCATATACAAATCGTGATGGGAATTCAGAATAAGTCAAATCCTTGCCTTCAGTGTATTTTCTGTTTGCAGTGAACCATGCAATGAACATTGTGTCAATAGATTCATTTCTTTCAACGACTGTTTGTAGATTAGAGTTTTGGTTCCAACCAACCATTTGTTCATTGGGAAGGTGAAATGTTAACCGTTGTACCGGAGGCCAGTGTTGATGTATGTCAAACGCAAAAATTCTCCAAGTAGCTTCACATGGTGACACATACCTGCAGTCATAATATTGCTTGATCTCATCAACTGGTCTTTCGTTGTTACCATCTTCTTCATTACGCATAATCTGTAGAGAGGCGCGATCAGGTCCCTTGTTGACATACTTGAATAAGTATTTTATTGAGTTCGATTTGTTACAATACTCAACATTCAGGTGACCAGAATATTTCATTAAAAGATGGGGATTGTATGGAACAACGCTTCTGTTGTCAAGTGTGATGTCACCTTTACGCACCGTTATACCAGTATCCCTGCGTTTATACAAAGGATATCCATCGTCGTCTATGCCAGTTGTGTCTCTGAATTGTTTAGGATAAAACTTTGTACACTTGTAATCTTTCGTGCAAGGACACTTAGGGTTAGCCCTACCACACGGTCCATGGATCATGTAGCTTGTGACATTCTTGTAAAGTTTTGGGTAAAGTGTAGGATCAGGCAACTCGGCCGATATGATACGGTCAATGTCTGTTGTAGTCTTCATCTTGTTTGGACCACTGAGCCAGAACAACATGTGTGCATGAGGGAGACCTCTCTTTTGAAATTCAATTGTGTACATGCCTGCCAAGGTAGTGCATAAATTTGTCAGAGTACTTATAATTTGTTGTCTTCAAAACTACAACTCTCTAAACATTAGAATATTGTTATAAATGATGTTAAGTATTAATAGCGATAAATGATGTTTGTATAAGTGATATTCACCTGCATCAACTTTGCCGAACAATTCATCCTTGTTCAGTTCATCAAGTAGCTGATCAAATTTCATTTTGAATACCCTTGACACAATGTCTGGTCTATCATATGGCTTCAGGTGCAAGTCCCCTAGAAATTCACGCATTTCATCCCAGTTTGAATTACATGTAAGTGTCATGAAAAGATCAGGGTACCCAAATCGCTTACATATTGCCATTGCATCCTGACAGTTGTTGAACATGTATCTGCCCCCCCCCCCCCCCCCCCCCCCCCCCCCGTGAATGAGGACGGAAGTATAACACGTCTGCCAATAGCATTAGGGTCATTTTCACCCCTTGAAATAGCATCTTGTAAACCATGTAAAATATCGCACCTAATGACAGATTGGTTAGCCCTAATGTATGATAGTCGCTGGGACTCTATCATAGTATAGCAATCAACTACAAACTGTTGAAATAGTCTCCTTGCCTTGATAATATTACCATACTCAACCTGTCTCTGTTGGATTCTGAATGCAATGAATTCCCTAAGTGAAACACGCTGTCTTGACTCACTTCTAACATGACCATCTTTTTTTTAATCTTGATATCTTCTTGATAGCCCCTTTCCCCGTATGGAAACATAAGGGGGTACTGCAATGGTATGAATGCGTCGTGTGTTTCATGTAGTCTTTGAAAGTCTCCTGATCTCTTTTTAACAACAATGTCACGACCCTTTTCAATCCAGTCATCATTCCCTATAATCAATGCGGCGACTTCATCACACGTCGGTGTATTGTCAGTCCTCGATGTTGATCCGCTGTGCCTGATTAATCTAAGGCAGAATTGGGATTCTGGATTTGCTTGTGCATAGTCACGTACCTGCCGAAACTTCTTAGTGTAGGCATTGTGATCATCAACCATCTTCATCAGGTCTTCAACTAAAGAGGGGTGAATCCCTTTAGATGCACGATTAGACCTGCAGTAAGCATTAGAGATTATTGGGTTAGTCATGTATCTTTCAAATATGTTTTATATTCTTATTAGTTAAGAATGATGACCTAAAATGGGTAATTCTGTTTGAAGCCTCGTTCTGAGTGTCGTGAATATATAGCTGGGCATACTTAGGTAGTTGACCGTCTTCTGGCAATAAACTTCCGATACGATGATAGTTCTGACCACTTAAAATGAACTGTGGTGGGCCTCCACCATCATTCAAGCTTGTTACAATTTTACCACCAATGGATGTGAAAGCAAACATATTGTTGTATGCTCTTATGTTCTCTCTAAAATTTGCAGATCTTTCATCCTCCCCATTGATAAGATTGCATAATAGTTCGGGTGGCTTTTTAAGTAACTCCAAATGAACCTGACCTTTCATGCAACAAAGTGAAAAATCTGGGTTTGTTGACTTGTCAGACTTCGTAGCCCTTTCCTCCCACCATAGCAATGCGTGGCAATACTTGCATGTATATTGAGGACTACCGAGAGAAACATAATCTGTCAATTAATTTGTGTTATATTTTCTGAAATATCTACAATTATGAACTATAATCAATGTTATAATAACTCGCCGTTAGAAGTAATATACCTTGATTTTCAGACTTTTCGTGTAGACTGTTGTAATGCATATGTGTAGGGGCTTGATTTTGGGTTTCTGTCACGTTATTAGAGATGTTAGGCAATTAAACAATTACAATTGTTCAATATTCTTATAATTTTTGATGTCATTTAATTGACAGATGAGCATTCAGAATTACCTGGTCTGAATTCTGGGGAATTGTCTTCATCAAAACTCAGTGTGATAGGTGATATTCCTGAGATGTTCGTTGAGAACTTCTGCTTGCGTTGATTGATGTTGCTATGATTTGGATTGTGGTGCAAATTGTGGTTAGGAATGCACCAAACTGACTGGCCATCTACATTCACTTCACAGGTGAGTCAATTAGATGGGAAATGTGATAAACAAAAGAAGAATTGTCAGTATGAGTATTTCAAACGAAACACTTCATATATCTTAGTGATATCTGATGATTAGATGCTTACAATATTTAACAAATGTTTACTTATACCATTAGAGCTGCTTCTTTTGTCCGATGTCAATGACTGACTATGATTTCTGTCATGAGTCGGTGTTTGGTTCCCGAAATCTCTATTCACAAATCCTACATTTTGATGTTGCGCAGAGAGTTAAACTTAGTATAACAAACATGACAGTAATGACAAAAAATCACATTTTATGCGTGAATTATGGTTAGTCAGTAAATAAAGTACAACTTTGTGCATGTATAATAGAATGGGATGTTAAAACAAACCTCTAGGAATATTTGCCATGTATGGTTGACGTGTTAAGATACTATGTGGTGTTTGCCAAGCCGGCTTACGGATGATGTCCGGAGGAGTGATTTGTATACCTGTTATGAAAATCTCTTGATTATATAAGGATCAGTCATACATTTTTAAACAAATAATTGTTGGACACAGGACCTATGTCAAAGTAGTAGATTTGGTTGAATTAGTGTTAAAGTTAATAGGTTACCTTTGTGGTGGACACCAACGTCAATCTTTTGTTTACCTTTGGCACTCATTTTAGCTGTAACTTCTTTGGAATATGCTGTAAATATATATATATATATATATATATATATATATATATATAGACATGCTTAGTTAATAGTGGTAAATGTTATAATTCTGTTTAATTGGTATGCAGTATGTTTTATATGTGGTAGGTCAAAAACAATTTTCCAAACTTGTCAAAATGTGAGGTGAAGACTGACCTTGTGTTATAGTTGACATTGGGGTCCTTTGAGTGGGGTACTGTTCGGACATATGGTCCATACTGTTAGGATGGAACTTGAGCATTGCTTCATGATGGCCTGCACGATGTGTGTTGCATAACTTCATATTCTAATAAACATAAACATTGTATACAACGACAATAATAAATTAGAGTACCTGTTGGATTTGGGGAGTGGTAGTAATGTTGGGAAATAGGATTTATTGAAGAGAAGACGATCGGGGTTTGCATGACTCCCATGTAGTTCATGTGTGGCATTATAACGGCACCTGACTCGACCCTATTGACTGCTGAATTTAAGTGGGCTGCATATACCATTCATTTACTTTATATACATTTTACATATTAGTTGTATAATTTTATATAATAATATTTAACTAATTTATGTGTTTGCATCTTTTTGTATTTACATGGGTATCGAAGCATATAGAAACAAATACTTTTTTATTAAGAACCTTGAAGAATTCGTTATGGTACAATGTAAATTTTATATATACAAACTTACACAGAGTTAAGTTTGACAATGGAGACCGTGTGTATGGATGTTGACTGCATAGCTGCACACTGCCGGGTGGAAATTGCGGATGCTGGTTCTCATCTGATACAAAAAACAAACGAAAATAAGTATGTTTTTTTTTAAATTAAACATCAAAGATTCAAGCTTTAATACATAAATGAATGACAAAATGTCGTCAAAACCTGGTATGCGTCGTTTGGATTTCGTGTTCTTTGATGATTCATGTTTCCTCTTAGAATGGTTAGGTTTTTTCTGATCACTCTCCATTTGTTAGACTAAGTCACGTGCATCTACAGTGGTACATGGTGTTTTAAGAGGAATGATATAAATTTGACTTGACTGATGGCAGTGGCAATTTTTTGTTCTATGGTTGGAGAGAAAAGTCTAGTGATTCTGATTTCGTTAGTAATTAGGCAGATTTCAATGCCTATTGACTAAAATAATTCTATTCCAAAACAGGTTTCTTTGGCAATTGAGAAAGGAGGAATTATAGGAATTAAATGTGTGATACTTTTTTACCTAGCCAGGTTTGTAACGTGCACATTTTTAGGTTGAGGTAATAATATCATAAAACATATAATAAGCTAATTATGGGCATGAAGTGTTGACATGTCTAAGCCAATGTTTAGGATGATTTACATGAGAATTAGCCTTTGATACAGCTCATTTATATTTCCAAGTATAAATGGGTACATGTGGGAGAGAATTTTGTTTATTTTATAAACAAAAACTTCTGAATACCATTAGCATTTTTATAATATGGGAGAGATTTTTGTTTATTTTATAATAATTCTTTCTGGTATAATCATGTATCAGTCTACCCTTTTTCCATTGCAATGGGAAACATTATTGATTCTATTACGTGACTGATTTTTTTCTCATTAATTGATCATTTGATTTTCTTTAGTGCAAATGGATTTGTATATGTCATATCTGGATGCTCTTATTGATATGTCTTGCAATACTTTATCAGTTTATATTGAAACACATTGCGGATCAAGGATCATTAGTTGCTTTGGGTTCTGCAAAGAGAATTATGCTTCGACAACTGCTGACAAAGGATAACTCATGCTGATCAATCATTCTGGTAATTCCCTAAAAATATATTGTTTACTCATAAGTGAGACCAGAGAGAGTACTAATTTACCAGTATTCAAGACCAATTACCTAATCCCTCTTTCACACTTCGAGAACAATTAGGTAACCCTTTATAGGGAGGCAGAGCATTGTAATTCTCTAGTCTACGAAGGTATTAATTATAATTTATAAATGGCTATATGTCACAAGCTCATTTATTTTTCATATAACCTGTTTATTCTAAAATTAGAACAACTTTATTAAAGAATGATATTGGCTAATGTTGGTATTGTTTATTATACTACCGTAACAATCACCTAGTAAAATACAATGATCTGCAGCTTATGTTTGAGGCTAGAAGAACAACAAACACAATTGCAAAATGTTGAGGCAACAATTATTGTTCTATTCTTCCAAATGCTCTTCAAAAAGGTCAGTGCGTATCTGTATATTAAGATGTAGATAGTATCATTTATCTTATTAGCAATTATGATAACTCTCATTGATCATGCTGTAGGTATTTACCAATAATATGTTACTATATATGTTACCCAAAAGATCCAAAATATAGGCTGCGTGATAAAGTGGTATTAAAAGAGAAGTCTATATTTTTTTTGGGTTTCTTGATACGACATGTTGTTGCTAAATAGAAAATGTCTATATATTCACATTGTAGCCAGCCAAGGTTGCTTTTTATATAATATTTGCATGTTTAAAAAAGTTTTCCAATAATATACTAACAGTGTGTATGTTAGTTAACATACTGAACTTAAATACAAATAATGATCTGTAAAACATGTGCTTGAGGATCTGGCGCACCATTTGAAATATACGCATGTTTACAACACAGATACTTATATTTTTAGGATTACTGAATATAACCATAAAATTTAAAACATTTAAAACAGCCAAACCAAAAGCTTTACTGTCATGCTGATTTACCATTTGATAAAACGCATTGTCTGAAAGCCAAACTAACATTAAGTAAATGCCGGAAAATTAATCCATCTAAAACAAAAACTGAGTAACCATACTCAATAAACATTTAAAAACAAAATGAAATCATTGTAATCAGTCTTTCTCGATCTTTATCTTCTTCAGGACAATTCCATTAGAGTGAGATGGGTCGGTGACAGATGGGGAATTCCTCTTGAGTATAGGAGTGTGGTCACTATCGTTGCTCAGGTCAACAATTTCTGTGCCGTCCTTAGAAACATCAGCCCCATCATCAGATTCAGTAAACTTTGGTAGGAGATCCTAGAGCATGATGGTGGCAAATAGATTTAATATTAATTGTGTACTCTTTCAGCATCAGTTGTTTGTGTTAACTTTTTTGTTAGTTATCGACTATGTTATTATAATGATAATTATAATTATAAATAGTTCTGGACATGGAATTGGAAGAGTACATGTAAATCAAAAAGGGAGTGGTAAACACCTTAGACACCTCTGCGATATTCCGATCTTGAATTACAATGGAAGTATTCTGTGTATTAGGGACATCACCAGTGGTATTCTGTTCAGTCATGTCCAACATAAATAGTTAAATTGCAGAAAAAATAAATTGAATATAACTCAAAACTTGAAGTATTACTTTAGATACGAAGTAATTAAAAATCAGTTGCAGCAAAACTGATATTGGTAGTTATAGATGCTAATCACATAGTGATGGGAATGAGAATGACACCTTGGATAAATCTGCCCTCAACTGAGTTGTAGCAACCCCGGTGGAAGGGATTTGTTCATTAGGGGTATCAGCTGGGGTGTTAGTCTTTTCTTTGAATTTGGTGAGCAACCCCTCATCACTGCCAACTCCTCGGACACGATAAGTTCGTTCCCATCTAGCATCACTTGGTGCATCGCATTGAACCTTGAAGAGGAAAGATTTCCCAATAAGATCTGTGATCTGATTAGGGAAGCCAAACTGGTTTGCACTCTGCAGATAGGATTAATTAGCATAAAAATAATGTTTATTATTAGAAATTATAATGTAGAATATAGAAGCAGTTACAGTCGGTTTTAGACAATGTATTAAACACATAAGAACAGATTAAGGAGATACCTCTGCTGATTCAATAAGGTCTGCGCATGAGTGTCCCAAAAGTGTGCCAGCCTCTCGGTCAAATAGGACAAAGACAGCGGAATCAGTGTCGTCCACAATACGTAGCCTCAGCAGATACCTATGAGGAAAAGAATTATATATATAATCCAATTCTAATTAAGACATTAAATAATCCCAAATAATTTTACAAACAACACACCTTGGGGTTACATTCACCACATGCTTGTTGCACTTATTACAAAAGTACACGCCTTCGTCAGCATACACTTTCTTATTACACCGACAGGCAGGATACCACCAGTCCCCTTCCCCCGCTATATTATTGACGGTGGCGTACACAATGAATGTAGTTTCCTGATTTATGATCAAAATACATATATAGTTGACCAGCCAAATAAAGGGCTCAAAAAAAATTGGTGAAATACAAAATGTGATTAAATGATACCTTCCTACAGCTCTTCAATTCATCAACGGTAGCAGGTTTTGCGTTGTTAAAGAAAGCATCATCGACCGGCGATGCCTTTGGGGTTTGTACATTGCTTAGTAAAGTACTGGGAGACTCAATGGGTTGCACCATGCTGCGATTATTAAATAGAACAGAATAAATCAAGAAATAAACACTTGTAGTGCTGTGATTTTTAAATAGAAAACAAAAAACCAAGAAATACACACTTGTAGTGCTGTGATTTTTAAATAGAAAACAAAAATTCTAGAAATAAACACCTGTTTCTGACGTTTGCAGCTTCTGTTATATCAGGATTCAACAACAGCTGTGAACTTCCCATGCTGCTTTGTAGAAGCATGCGACCTAGAGCATTAGAAAGCGTCATTTTATATAATAATAATAATAATAATATATATGAAGACTTTTAAGACTATATTATACAATCAATTTGATCCATTAAAGATTTGACATACCCTGAAAATCCCTGAGCTTCGCAAAGGTCAAAACGACAACGACATTCGATTTATCAGCCAATGCTATATAGGATGTAAGTTCATCAACCAGTTCCCCAAAAGAGTGACATTAAACCGATACCTAAAGTGTCCATAAATAAAGACAAAATTATAATATGAAAGTAATATAATTTTAATTTTAATATGATTGTGGTAGTTAGTAGCTTTGAGTTTAAACCCTTGGTTGGTCAGCTCAATTTGTAGCAGTGGATGTTTGCCGCCATTCTTCATGTACGTGCGCTGCTCGTTGACACCAGTCAGAACACCAATTACATCTGCTCAATACATATTAGAGACATAGTAATTAAATAACTCTAAAATCATTTAAATTAAAGAATACAACACAAAATAATTAGGTATTTTGTGAATGAAATCAAATAGTACGCACCCACTAAATAGTTTGCATCAAAACTGGGCAGCCATATAGTTGATGGAGATGTGAAAGTGTAATTGTACGGTTGATGCACAAGTTTGATATCCGCTCTCCGGATGACGGATCCTCGTTGGAAGTTGAGTTTCCAAGCATGCTGTGTTGCCCGAAACTCGCCTAGATTGGCGGAACTGGTCAAGTTGAAAATGTCGAACAAATCAACCTCGTACTTGTAGAAGAGTTGTCTTTTGAGCACCAAACTGATTTTTGTGCCCTAGAGAATTAATTTAATATATCTTGTCAGATATCTTGTTTGATACATTATAAAGGAAAATAACACTACACAGTGTACGAATACAGAGTAGGAATATAGGTTTGTGTCTGCAGCCCATTAACACACAATATATTAATAAGTCGAAGAGTATCAAATATCAAATGAAACACATTAATATATATAATAGTATTTGTACACAAAGATTAACCCAGGAAACTCCAAAAAAGTAACCATTCCTCTTCAATCGTACTGACTGAACAAATAACCTAGCTATTAGTAATCCTAAAAATACATTAGTTCATAATCTAATTTAAGTTTACATTATACCCATGAAGGCTGTTGAATTATAACCTGAATATTATGGAAGAATAACGTAGCTAAATAAGTACTCCACCTAGACCAACTGCAAATGAATTTAGAACTAAATTTTTTAAAAACATGTTGATAAAGTGGAAACCAAGACTCGTATTTTAATGCAGGAAAAGAGTCATTGTTATTCGAAATACTTACCTCTGAGTCAATCACAAGCATTTCGATGAAGCAAGCAGGCTTGTTGGGGTCACTATCAGCTACACGCCACAGCCTCACAACACGGACGAGAACATTCCAGTTCTCCCTAGTTCCGTTGATCTTCGAAAGCAATTCGGCGGAGGTTGGGGGGATTGAAGACATTTTGCAGAAAACGGGGGATATAGTAGGGTAATTCAATAGGTCTTTTGATAGGACTATAGGAAGCTCAGTGAAGTTGTTTTTATAGGAGTGAACGAAATCAAAATCAAGGGTATTAAATTAGATTTATGAGGGGAATGATATTTGGCCAAAAAATAAGGAATTCTTTTATTTTGTTAAGCAGAATCTGTTTTTGATATAGCCTGTTAATTCTACTAATTTTTTCGTGCAGGCACTGATTAGGCGCGGTTTTAGGTGAAGGCAAAAGGTTGAATATTTGAATACACGTTGTTACCAAAAATGATGCTGTTTGGTTCACTGTTTTCCCAAAAAGGTGGGGAACAATAGTAGTAATAGCTATATCAGTTTATTTTTTGTATTTAATTCTAATTCTAATTGTAAAATGGAGTGAAACGTGGATCAGGACAATGAAGATTGAATTTATTTCCATGTTGGTGAAGTCAACCGTGTAAAAGAATGTTTATTATTTATCACAGCTTGCACAGGAAGTTAAATGGTTGTTTTTTTATCCGGTTATTTTGTTATGCCAATTATAAATTAAGATGATAATAACAGGTCAGATTTAAATGTGCCATCATATAGTGAACACGTCAAAATAATTAACCTAGGTGGACCAATAGGAGTGAGTTATTAGTTTATTACCTTTCCAAGCAAATTCACAAATGTATTATATATAGATATAGATATAGATTTAATACATAATTATTTATTTATTTCTATATATATGGCACCATTAAAAAAAATTTTTGAAGCAGGCACCATTAAATATTGTACTTATGGTAAATAATACATATAGTATAAAGTAAAGTTTCCTTTGATATATATGTAAGAGGTATTGGTTATAATATTGATTAATTAAAATATCTAAAAATGTAAAATATGACTAATTAAAAAAATTGAAAAAGTGATTTTTATGAACAAAAAAAAAATGAAGGATCAAAATTCTCCATTAAATTTTGTCAAAAAATAATAATTCTCCACTATATACTACTGATTAAACTAATCATAATTTCATTAAACTTATTTTATAACTTATTTTATACTTAATTAAAATCACAGTATTCAGAAATGAATATCAATTATTAAGTATAACATATTAAGTTCTTGTCAAAAAAAAGTATAACATATTAAGTTCAACATACTCCCTCCGTTGTACAGAATATAAACAAAAGTTTGTCATCGAAAGTTGATGTATCTAGCTAGTCCAAATTCGTTAACCCACTTTTACTTATATTTTGTAACAGAAGAAATACTTTGTTTACATAATTAAAATGATAATAGGTTTTAGGTTTAAATATGTTTTTCGTTCCTTTAAATATAGTTATTTTTTAAATAAGTCCCTGCAGTTTTTTTGAAAATAAATCCCTGCGAAATCACTTTTTTCTAAATATATCATTCCGTTAACTTTTCTGTCAAAAAATACTGATGTGGCATCATTTGTTGTCATATTTTTATATTTTCATTTATTTTAAAATCTGATTTGGATTAACACCTCATTGTCTTCAACCTCCAACCTTCAACCTCCATAACCTCTTCCAAAATTGAAACTTGTGTGCACTGCATTACCCTTTTCATTTAGTGACAGCTTTTCATAGCCAAAGAATTAAATCAAACTAGCGTCTTGACCAGGGCTGGCTAACACCCTGTGCAAGCAGTGCTTGTGCACAGGGCCCCAACCCAAAAACAAAATTTTAGCGCCCCCATAATCCACAAGCCCATTTAGCCCAAAATCTAGAAACCCCACCCTCCCTCACAACACACACCAGCAACAAAAAAGCACACTTCCCAACTCGGCAACTCAGTTATCTGGAACCAACACACGCCGCTGCCTTACCTTCAACTGATTTAGTTTTTTTTTGTCAACTAATTTTAATCAATTGTGTCTCACTCTCTCTATTCACGCCTTCCATTTTCTTTATGATATAATCAATTGTGTGTCACTCTCTCTATTCATATTCATACATGTCTTTTATTTTCTCAAGGATTTCTAAATTTGGCCGGTTTTGATTTAGGTGTATGATAAACTAGATAATTCAGGGTTTTTAAAATTGATTTAAATTGGGGATATATAATTACTTTTGGTTGCCAAATAGGTGTTCTGCCAAATGGGTGTTTTGTTAGGAGACAATTTTGCTTCTTGAAATATAAAATATGAGGATGGGAACTAATTAAAGGTCTGCATATTGTGTGAAAAAGTGGAACCTTTTAAAATCTTGTTGAAAATGAGGATTTTAATTTTGTTTTCACTCTCAATTCAACAGTTGCTTTGACAATTCTCTACTTGAAATTGGATTAATTGTTATCAACCCTTTTCTTCTGTGTTTTGATAACAAATGAATGAGCCCTTAAACTGTTTTTTCTTTGTTATCTTTGATTAGCACTTTCCGCTACTCTAGATAATCTCCTACACTCTTACGTGTGTTTGCGTTTTCTTTATTTCCTTATTAGCTAATAACTGTATGAATGATGCTTAAGTTTGCTAATCGATTGTCATTTATCTCTTTGGACAAAAGTAGCAGTTATAAGGCCATCCAGTTGTGAAATTTGATTGCTTCTTCTCGTTGCTACCATTGCCAGAAAATGAAATTATTCAGTTTTTTTCTTTCTATCATCACTACTAGAAATCTCGGTATTACCTGCGGAATTTCCTGCGGAAATTTTCCGCAGGTATTTCCTGAGGACTTTGCTACGAAATACAGATATGTAAAAACTTTGCTGCGAATTTATATTTCGCTGGTAATACCGCAGGAAAGTTTTCGGTTTCCTGCGATTTTTCCTAAGAATAAAATTCCGCAGGAATGTTTCTTAATTATTATTTAAAAAATATAAAAAAACTGAAAGAAAATTTGGGTAATATTTCTTTAATTTTTTTTGACATATTTAAATAATTTTTTGGTCAAAAAAAATCTTATTTTTTTTAAAAACAACTTTTTTACATTAAATTAAAATAGAAATTTGATCAAAAAAAAATTAAAATAGAAACGTATCGTAGAAACAGAAATGCAAATTAAAATACCAAACCCTTCCTTCTCTCTCAAACAGAAACGCAGAAGCTGCTTATTTCTCTCACACCCTAATCGTAAGCTTCAAACCCTAATCGTGCACTGCGAACCTTCAATCCCTAATCGTATATCATCTTCTCAGCTCTCAGTTCTCAGTTCTCAGTTCGTAAGCTTCCTGTTTGATTCTACGCTTTGTCGGAACCCTAACGTTTAGATCGCTTTCTCAGAACCCTAACGTTTAGATCGCTTTCTCAGTTCAATCGGTGAAGCTCGATCTAAAGCCGAAGAAGATCGTATGATCATTCGTGAAATCAAAACCCTTAAACGATGAATCGCTGAACGGTTGAACCAGATATTCCAAAACGCAAGATTTTTTATTGATTATTCGATGAAGCTCCTCAATCGAGAAGTCTAATTTTGTTTCTTTTCATTTCTAATGTCTTCCATTTGGTTTTTGCATCAGGATTGCGTTCTTATTGTGCTACTTGTTGCATCGATGAAGCTCCTCCTACTCGGTAAGCCTGACTCTAAAACGCACGCCAGCTGTTTGATATTATGTCTGTTCTACCTTTCTTAGGACAAGTTGTTCTGAAATAATTGGATTGGATGATCGGATAGTTGAACAGCATTGGATCATCGGATACCAATTCTAATTTAAGAACCCTTTTGTGTTGTAACTAAGGGCTCTTGTTACTGCTATTGAATGTTGATTGTAAATTTTTCTAAAATTAGGACTTGTTATTTTACGTCATATTTATTGTTGTGATACAGTGGCAAGGTTTATTTTGATTTAATGAGAGTAGCAAATTCTAACATATTTGATTTTATTAATTAATGCTATGAGATTGTTGAGGTATTTGTTGAAACTTGCAAATTATTTTGTATCTCATGTACTGGTGTGCTGCATTTTCTGTTGTAGAAAACCAAGAAACAAGCTTATTTTTTTCAGGTATGTGCTCTGTTTTAGTAATTGAAATCTGGAATTGTTTTTTCACATTTAGATTTATGAGCATTTGGTTACAGATTTCGGTGTCTAAGCTCAAGGAACATATGGCTATGGCTTTCAAACACCATTATATTCCCATTTTTCCTTCTTATTATGTGTTTTTACTAGCAAAGGTGATTAATGTGTGTCATACCCCAATTTTGTCTGATTCATTTTACTACTCGTTTAATTTACTCGTTAAATTACGCAAGTTAGTTTTTGGGCCTAATTTTAACAAAGTGTTATAATCGGACCTTACGTTCATGTTTGAGCGCGTTTTAGCGTTTGCGATGGGGCCTAAAATCAATGCTCGTTTGATTGGGCCTATCTTAGCAATTCGAGCTTCTTTTTAGCGTGTTGAGCCCCGTTTCTATTCTTGGGTTTGGCCCAATTTCAATTTTGTTTTCTTTTAACCAAAAAAGCCATAAAAATCACAAAAATAATAATAAAATCAAAATAATATTACAAATTGTCCAAAAGTCCTAAGATACAAAAATAATGTTTACAAAAATACAAAAAAAAAATATAAAAACGAAAATAATTACAAAATACAAAAATAGGGCATCAACCACGCTTCCTTGCTGCCTAAGCTGCTCCATCTTCTCCAACCCGAGCCCGATAACCTGAAAATGGAAAGAATATCAGGTCAGAATCAAAGAACTAATAGAAAAAGACCTAATTCTCGCCTATAAAAGGAGGCTGAGAATTCACAGCAAAAGGGGGGGGGATGAAAACGGTTAAGAATTCACATTCAAACCCTAATCACAAAGCATCAAGATAGTTCTGAAACGAGAGGAGGAGGAGCAGTGAACAGAGGCTGGAATTAGGTTGGTTTTATCATATGTAATAGATGTTTAATCTGCTAATTAGTACTTAAATCCATATGCTTTAGTTTTCTTATGTTTATATACTGAACAATATGTAGATATTATAGCTTCAAGCATTTTTTTTATTATCATTAGCTTTTAAATAGTTGGTTAGTGATGTAAATAGTTCTACAAGTAAATGAAATCAGGAGTAAACATAGAATGACCAGATCCCATAATATCACCAACAGCTTTTGTTGGTCAGAAAGATTAAGTTTAGACTTAATCTGTTCCAAAAACGAAATTAAGTGGCCAACTCGAAATAGGTTCAAAAAAATAAATGGTCACAGAAATAAAAAATAGAACATAGTGATTAATGTATTTAAATTAGGTTCAGGAATAACTATTAGGAATAGAAAATAGGTCAGGTTGTAAATTAGTGTGCTGCTCTCTTATAAAAACGAAATTAGTGATAAAAATAAATTAGTGTTTTGTATTCTGTTTTTTAAAAGAACTTAGTAATTAGTTGAAAATTAGGGTTCTTAATAATAGGCAAATCAGATTTTAAAATAGGGCTTTTAGTAAAGAAAAGAAAGGAATTTCAAGAACAAGCACAAATCAGCATCAAAAGAATAAATAAGAGAAGAAGATGGGTCTAGAACTAAAAAAAAACGAAAAAACTCACCTCATAAACTCCGGCCACCATCTACAGTGGCCGTTGGCCGTGAACTCCCTTTTTGTGTTCGCAAAACGTCCTCTTTTTTCCGCGAAACCCCCGCTTTCGTCAGCCACACCGTCATTCCAGTTCTCCTTCTCCGACGAACCAACAGTCACCGTCGTCAGCAAAAACGCCGCCGTCGCCGGCCATGAGATGGCCGGTCAGAACCGTCGAAGGCCCCTCCTCATCCTCCCTCTCCGACGAATTTCCTCTCTCTCGTTTTCTCTCACTCTCACTCTCTCTCTCTCTCTCTCTCTCTCTCTCTCTCTCCGCGATTCTCTCTCTCTCAGACCCATAAATTTCTCCCTCTCTCTCTCTTGATGGAAGGGGTGCGGCGCTGATGAGGGAGTAGATGAGATTAGGGTTCTCATTCCCCAAATAGGACCATATATACCCTCTCCCTTTATTTATTTATTTATTTATTTTAGAACTAAAATAACTCAGATTACTACCCAAACCCTCTATTCTGCTAACTCACATCCCTTTACTTAAGCCATATTTTCTGGGCTGTTGAACATAAAACTAATACTGTGCTGCTGAACGCACCCCCTTGTTTATATTACAACCCCCGCCGCTTTATACACCTCTTTTTATAAATACACCCCATTTTCATTTTATTTTTTTTAAATATTTCTACAAATAAATATTTTCTTTCACAAATTCACGTTTTCCCTACAAAGATTCTTTAATTTCCAAAAAATATAAATAGGGGATTAAGTCGACTGTACAGTCGGGTTAGTCTCATTTTAGGACCATTAATGAACCGTGACGGATCAGGTCCCAAAATCCCTATTCAAAATAAACAATTTCAAAATAAAAAAACACAAACACAACATTTTTCTCCAACAAAAAGAAATTTTCAAAAAGGGGATTAAGACAAATGAACTGATCACTCAAGAGTCCTAATATCCCTAATTAAAAAATATCAAACAAACAAATATTTTCTACCAAGAACTACGTAGCCTTTGATTCTCTACCTGGAGATACGTAGGAGCAGAGGGCGGGCCCACCTCTGTCAAGTGTACTAATAAAAAATCTTTTTTAGTCTCTTCCAAATAAATTCTAAAATTCAAAAATACCAAGTCAATCTTTTAAGTTCTTTTCAAAGGGGTAAAATAAACATTTTTAAATTAACCTTCTTCCTACAACTAATTAGAAGGCAACCTTCCTTAGGAAGGATGTCGTGGGGTGCTAATACCTTCCCCACACATAACCGACTCCCGAATCCAAATCTGGTCTCAAGGACCCTTATCCATTCCAAAGGGGATTTTCCAATATTTGCCCTTAAACTAAAATTTGGTGGCGGCTTCATCTTTCGAACTTCGAAGAATCCTCACCCGGATTTTTCGGTCGCTACAATGTGTATGTAGAACACTGCCCCAGTGGAAGCTCCAGAAATAGTTGGAAAGCAAGCACTAGATGTAAGAATTTCAGCAGAGGTTGAAGTGTGGTAAGCTTTTAGCCTTCACTTATATGCTCATCGGTAATTAGTGGACCAACTCTAAGCTTCATTCATTGGGATTTCTTTTGTTTTAGTTATAACACATAGTGCATCATGCATGTTCTATATGCTGTCATTAGGATTATCCTATATCTTTTTTCTTAGTTTTTCATTTTACTTTCCAGGAACATTTTTTCAATATGAAGAACATCTAAGGAAAGGTTACAAGGTGCACCATGTGTTATTGTTTATTAGTACCAACCAATGAACATCAAGCAAATACATATAATTTATCAGGTACTCTACCACATATTTGAGCAAGCAGATGTTTTTGTAGAGCACCTGGTGGTCTTTGGCTTCCCTTGCCTCTATTATTTTTCTTGTTTTTAGTGGACTTGTTTTAAGATCTTGTTTTTCAGGATCCTGCCAAGGAGTTTGGTGAGCATTTGATTTCTCATGTTGATGCATTCACCAAAGACCTCTACTCTTCATTGAAAGGAGATCCTATAAAACAAGCCAGTAAGTTGACAAATAGAAGTGTGTTATTGTAGTATGCACAAATTGAACAACTTTCAGTATTGGTAATTTGAATCAGGTCCTGCCTTTGTTAACTTGGAGGATGATCCTGGTAAGTTTGATGATGGGCCTTTCTTTCTTGGTCAATTTTATGACCACAGAGCAAAGGGTAGTGAATCAGCTCCATGGCCTTATCAAACATTATTGAGGTTTAATTCACAAGTTGCTTCAAATCTGCTACAGCATGTTGAACTTTTTTCTCTGCCTGCATATTTAGCATTGCAGTATGTTGAATTTGATGTTAGTGTGTCAAAATAAAATGATCAAGTATTTTTCTCAAATACTTGATCATTCCAAGTTGTTGTTGCTGATGCTCCAATATTTATTTGATCAGCACTTTGTCTTTGCAATGCTATTAAGGCCAATGTGCTTGATATCAACTTGAATGTGCCAATAAACTTATATGAGCAGTTGGTTTCAAGGGGATCATGATTTCAAGTGTCTACTACCAATGACTTGCTTTAGAAGAGTTGAACAGCTTGATCAACCAGATAAGGGAGTGAATTCATGTGACCCCTTATCCCCTCTTGGTTATGGGCTCGTTTATAATAAGGGGAATTCAACTTATTCTTACTTCTTTTCATTTGAAAGTTTAATGAATATGTTCAACCAAAGAGCCTATATGCAACTGGTGTGCTCATGTCAGAGAAGTTAACTGGAAAAACAACTCATAAACTGAAGGTAAGATCAAATACTTCCACTACCATGGAACCATAGCCTATATGCAACTGGTATGCTAGCTTCAAGTTATATTATTTCTTCCTCACTCAATTCATGATCCAAGTTTTTAATATAAGTCAAACTGGATTTTGATTTTGACATTTCTTTATAATGCAGTTTTTGATTCCGTTTAATATCCAACTCAAAGTGCTGTGATCAACTGATAGTGAAGTTGTTTAAGGAAGCTGGTCATTGGCAATTGGTTCATCAATTCTGATTATCCATTGATCACCCAAGATGGTAATCACTTCATTCCTTATTTAAGCATTTTCTAGTTATGTGCTTGTTTATGATGAACTTAATCTATGGTGACAATCAACAATATGTTTAAGAAAATATAACCATTTGCACTTGATGAATCAAATTACAAGGTTTTTGCATCACATAGACACTAAATCTAATTTGTGATTTTTCTTATATTTGCAGTTTTGAGGTAGGTGGAATTGCTACTAAGTTTGTCATAATTGATGATGGATGGCATGGACCCCAATGGTATTGATGATGGAAGGCAATATTTGGAGCTTATTGAAAATTTTCAATGGAACAGTAGGGGTAGGGTAGAGTTTATGCGAGCATCGCCAAATCCAAATCTGTAATATTGATAGTTGTGTTTATTTTTGTGGTTAGTAGATCTGATTTGACTTTAGATCTTGTGACTGTATCAATTAAATCCAGTTTGCATTTCTTTGTAATGTAATATACTATGAAATTAAATAAAAAAATCTTTTGTTTGGATTATTTTGAAAGTAAATTATATTAAATAAATAATCTCATTAATACCAGTCAATAAAATTTGGTGTTGGTTTGAAGAAGAAAAAAATCTTCGATTTCCTGCGGAATTTCCTGCGAATGTTGGATTTCCTGCGAAATTTCGTGCGGAAATTTTGAATTTCCTGCGGAGATTTCCTGCTGAATTTCCTGCAGACTTCCTGCGGAATTTCCTGCGGAAATTTCTTGCCGATATAAAAATCCGCAGGAAACAATTATCCACGAACAAAATAACTGGGAACTTTAATCCGCTGGAAATTCCGCAGGAAACCCGTTTTCTGCGAATTTTTAATGAAAATCCGCAGGAAATTTTGCAGGAAACGACGAAAATTCTAGTAGTGCATGCCTCCTAGGGCCCCAGTTTTTAAGACTTGAAAAGGGCCTCCAAATTGTTTGAGACGACCCTGGTCTTGACCCATGCACGAGGTGAAAACTCTAGTTAATATAGAGTTGTTGTGTAAAATTTGTTTCTTAAATTGCAACATGAGAAAACATTGTTTAAATTGAAGGTAAGTATGAATTTAAAAAATGTAATAAAAAAGACGATTGCAAACTTAAAAACTGAAATAGAGTGTGTACATATTTGTCACGAAATTTTTATTTTTTCACCAAATCGGTTATTGAGGAATGAACTCTGAGTATTTGAACGGTTAATTGAGGCACAAATTTTGCATATTTGAATAGTTAAATTTTTTTAATAACAGTAAAGCATCAAAAAGTACACTACTTAGCATCACACTTTACATATCTTGTTTTGAAATTATTTTTTTCACCAAACTGATCACTAAGGAACAAATTTGCGTATTCGAACAGTTAAAAAAATTCGATATTGAGAAATGAACTGAGTACTTGAACGGTTAAATTTTTTTCGAACACTAAAGTATATCAAAACACACTGTTTAACATCACACTTTACGTATTTTGTCACGAAATTATATTTTTTTCACCAAATCGGTTACTGAGGCACAAGTTTTGCATATTTGAATAGTTGGATTTTTTTGCGAACACTAAAGCATCAAAAAACACACTATTGCGATCACTAAAGCAATATTCAAGAACACACTACTTAGCATCGTACTTTACATAAATATGTTATGAATTTTTTTCTTTGCCAAACAGGTTACCAAGGTAATTTCGTCCTGATTTAAGATAATTCCGAAAAATCCAAAAAATTACATTCCTGATTTAAAATATTTGACGTATTTCTAGAATTTTTTTGAAGTCAGAGGTAATTTCGTTCGTTTTTGTATATTTGGAGGGGTGGGTGTTAAAAAAAAGCCGTAAGGGTTTATCCGTTAAATCCTTAATTTTGAAAGATCAATGGGGTTTTATAGTCAATAGGAAAATAAAAAGTAAAACCATAGAAAATATTTTAACTTGGACGTTTCACAAATGCTTTTTTTTACACCAAGGACTCTTCATAATGTTGTTGGATAATAGGGGACATAAAGTAGCTTAATCAAGAGGGCTTATCTCCATAATGTCACTTTAATTACAACTTTTGACTTGTTTGTTAGTGGATTGGGTATGCTTAGAGGAACCTCTCAAACTCATCATCTCAACAAGGGGTTGAAACTTGCTAATAACCCCCAATTTGAAGTTTAGTAAGGCAATAATGTGACAAGACGGATCATACATTATATATTTCACTAAAACAACCTAGAGGGACATTTGTGATTTGGGTTGAGTCTAACTTTATTCTTATTTATATATACTAGATCTATGTCTGCCTTTAAAAAAAATGACCATGATGTCAATTCTCATACAGCTAATAAATGTAGATTGATGCTTACATTTATTGACAAAAAATCCAAACAAATCAATCAGATATTTGGATAGGGGTTTCTTGTAAGCGGTTTCTTGATTTCGTTGTGGATAGGGGTGTTCACGGATCGATTAGATGGGGTTTGTTTAAATATCTTGTTTGAACCAATTATAATTACTCAGTTTGGACCGTTCAGATTTTACGTCTTTTTTTTTTCAAAAATCCAAACAAAATCAATCAGATATTTGACGGATGGGTTCCGATTGGACTCATATATCATACACTGGAATGTTGTTAATTAGAGGGTCATGGATTTAACACCCATATTTCCCAAATTGATAGATTTTCTTAGTAACACTATTCTCTTCATTAACATTTGAGCTGCCATGTGGCAGCCAGCTACTGGTTGCTGACGTGGCACATGTCAGTGCCACGTTGCAGTGGTGACATGGGGTGGCCCAATAGGATGATGATTCGTGGCAGTGATGTCATTGATGATGTCATCACCGTTAGCCACCTCATCCTTTTTGGGTGGAAAGTTAATGGAGGAGTTTAACCATAAACTTTTGACATTCGCAAGGGTCGTTTAAAGTTTTTTTACAGGAACTTAAATAAATTTTGGTCATATTTGCAGGGCTAAACATATATTTAAACATTTTTTTATTACTCCAACACTTTTTTTTTGATAAGTAGAAGATACTATTAATAAAGTCTCCATCTTTGCAAAAGAAAGATGAAAATTATACACTAAAAGTACTTTGGGCAAGCTACACCAACACACACCAATGCTACCAAAACACTTTCAAAACAAGCTAAAACAGAGACTACAAGGTGTGTTGGTGGTAGCTTTGGTGTTTTTGGTGGTAGATTTGGTGTCTTTAACTAGTTTGGTGCATTGGTGTGAAAGAGTATGCAATGCTCCACTACAAACTAGTTAAAGACAAAATAACATAATGTAAAATGGTGACTCATATATATATATATATATATATATATATATATATATATATATATATATATATATATAGATCCTCCAACAATGTTTCTTCTTAGGTCACATAATTACTTAGGTATTTGACCTTTTAACTTGTATCTCTTGGGCCATAAGTGTTTGCAGGAAAAACCTCCAAATTGGGAATTCTTTTATCCAATTAGTAGGAAGTTACATATGCATTCTGGGATATAAATAATTTGTAAGGTAAAAAAATAATAATTAGGTCAGGAGCATATCTAGGGCTAACAGTTTTATTTTCGAGATTGTAGTGATCTTGTATGGCACCCTAATAGTGAGTTGTTAAGTTACAACTGGTATAGTGATTTGGCTCCGGCCAATCATGAATGAAATATTGCACGATTAAATAAAAAAATGAAGGAAAAAAATGTTCGAATCCCATATACTCCCAAAAAGAAGAAGTTGGATACCTCGCTAGGGGTTTTGTTCTATATATAGCGTAGCAACAAAAATCCTATCAAAAAAAATAAAATAAAAAACATTGAATTATCAACAAATTAACTTCCTGTAATTGACACGTTAGCTTTTGCTAATCTTTTATAAGCTACAATAATCAATTAAATTAAACTCATTACCCATAATTTGTGCTTCGCTATATTTATTTTTTCTTTGACGTGGCTATATTTTCATAATGATGATCTATTATTGCTTTCTAGAAGAACGACTTTCAACTTTCTATAAAAGAATGTAGTTCCAACAAATGGCCAGACTCGTTGAGAAGAAGTGTTCCTACGGAAATTGCAGAAAACGGTAAAGTCGCAAGCAGAAAGAAATATGGGATCAAAATGTGAGGGCGAACCATTTGAGTCCTTTTAAATTTAGAGTCAAATATACCATTCTTCCATGTGCTACTGTCGGCTGTCGGCTGTTTTGGATTACAAGAGAAAGAGAGAAGAGAGAGTGAGAAATGTGAGAAATAGAACGGGTAAATAGTCAATTTGGTCCCTGAAAGTGTAACATGCTGTCAAGTTGGTTCCTCATTCGAGCGAAAATGCAAAAACATTCCTCAATGTGTATTCCGTCCTTCACGTTCGTCCTTCATGTTAATGGACATCTTTAACTCCGTCAATTTGGCTGATGTGACACGTTTAGTGTCACATTATTTTGCTTAGGTGGCTTTTTAATGTGGGTAAATAGTCAATTTGGTCCCTCAAAGCGTATCTCGCCGTCAAATTAGTCCCTCATTCCAACAAAAATGCAAAAAAGGTCTCTCAATGTGTATTTCTTCTTTCACGTTCGTCCCTCACATCGATGACCTAACTAACTCCGTTAACAAATGAAGATGTGGCACATTTAGAGCCACGTTTAATGCCACATATAATAATGCCACATATAAGGGACCAAACTGGCATTAAACTTATTTTTAAAAAAATATTTGTTTTTTGTTAAAAAAACAAGGTTTAAATATTCGTTCGGCCTCTGCAAATACACGCACAATCCAAATAGGCCCCTGTAAAAAAAACTTTAAAATAATCCTTGCAAATATAAATTGTTTACGGTTAAGCCCCTCGGTTAGTTTTCCATCCAAAAAAAACTTTAAAATAATAATAAATGCCACGTGTCATCATCTCATTGGATCATTATGCCACGTGTCACTGAATGCCACGTCAGCACCCCCATGTCACCAAGGACACATGGCACTGACATGTGCCACGTCAGCAATCAATAGGTGGCTGCCACGTGGCGCATACATGGCAAAGTGGAAAATAGTGTGTTACTAAAAATATTAAGATTTTTGGGGATCATGAGTGTTGAACTCGTGACCCCCATGTTGGGGAAACAACCAAATATCACTAGGCTACATAATCATTTGTATTTATTTGACCAACTACTTATATATAATACATAACGCACGATTTTTTAAAAAAAAAAAACTACAAATGCATCTTCAATCTTCAACCAACCATAAACAACAACAACCTTCAACGAAAATGAATGAAAACGCCCAAATTTATCAACCCTTTTGCTATTCTTCTCATCTAGAAATGTAACAAAAAATGCAAATCTATAGAGCAGAAACCCATATCTTTAACAAGAAAAGAAGAAATGTAAATCATCAATCATCAATCTTTTACCCAGATCTGCATTAGAAAAAGAAAAATGTTTATCAACTCAAAATCAGTCCAAAATCGAAATCGCAGAACCGAACAATGTTTATTGCAGAACCGAAATATACAAAGAAAAATGTTAATCGAATAACCGAAATCAAAATCTGCAGAATCGAAGTCTACAGTTCTTCGATTTTCGATTTTGGGTATGTTTCGATTTTCATATAAGTGTTTCTTTTTCTGGATTTTTGATTCAATATACTGGGCATGTTTTGATTCTGGATATGTTTTGATTTGACTGGGTAAATAGATCATGTTTGAAGGAAAGAGGAAAAGGATGAACACTTGTTCAATATTATGTTCTTTGAAGATTTTTTGCAGATCTGTGTTCTTTGAAGATTTTGCAGATCTAGGTTTTGCAGTTTTTTTTTTAAAAAAATCGTGCGTTATGTATTATATATATGTAGTTGGCCAAATAAACACAAATGATTATGTAGCCTAGTGGTATTTGGTTGTTTCCTCAACATGGGGGTCACGGTTCGACACCCATGATCCCCAAAAATTTTAATATTTTTAGTAACACACTATTTTCCACTTTGCCATGTATGCGCCACGTGGCAGCCACCTATTGGTTGCTGACGTGGCACATGTCAGTGCCATGTGTCCATGGTGACATGGAGTGCTGACGTGGCATTCAGTGACACGTGGCATAAGGGTCCAATGAGATGATGATATGTGGCATTTATTATTATTTTTAAGTTTTTTTTGGATGGAAAACTGACCGAGGGGCTTAACCGTAAACAATTTATATTTGCAAGGGTTATTTTAAAGTTTTTTTTTACAGGGGCCTATTTGGATTGTGCGTGTATTTGCATGGGCCGAACGAATATTTAAACCAAAAAACAACATAAAACATGAAAAACAAATATTTTTTATGTTAACATAAAAAACAAATATTCTTTTAAAAAAATAAGTTTAATGTCAGTTTGGTCCCTCATACGTGGCAAAAAATATGGCTCTAAACGTGCCACATCTTCATCTGTTGACAGAGTTAGCAAGGTGATAACTCTATTTTATATAGAGTTATATACGCATCTAAACCTAAATAATTGTTTAGAATCAAGTACAAATATTGTTAAATATAGTAGTATGAATAAAATAAACAACATTCAAGGTTTATACTCATGACTTAGCATTTTGTATATATATTGGTATGTTTGATGTGTTTGTTCAGTGCACCTGCAGTTGATGCATCTGCACCGGAAAACAAGCAGTGCATCTGCACTAGATGCAGCTGCACCAGATTATCACAGTGCAACCAAATTTAGTGCATCTGCACCATCCTGCACCAAAGACAGAATTACTCCACAATGGAAGCACCTCAATTCATACCATGGCATAAATATCTCTATGACATCATGCTTAGTCACAAGTCACATGGAGGCACCATGGCAACTTGCAAAAGGATGCACCTGCATCGCATGCAGCTGCACTACATGCAGCTGCACCATCCTGAAAGGGAGGAAAAATGCCAACACCGGAAGCACCTCAAACTCAAAGAAGATAAAGACACCACAAGATGACATCATAATTGGTCACAAATCACATGGGTCACACGGGAACCTTTCAAAGGAGGTGCCTACAATATATGACCATTTGAATAGTCATCTTATAAAGGACACATGGCTACACCTAATTGGACCATTCTTTGCACTTGAGTGAAAAACTCAAATGGCATCATCAACTTCTGAAAAGTAACCATGGTTAAGTTAACTTTGTCTCCAAGCAAACCCTCACTTGAAGGAAATCTCAAGGCCTATATAAAGGACTCAACTCTTCACTTGAAAGATATATAGATTTTTACATACTTACTTCTTGTTCTTTCTATTTTAGTTTTTTATAGTTTTCAAGTTTATTTTCTTGTAGTTCTTTTTATATTTTCTTAGTGTTAGAAATTAGTTGTAAGCAAATATATGCAAGAGTTTTCCATTTGTTACTATTTTGAATCCTCTTGTACTTTTCTTCATTGCAATATGTTTTCATTCAAATATATTTGCTTTATCATGTCCAACATGAGCTAAATCTCTTAAGTTGGGATGTTCTAACTTTCCAATGATCTTTTGAGGAAAGTTATTGTGTTTTCAAGTGGTGTGCACTTTAGTTCTTGTGTTTAAATTCTTAATCTTGTTTAAAGGTTGATCACTTAGAACAAGTAGAGTTATATTCACTTAATTGGTTTATAACTAGAAATCAAGAACTAAGTAAGGATAAGTGTTTAATAAAGCTTTTTGTTAAACTAGTTTTAATGAAGTTAGCTTGTTAATTCCATGTTAATTCCTAACCTTAGGTTAACATAGTCCTTACAAGAGTGTAGTAAGATCTTAAGATACAAGAGTGTACTTATTTAGCAAATTGGATTATCTGTAAGGGGGCGAGAGAGGCACTGACAACCCTACTCTTTACCGCAAAAAAATAGGATCATAAGAGCTTGTAACGAAACTCTGAAGAAAGTAGCTGACCAGCACACACTGATGCAGCTGCACTAAGTGCAACTGCACCACAAGAAAACACAATACACTCAAAAGTGATTTAGCTTGTGAAGACATCTCAACTTTCATTCTCAACTGATTTCTTACACAATTTACTTGCTTTCTGTTTATTTATTTTCATTTCAACTTCAACCAAAACCCAAAAATCTGAATAGTGTAGTTGCACTAATTTGCATTTCTTTACAATAACATATAAGAGTTAATTCAATCTCTGTGGGTTCGATCTTTTATACTATAACTTGTGACTGTGTATACTTGCACACGTATTTTCACACACCACAAGGTCATTAAAGAGAGGGACGAACGTAAAGGAAGGAATTCATATTGAGGGACATTTTTGCATTTTTGTTCGAAGGAGAGACCAATAAGAGAAAAAGAAGAGAAATAGGGGAGAAAAAGTTGTGTCTCTTGGACTTGGTTTGGTTGGAACGAAAAAGAGAAGATAGGAATAATACTATTTTTGAAAGGACAAAAACATACCTATGTGTTTGATTTAATTTTTTAATTTAATTAACATAATGGTTATTTTAATTATTTAATTGAATTGGTTAAATATTTATTTTAATCATTTAACTTAATCAGTTAAATATTTATTTTAGTTATTTATTTTAACTTAATTAGTCTTACACTTTCTTCCCACAATTGAAGAGACTCTCTCTCTCTCTCAACCAAACATGAGAAAACAATTTTCTCTTCCCTTTTTCACCTCAAACAAACACACACCCTTCCCTTTTTCACCTCAAACAAACACACCCTTAGAGTGGTCAAATCCACTTATAACAACACTTTCCTACACAAACTTTACCCATATTTATGTTTTATTTCATACATTTGTGGTTTATTCTTGTCCAAACGGTAGCTTATAATCAATCTCATCCACCGAATATAAATATATTAAAGGTTTAAATATTTGATCTCCTGCAAATATACTCATTTTCTATTTACCCCTGTAAAAAAATAGTTTACGGTTACCCTCTGCAAATATAAATAGTTTTTAGTCACCCCTCTGTTAGATTATGTAGTGTATAATGGGTATAAACCATGTATGGTTACCCCCTGCAAAATATAAAAAGTTTACGGTTACCCCCTGTAGGGGTAACTAGAAACACTTATTATTTGCAAGGCTGATTTTAAAACTTTTTTTTACAGGAGTAAATGAAAAATTGGGATATTTGCAGGGGATCAAATATTTAAGCCTATATTAAATCAATAGTAGTAGATGCATTTGATTTTGGTGGACAAGTTAGAGAATTTGACCACCCTAAAAGAACCGGTCGGCTGGATTATATAGGATTCTTAAAATTCATAGAAAACTCAGTAACAGTTTTCTATCAATATAAAGAAATAAAAGAAAAAGTACACACAATGAAACAAGACCGTGTCCATTGCATATAAAAAAAAAGGCTTTGTGTTCATTAGTTTTACATATCTAGAAGAAAAAGAGTACCTCAGAAAGAGCGGGGGGAAAAGCCAATTAGAATGATTTCAAAAATACAAGTGAATTTCCCCACTAGTCAGAAATCGTAAACGCAGAATTACGACCTTAGTAATTCCCTTAGAATAAGTTCATCGCGAGTTGGAAGCTTCCCCAACAACAATCTCCAACCAAAAACTCCCTTGTTAGTGGAAATTGAAAACTGTCACATATAACTATTGCACTTTGGATTTCGCTATCCAACCTATCATGCTGCATCAAGCTTAACAAAAGCACTTAACAAGTTTTAGCAGAAAAAGAATGGAACTTTTCTGTCATGATGAAAAGGATATAAAATGTCCAAAAGCAAATCCAGATCGACACTCTCCTCATCAATCAGAAGACGACCCCAATCAAGCTTCCTACACCAAGTGTTATCAAGCCAGTACTTGTGCTCCGTTATGCTTCCTACGAGTGAGAAAGAACCTGCCACCAACTAGCACTATTGTCATCAATACATCTCCACCTCCATTTGCTCAGAAGATTCAAATTGAAAGCTTCCAAGTACTTCACCCACAAACCACCATGCTTCATGGATCTGCACACCTTGCCCCAAGAAACCAAATAAACGGCGCACCAGACAAGAATCACCCACTCCACGACGAAAACCTCTTTCTCACCTCATATGGGAACCCGCGTATATCTTCTTGTAGGATTGGCTCCCACCAAAATACTCAAGTTTAAACGGTATTGCGGCGGTGCTGTAAGACAAGAAAGTAGCAGGAACCTCCATAAAATCAACTTTCAAATTAATGCGGTAAAGACAACTCTTGTGAAATTTCACCTTCAGACGTGAGACAAATTAAAGATTCTGAAAATAGTTTTTATACACCATGAGTTATCCTAGGAGCCCTTGTAAACAAGAATTGTGTCCTTCGCAAATTAGAGTAGTGAAAAGCTGAGACTAATGTGTACCTCAAACTCAGAAAAGAAACCATCACGCACCGCTTTTCTAAACCATCCTGGCTAAACCCTCGGCAACAATGAGGAAAAGAAAAAGAGATAGGAGAGATTCCCTTGCTTAAGACCCTTAAGCACCTGAAAATCCTTGGTTGGACTCCCTTAAACAAAACTAGACATTGTAGAGTGGTGTAAACAAACTTTAATCCAGTTAACCCACATTGAACCAAAACCCATCTAACCCACCATGTATTCAAGAAAACCCCAAGAAACAGAATCGTAAGCCTTTTCAAAATCGATTTTAAACAACATAAATTCTTCCTTTCTTCTCTTAGCCAAGTCTACCAGTTCGTTGACCACCAACACCCCGTCCAAAATGTGTCAACCCAAAAGAAACGCTGATTGACAAGGAGAAATAACCCCAGGTAAAACCTTTTTCAATCTGTTGGCTAACACTTTAGCCAAAATTTTATAGATACACCCAATGAGACAAATTCGGCATTACTCCTTAAGATCTTAATGATTCTCCTTCTTGGGAATAAGGGCGAGGAAAAGAAGCCAAAATGGCTTTGGACATCACTACATTAGCGAGGAACTCTCCTAAGATACCCAAAATATCCTCCTTCACCACCTCCCAACAAACGCATTGCATTTGCTAATGAGAAGATGTAACTAGCAAACGACGCACAATTCATTCTCTTTTTTCATATTACCTTCAGTTTAAAATATGATGGCCATTTGTTTTAAGTCTAGGATTAAGATTTTTGAGAATTCACGGGCTAGTTTGAAAAAGAATATTCCCGAGTATAAAGATTAAACTTCCAATAACCTTCAACATTCTCATGATATGAAAACACTCCCATGGAAAATGGTGGGAATAAGCATTACCATGAGGAAATTTAGATATAAAAATTATTTTTATTTCAATAACCACTTAATTCCTGGGAATGTTAATTAGAGATTTACCAAACACTTTGAAAAATACATTAGATTATTATTCCTACCATTATATTCCTAGCTAGGAATGTTATTCCTAGAGTAAGTCTACTTGAATTAAACACCCCCTAACTATAATATATAAATTTAATATATATTAAATGATCATCCAAATTTACCCCTATTTGGGTGGTATAGTTAAATTTGATGTCATTAATTTGGAGTATAAACCATTTAATAGAAAATGTCTTTTCAAAGTTAAACTTTTGTCTATCTTTTAGTGAGAATAGCTTATTTCAATGTAATTCATCACTTTGTGTTATGTAATAGTTTGTTTCTTATATTATTCTAATCTTTTAGTTACCTATTTCTAAAAAAATCTTGTATTATATTCATCACTAATGTTTTAAGAAAATAATTAAGGTAAAAATGATTAAAAAAAAAGTGAGACTTTGTTAAGCTCAAACGTTACATGAGGCGGTGTTTAAAAAAATGTTAAACACTACCCAAAAAATGTTAAACGTTAGTGTTTACCAAATACGTTTATATGTGTCATAAGCTAGTGAAATCCACTATCTGCTACCTCATGTAACACGTCTATATATATGCGCCATGCGCTAGTCAAACACGTCTATATGTGTCATGCGCTAGTATAATAAAGCGCGAAAAGGGTCTATATATATATATATATATATATATATATATATATATATATATATATATATACATACATATTAAAACTAATTTATTCCAATGCAAAAGCAGCAGCAAGTTTGCGTAAAACTCATTGATTGTTGCACCTTCCTTATGGTTCTCTCTCTCTCACTTACACTATATATAGAGAATGAGTGACCACTGACTACTACAAGAATTCATAGCTAGTTTTCCTCCAAAACTAATTAACATTGGCATTCTCACTTTTCTCTCACAAAATGGGTCGCAATTCCTGTTGTGTTAAGCAAAAATTGAGAAAAGGCTTATGGTCCCCCGATGAAGATGAGAAGCTATTCAACTACATCACCACTTTTGGTGTTTGCTGCTGGAGTTCTATTCCCAAACTAGCAGGTAATAATTAACTTACATGTTTCATCAAAACAAACTTCTCATTTGCTTCCTTCTTGTTCTCTTTCATTTCTTAAAATGAAAACAATTTGAATTGAAGAAGTCTAACCCAGGACATTAAATTGCGATTGTGGTCCCAACGTGAAACATGATTTTGGAGAGAATCAGAGTTAAATAATACTTTCCGTACATAAAATAAGAGAAAAAACCTTACATCACACATACTATTAATACTATTAAGGAATGACGTTGAAATTAACTATTTTGATTTAATAAACATAAAAGTTTACCTTCTTTAATTGCGAGATTGTTCTTTTCATTAAATGATGATCTACATTCCTACTTAATAACATTATTTTTAACTACATCACTTAAATAGAAATAAAGTAAAGTTGAGATTCGTTATTTCATATACATTGAAAATTTTGTTTGTTTCTTATATTGTAGACCACTAAAAAATATTATTTGTCTCTTATATTGTGGACCTAAGGTAGTACAACTCATGCGGTCTCAATATCAATCACGTTGAGAACTTTCAAAATAAAAAAAAAAACTTCGGTTTAACTTGTTTCGTGAATTGCAGGACTGCAAAGATAAGGAAAGAGTTGCAGATTGAGATGGATAAACTATTTAAGGCCTGATGTAAAGAGAGGAATGTTCTTACAGCAGGAAGAGGATCTTATAATCAGTCTTCATGAGATCCTGGGAAATAGGTAATAATAACATATTATATATATATATATATATATATATATATATATATATATATATATAACATACTATAATATACTACTCCCTACGTCTCATATTAAGTGTCCTGTTTGCTATTTTTCTTTGTCTCAAATTATCTGTCACTTTAGAATCCCAATACAACATTTATTATTACTTTCCAACAATACCCTTACTTTATAATATCAAAAACCGTGCATTTGCACCAACCAAGAAAAGTGTAAGGGTGTTTTAGTCCTATCACATTTTTTTACCATAAAATTTAGCATATCCAATCATTTTCTTAATACCCGCGCATAACCTTAAACGACACTTAATATGAGACGGAGGGAGTATATATATATATAATATGTTAAATATAATATATTATATATATAACATACTATAATATACTATATATAACATATTATATATATAACATATTATAATATACTATATATATATATATATATATATATAACATATTATATTATATATATATATATATATATATATATATAAAAGGATTAACAACATAATAAGACAAACTTATTTTCTTGGGAGTACAGTACAGTTGAAGATTTAGGAGGTACAAGAACAATTGTTTTATATAACTAATAAGTGAGTGATTTTTTTTCAATTCTACGAATCATTTATCAAATCTTGTCCTATAAAAAATAAAATTTCATTAGAAAATTAGATTTTTTTACCAAAGAGAATTACTGTTATTTTATATATCTATATTTTAAAAATAAATCTTTTTCACTATTATTCTTAATAAAAAATTTCAAATTACTAAAAAGTATTAGACTAAAACTTTAATATAAATTGAAGAAAATATACTTTCAACTTTTAAAAACTTTTCTTTTTCATATTATTAACATTTTTGACTCTTATATTTTTGTCAAAAAATTGCATTACAAAAAAATTTAAGTCACAATCGTTTTCTGAAAATAATATCAACTTTTTTTACCAAAATATAGCATATTTAACAATTAGTTTAAAGGACAACCGAACCACTATCCTTTATCATAGAAGTTTGCTATTTTCTTTGGTACACAAACAAGAAAATGGGTTCTATATATTCTACATGTTTTAGAGTTGTGAAATGATTTTGTTGTGAATTATTCAAGTTCAGGTGGTCTCAAATAGCAGCACAGTTACCAGGGAGAACAGATAATGAAATTAAAAATTTCTGGCATTCGTGTCTAAAGAAGAAAGCTTTTAAAGCAATGGATTGACCCAACTACACACAAACCCCTTATAGAAGCTAATAATGTGATGAAGGAAGAGAATACAATTGCTATGCAAATACCATTGTCTCAAGGGCCTTCAACAGCACAAGGCTCAGCATTTCAATTAAATGATTCAAATTTCTATTCAAGAGAAATTTTCACAAACAAGACAACATTAGATTTAGACTTTGTTCTCCTATGATTTCCAACACTGTGGTTATAACAACTTACCAATCAGTCATTATTATCACACAAGCCTAATTATACCATCTGATCATGATCAGAGCCAATTTGGAATGAACTCAAGCTACAATGGATTCTATTCATTCCCAAGTCTAACCAATTCAGATCATGGGAACGTATCCGACGTGGCCGAGTTTTTTGACAACAATTCATCAGCTTCTAAAATAAACTCTTGCTTGTTCATGAATGATCATGTGAAAGAAACCTCTAGCAATAGTTCAAGCATGATGGAAAATGCAGGGTTCTCGTGGGATATTGGTGAGAACAAATTAGACCCTTAATTTGTTTCAATTCCAACCCTTTGTTTTTTACCATTGATGTATATCATGGAGATTAATGATTGAAGCTTATTTTGTTGGGAATGTAGTACTATAAATCATCGTTGTCCTCTTTTCATGTTTAATCATGGTACCTCCTTGTCGGGCTTCTTTTTGCTGTCCTCTAGTGCAGTTGGTCAAAGACTCAAATATGATAAAAAAGACAACAACCCATATAGCATACAAAAGAGTGCAGTAACCTTTGAAGTACGGACACCTCTACCAAATGCCGTGTTCGGGGTGTCCGACATGTATCGTGTTGGACACCGACACCGATTCTTCAATCACTTGTATTTTTCAAAAAAATTAAAAATAAAATCGGTGTCCGAATGTTCGTGTTTAGTGTCTGTGTCGGTACTTCATAGGCAGTAACGCTCAAATGGTTTTTATATTATAAAAACAATAGGGGCAATACATTATCACACCATTAATTAATTGATTATTTTGAAGTGCTTAGGCTATATAAGCAGAGTAGTAGTACTATGCAGCTTGAGTAACAAATAATCTAAAACTTGAAATAATGATAGATATTGACAAGAAGAAAGGTGATAAAGCCACGACCAACACAAACATTATACGCAATTCACGAAAAGGTTCTGTCGCCAAAAGCCTCGGTAATTATATTTACGTGTCAGTTCAGTAGGAACCCCAAAATTAGAGGCCATTGGTGAGAAGTTCGGGCACCATTTGAATTCATCATAAAAGCTAAAAAAAGTGCGACTGACAAAGAGAACGTGTAAAAAAGATTAGAGATATTAAAGATGGTTGAAGAGAAATATATATTGATTAGTGTTTGTCGCCTTTTTTGGGGTCAACTAATGGTGCACCCGATATGTTCTGTACCTTGTTGTTCAGGTTCATCCGAGGCAGACTGCAGTTTGTAGTAATCCTATCGGGTCGGATCTATGTGTTTTGAACTCGAGAGAGTACCTGCAAAACCGCTCCGACGTTCAAGTCAGTATGGAGAATAGAAGAGTGTGGAGGAAAGTGAATAATGTGTACTTTTTGTGGCTATGCGAGCCAGTGTTTATAGGGACTCGTGTCAGCTCTGAGTAATTAGATCGATCGGATGCATATGGCCGTTGATGTGTGATAAAGAGGGTTTTGGATATAGTTCCTAGCCATTAGGCTAATTCGGGTCCAATTGGCTGAGCGAGCCTCATGACCTAATACAGAATACAAGGTCTTGGATATGGATTTTATCTATTGGGTTGATCCAGGTCTAGTGGCCAAATCCAAAATACGATAAATGACACTGAGGCTTTTGTTGGGGAATGGCCTCTCAAATTGAGAATGACAAGGAGAAACGGACTACTTGTTGTCCCCGTGCATGAAATGAAACAAATAAGTAATAAGGTGATGATAAAAGATAATACCTCCGCTCCACAACAATATAAGAGAGATAAATAATATTTTTTTATGATCCACAATATAAGAAATATGCACAACTTTTATGGTGTATTATATGATCAATTCCAATTTTACCCCTATTTATGTAGTGTAGTTAAAAATGATGTCATTATTTAGGAGTATAAATCATCATTTAATGAAAAGGACATTCTTGGAAAGAAGGTAAACTTTTAGCTTCATTAAATAAAAATAGTTGATTTTAATGTCATTCAGTGGTCTATATGATGTAGGGTTTTGTGACTGAAGGTAGTATACGTTAGATAAAAATAAGTTTAAATATGTTTTTAGTCCCTGCAAATATGAGGAATTTTGGTTTTAGTCGCCACAAGTTTTTTTTATTAAAATAAGTCCTTGCAAATTCAAACTTTTCTATTTCCATCATTTTGTTAGTAACTCTGTTAGGCAGTTGTTGATGTATCAGACAGAAGTCATCTGTGGCGTTGTCACATGATTGTTTTTTCATTTTCATTTAATTTAATTAATCTGCTTACATGGAGCCACATGCTAATGAATCCTAACCCTAAATCCCAAATCAGAAGCCCAAAAAATCCATAAGTTTCAAGAAGAAAGGAAAACAAATTTTGGATAGAGTGTCGGTTATTAATCGAGATCATTGACTTGGCTAAATGAAGAAACGAAAAATGCTTCTTGCTGAAAAGGTAGATTTGCGGAGGTCTACGATTTTGTCAGTTGGAGTTACCGTGAATATTCTTTGGTATAAGCTAGGTATTCTCTGCGTGCAACTGCAGAGACTAATCCATCGAGTCGGGTAGGACTACAATGGCTGACAAAGCTCTCTCTCTCTCTCTCTCTCTCTCTCAAGATAATTAACACTATTGCATGCCCAATGCTGGATTCGAACCTAAAACTTTGGTTAAGTTTGAAGAGACTCCTATCATCTCATCCATGTGCACTTGGGTCCTAATACCATATGATGCTCTATAACTCCCATGTCATTACACATTGTTATTGGTCTATATTTGAGATGCAAATTAATGACACATTATATTAGCCATTCATATGCTTGTAAGTTACAAGACTTGCTTCTATAAATAGGACTTATGTAACATTGTAAAAGATACCTTTAAGAGTAGAATGCAATGCTCTCTTCTTCTCTCATTCTCTTCTTCTATTTCTTCTCCATCTATAATCTATTATAATGGTTATATCTTACTCTTGTTTCAATTTCATAACATCACTCAATAACTTCGGGATTTCTTATTTGTTATCCTACTATGCAATTAATTTGCTGTTGGTAAATTCTCAAGCAGGAAGGAAATTGAGATGATTTAGTGGCAGCATGTCAATGGCAACAGTAGTAAGCATATGTTTTTGTTCAACAATATTGTCCAAAGATCTCTTCAGGCAAGCGGATTTATTTACAGGGAGGGTATAAACTCTAAATTACAATATTTTGATTGATGCCCTTGTCCATTGGGATGTATTCTTAATGTGTAGACAATTTTATTGTATCAAACTGGATTACCCTTGTATTTTTTTTCTTAATATATAAAAAAATAAGTCATTTAAATTTTTTATATCATTAATATTCTTGGAGTTTATTTTATAAGGGTCTTTAATCTTGAAGTATCCCATTCATATACTACATAGATAATTAAAAAAGTCTAGTCTCCTTTCATCAATATATCTGTATATAGTTACATGCATACATTTATTTCCACTACAATATTTCACAAATAGGTTAAAAAAATACATAGCTGAGCTTGGCTTGAAAAGGTAAATAGCTAGATAACATTAACACGTTCACTTGTTACCTTAATTTTAATTAGTTGTTTATGATCTTATAACAGGAACAACTCGAAAGGGTTGATCCTTTTGCAAAGTAATTCCAAATTTTTCTTCCGTATCCACATCTTCAGGTTTCATGCCATTTTCAAGCCTCCAATCAAAGGAATTGATTAATGAACCCAACATCAACGACAACATCCTCATAGCTAACATCATACCAGGACATATTCTCCTTCCAGCACCAAACGGAACAAGCTCAAAATTCCTACCCTTAACATCAATATCCGACTCAAGAAACCTCTCTGGTGAGAACAAAGTTGGATTTTCCCACAATGTTGCATCCCTACCAATAGCCCACACATTAACAAACACTTGTGCATCCTTTGGGATGGTGACGCCACATAGGTTTACGGCTTTTTGTGCTTTTCGAGGGAGCAAAAGAGGAACCGGAGGGTGCAAACGAAATGTCTCTTTTATGATTGCTTGTAGATAAGGGAGCTTAGCAATATCTGATTCTTCCATAGGCTTACCTTTTCCTATTACTTCTGCAAGCTCCTTTTTTGCTTTTGACATGATCTCGTTGTTTAGTACTAGTTCTGTCATTGCCCATTCTAGCGTTGAAGTTGTTGTGTCCGTTCCCGCAACAAAAAGATCCTATAAATCATAGTTTTAGGGTTAGTGAGTTTGTTGCATATATATAGTCATGATAATCCAGATTTAGAAGCACTATTAAACGTCAAGATGGACTAAAAGCATTGACGGGAAAATGTGTGAACTAAAATTGAGTGCAATTTTTTTTATAGGGACTAAAAACTAAAATTCCAATTTTTATAGGAATCAAAAACATATTTAACCCTAATATCAAAGTACTAATAAGAAGGGAGAGGAAAAAACATACATGTGCCAAATGTTCAATCACGTTTTTGTCCATCGTCTCATTCTCTTTAGAAATGTCAAGCAAGGCATCCAACATATCATTGTGTGTATTAGAACCTTTACTTTCTCTCAACTTCAAACGTTGCCTAATTAAGCGGTCAAAGACATCCAACACCTTAGCAACATTCTTAGTTTGTTGTCTTTTCACACCTTGAGGGTCAATAATCTTAAGCAAAGGGAAAAAATCTGCTATGTTGGGTGATCCAACAAGTTTAGTAATGTTTGTAACCAAATCCTTAAACTCTCCTACTTTTCCCGTAGATTGAACCAAATCCACAGAGAAAACAGTATTAGACAACAAATTTAAGGTAATCTTAAATCCTTCTTTTCCAATATCTATCGCTTCACCAATTTGGCTACTTTTGTGCACATCATGGAGAAGTTGTTGCACATTCCTACGCCTAACATCTTGACTATCATCAAGAGTCTTGTGTGCAAATAATTGACCATTACATATTTTTCTCAAGTCTCTCCAAAGAGGAGAAACAGGAAGGAAAGCTAGACTAAAGTGCTCGTGGTTGAGAACTGAAACAGATTGAGGAATGGTTCAATCCGACAAGAATTGATCATGTGATTGGAGCACTTCTTTCGCCATTTCGACGGAGGAAATAACAATAGTGGTTATTTTTCCTAGCTTGAGGCTCATTAAAGGACCATGAATCTTGGCAAGTTTGGCTAAAGATTGGTGTGGTTTTTGTCCAAGTTCAAGGAGGTTTCCAATGATGGGAAGAGGGGAAGGTCCTGGTGGAAGTTTTTGGTTTGGTTTTTTTGTTCTAGCAAGGAAGTAAAGGGTAGCAAATGTTAAGGGAACGATTAATGCACAAGTTGTAATAAAGTCCATCTTAATTTGGAAGTGATCTTGGAGTGATTTGGTGAAAAGTGAGGAGGGAAGTTGATTGATTAAGGAGAGGATATTGCGAATGGGACTGCTTGGGAACTCAACTTATATACATGTGTCCTCCTTGCTAGATATAGTTAAATAATCTTAAGTGTTATCAAAGTCCAAGTCAAAAATAAATTGTATATTAATTGGAGTGAGAAAAACAAAGAAAAAAGACCTTCAAAACCCAAAAAAATCAACGTAGCCCAATAATTTAGTGTGAAACGCGTCGTGTTATCTTACCATAATTGAAAGTAGTTTGTATACAATGATAAGAGAATGCTTATAATATATTTTTAATTTTATGACTATTATAAAAGAGTGCAAATGACTTGAAGAATTTACCTAAACCCTCACAAACCCTCCTCTAATACATTTTTCGAGTTCCTCCAAATTGGAGGGGATTTTGTTTTTATGAAGAAAAATAAACTCCCCATTATCCTTCATTCCTTCCATTTGTCTTTCATCATTCCTATATTTTGTAAGCCCTCCCCTCCCCTCCAAACTCCCAAACAGGGTTTAAAGGTTTTGGGTGGAGTGTGGTGTTGAGGTTTGTTGGTGGTCCTGGTCATTAGCTCGTTGCTGCTCTTAGTGCTCCCCCAGACTTCCCACAAGTGGTATCAAAGTCATAGTTCGATTTGGTGGGGGAGCTGGAAGTAGATCCTAGTTGGGCTTGGCATCATTAGACTCATTATAATTGATTTTGAAATATATTCTCACAACTCCCCCATTATCCATATTTCTTTTGGCTTTAAGAGAGTTTGAATACGTTTTTAAACAAAAACATCTACTTATTCATGTTACTTTTTTTTTTGTTACAGAAGATTTAGGTGAGTTGGGCTCTGGGGGCTCACCAGGGTCAGAGCAAGCCTGACGGCTCTTCGAGCGCTTGCAAATGTACTTATAGATTACCCACCAAAGAGTGTGTATAGCCACTTTTTGCTTATATGTGAAAATGAAAGATAATTTATTTATAGCTTACTTATACTCCCTCCTTTCCTAATATTTAGTATTTTTGTCCCAAAACAATGGTATTTTTAAAAATCCAATGTGTAATTCACCAAAATTTTCCAAATACTTTATTTTTATTGAGTCTTTTAGATACCCAATACAATTATCAACTCTTTTATTTTGATTTCAATTATCTTAAGATAACTACAAATAGGGTATTTTAATACTTAGCTAACACAAATTAATTGTACATTAATTTGTGTAACAAGTCAAAGGTACCCAAAATTAGGAGTAGGAGATTGTGTCACTATTTGAAAAAGAGTAAACCCTCAATTTAATCCCTAAAATATCATCCTCTCTCTTTTTAGTCCGTAAACTATTTTAATTGATTAAACGTTCCCTAACGTTTTCTCAAATAGTCAAGTTAGTCCCTCACCTATCACCCTTCTCACTCATAGAGGGATTAACTTGACTGCTTAAAGTAAATGTTAGGGATTATTTACTGATTTTCAAATTGGAGAGAAGGTGATAGTTGAGGGAACAAATTAAAGATTTCCACACTTGAAAAAACTTTTAAGAAAACAAACACCTGAGAAAGCGAAATAAATTGAGAGAGTTGACATTATGCTCTTGTGTTAATTAATTAATGCCACAAAATCCCATTCCTTCGTTGGTTTAACCAACTCAACCGTTGATTTCCTATTCCAATTCTAAGTGATATCCCATTCCTAGTCTTTGATCCAAATAGGGGTGGAAATAGGTTGGGCCGAGTTAGGCTTTGCTTGGCCTGAGTCTGGCCTGCGTTGAACGCGTTAGGCCTGAGCCTGGCCTGTGGCCTGTGATAGGCCGACTTTTGAGGCCTGGTCTGGCCTTTTCGAAAGCATGACAAGGTTTGAAAGCCTGTTTAAAAGCCTATTTCACCAATTTTTTATTTTAGAAATCTGACAATCTTTGAGTGGTGTAGACTTTATAAATAGACGATTGAGATCTAACAAAATCTTTAAGAGACTTATCTTTATAGGACATTCTACTTAAATTTTATTTTATAATAATACATTTAAATATGTCAAAAGTTGATATAGGTCAACATTTTAAGTAAATAAAAAATGTAAGCAAATTTATAATTTAACAGAAAGTAAAAAATTAAATATAATAATAGTAGTAATAAAAAATAATATTTATATTTACTTAAGCAGGCCGGCTTGATAGGCCTAAAAGGCTTTTCTGATGACCTACAGCCTGACCAGGGACGGAGCCAGAATCAGATGGCTGCGGGGGTGAGCTAAGAAAAGTAAAATTTATGCAAAAAATATACATGAATGTATGTATAAAGTTTCGTGAATAATATCTTGACATGATAGTTATCTACATATAGTATAGTATATAAAAAAATTACATGATAGTTATCTACATATAGTATATAAAAAAAATTGCATGCTAAATGTTAGATCGGGGGCTGGAGCCACTGCACAAGTATGTGTAGCTCCGTCCCTGAGCCTAACCTTTTTACCTAAGTACTTATCTATTTAGAAAAAGGTCTGGCCTGGGCCTGATGTAGACTGAGCCGTAGGCTCCTGTAGGCCTCAAAATAAAAATAAAAAATAAAAACTCGTACTCCTTTCGTAAGGAAGAGTCGCATTTAAGGCTTCTCTAGTGGAGTGTAAACTCGTAGACTACTTAAAATTGGAATGGGTCAACTTTTAATTCCTCTCAATGGAGTGAAGACTTTTGACGTGAATTAATAGAGTCATTGAAGAGCTAGTTGTTATTTTATTGGATCAGATCACTTTAATTTGTATTCCTTATAAAGAAGAGTCCTCGTACAATGACTTTCTCTCTCTTACCTTAAGTGGACCCCATTGAAAAATTTGTGAGTTATTTGTTGATAATAAAGTGATGATGTGTAGTTATTTATGGGACTCATTTAAAAAAATTGATAGTGTTGCATTGGGGGGATTGAGTGACGTGTATATATGGAGTGATGTGTCTTACTTACGAGCTACCAATTGGAGAATCCATTATCTAACTGTGTTGTGTCCCATACTGTACGGTAGTCGGTAGGTGGTTTTTGAAAACTTTGAAAACAAAGCCATAAGAATAATGTTAATATTACAGAGTTATTCTTCTAATTAGTATTTAAATTTGGATAATTGTTGACTAACATAAGGTTGAAGATCCCAATGGTGGTGAGTCTTGTTGCTTGGTCAATCCAATATAACAGTTATAATTAGAAGAAGGAGCAGTTTTGCTGCAATGCAATGGTGTGAATGTGGCGTTGTTCTTTCATCATCATCAACAATTGAAGCACATAAGCATAAGACCAGGTCTGGTCACCATGACGAGAAATCACCGGGTTTGGTATACTGGCAAACTCCATTTCCTTCAAGGAAGTTGCTTCTGGTGAACCATGAAATTGGGATGGGTAGCTAGTGGAACTTCATGTTTAGTGTGCCATTCAATTTGCTCGCTGAATATTAATCATTGTTAGAGAACCTAACTAACCACTTTTCATGGACTCCTCTCACATTTTTGTTGGGTTTTTATATTTATATTTTTGAATTTTTGTGGGGAGTAACAACAGACTTGGATCATATTTGTTCATCAACTTATCTAAGAGATCCGACCCTACTTTTAATCTGACCAACTTATTATTGAAAATTACTATAGAGTTTAATTAAACGCTCATTTACAAACTATATGTGAAATTTACTGAAATAAGATAAAAATAGCTTATAAATTGTAGTGCTCAAATATTGATATAAATCCATGTCATGAGATAAGTCAAAACAAATTCTAAGGGTCCGTTTGGGGTGGTTGCGAGTTTTTGGTTTTTGATTTTGAAAGTCAAATTCAAAACCAAAATATGTTTGGATAAAATGAGGTTGAGTTGGTTTTTTTATTATTTCAAAACGATTTTCCATTAATAACTCAAATCCAAAAAAATAGGTTTTATAATTTTTATCTCTGTTTTTGTTTCATCCACCTATGATCATCAATATATGTGATCAAAACAAAAACTAGTTTTGGTTTTCGAAAATTTCAATAAACTAATGTTTTGAAAACTGGATCGAACATCGAACTAGTGAGACTTTCAAGTGATGGTTCAACGACTATAAACCGCTCAAGCTAGGATGAAATTGCCCAAAATGTTTGCATATATTTACAGTAACATGTACATCTTATCATATCTATCTTCTTGCTATGTACATTAATAAGTATTGAGTGGTGGCCATTGATATGGTTTATTTGATTATACATATTAAGAGAATGTGATCGCACCTTGTTTATACAACTAGCATCAACAAATCTCTGCCTTTTCAAAGTAAAAGAAAGGTGCCAAGATTTAATGACTTTTTCTGATGCATCGGAGAACCGTGTATCTCCTTGTTCCTCTTTAGCTTCCATTATTTTTTTTTTATAAGCGAAATTTAGGGTGAGAAAATGACGCCCCTATCTAAGGCAGAGAAAATCTTTGAACTGAATTCTTTAAACACTTACGAATGAAATTATATTTACCCCACCCCAAGGGGACTAGTGGGGAATTTCATTTTCTCTTTTGGACTTTAATTTTACCTCCTCCCATATGTTCCAAATAAATCATCAAATATTAATTTATCAAAGAGAATTAAGCATCACAATTTTCATGGAATAAGCATTAATATTAATCAAGCGAAGAGAATATGGAACTATAGTTCAAATGGGTGAATGGTAGCTAGAGCTTCATTTTCTCAACCAACATTATGTCATATTTTCAAGTGGACTCTTTGTTGTCCAGAGGCTTAACAATAAGAATTTGGACCCGAGCTTCTCTAATCATTTCAATTCCTTACACGACTACACGAGGCCAGTGGAGGTCGCTAGTCAGTCGACTGCAAAATGCCCAACCATACACAGTGAATGGGAAACCTAACCAACATGAAGTTTATATTTCACATAGAGATGTCAAATTGGCTCATGTAGGTCAGCCCAGTCCTAGCCATTTCCAGCCCTTGCTCACATGGATCGATGCCATAAAGCCGACTCATGTTAATGTCCATAAGGCAAAAAATCCTACAAGTCTTGTGGGTTATAAGGATATCTTTTTGAAAATGATTATAAATTAAAAATGTGGTATATGTGTACTACTCGGTATTGAGGTGTTGTAAAAAAAGTATTGAAAAGGTGAGCCAACACATGGAGAAAAGCGTGCCAACCAGCTCACTACTTGAGCTCGCCCAAAGGATGAGCCAAAATGTTATCCAGATTTTTTGTAAAAATAAAAAATATTTAGGGCCCATGTGCAGGCCCTAACCAAGGTTTTGTGGGCTTTTTGGCCCCAGCCCATGTGGTCTGGCCTACATGGGCCAAATTGGCAGCTCTACATGTTTCCATATTGAAGATCAGTCAAAACAATTGAAGGCGTCCGAGAAGGATATATATCATGAAGTAATATGGAAGTGACTTACTCAGGGATATTGCACATGCCCCCATATAACATCTCATATAACATCTCCCGCCAAGTCTTGTCGAATGAAATATGCATTGCATTTAGCTCCTAAATCTGCAAGTTTTGACTATTTGCAAAGTTAAGAACACTACCGCGAGTGAGTACTGGGAACAGAAAGGTAGAAGATGACTTAACTTTGCAAATATTCAAAATGGAGAGCTAAATGCAAATATTCAAGGTGTTGACTATTACCATCTGTGAATTTTGTTCATGTTGGAATATCTGCAAAATATCAGAAGATCATGTGGGATGAATCAGTCTTCTACCTTAGGAGTCATCTTCTACAAAAATTGCACGATCTTCTGATTAGAAGATGACTCCTAAGGTAGAAGACTGATTCATCCCACATGATCTTCTGATATTTTGCAGATATTCCAACATGAACAAAATTCTACTTTGACTGTCATGCCTTTCACCAAAAGGATGACCTAACTGCCTAAGCAAGGTTATAAGACATGAGTTTCTTAAGGGAACCGATATCATTTCACAGATGGTAATAGTCAATACCTTACAGACTTTTTTCTCTTGTCAAGCCTATGGTCTGGCGTGACCTCTGTTGTATCTCGGTGGGTTAGTCTTGGCAACATCTACCACTATCATCCAGCCATTAATAATCTGCACGCAGAATAAAACCATCAAATTTAGAGACTACCTAGCCTTTTTCTGTTATACACTACTAAAAGCATATTCTTTTTCTTTCTTCCTGACAATCACAGAGCAGAACCGAATGCAAAACAAAATAGCACTTTTCAGCTGAGAAAGAAAAATGAACCTACCTTGCCATTCATCTCTTTTAGTGCTGCACTTGCAGCCTCCTCTGTAGTGTATTCAACAAACGCAAAACCCTTGGACCTTTTTGAAATTTTATCGATAATAACTTTAACTGTCAAGAATAGCTGTTTATTAGTATAAGCTGGGATGATAATTTACTTCTATTTTGAGATGGTAAACTATTTAAGAGCAAAGAAAATAATATATGAAGTTGAAGCTACCTTCAACAAGCTCGCCAAATCCTTCAAATGCTGCACGTAAGGTTTTCTCGGATGTATAAAAAGATAGTCCTATCAAAGAGGAAAATAAATGTCAAGTGGTACCATCTTTTGCAAAACGAAAAACGCTCTCCCAATGCGTTCATTAATGCTCCCACAAAGTAAAGAAGCGGTTGAGAGACCAAACTGAACATAAAAGATAGAAACAAATAATACCATCTTAACAACTGACAATTTTTTAATTAACTGATTGTTTTTTCATAAAAATAATTCAAAACTTTAGTTTTATCTCACTACTTTTTCCTGTACCATGTCATAGTGGCTTGTAAAGGAAGGTAACATAATTGCTCTTGAAAAAGTAACCTTGCACATAATTTCAGTTAAATAGTCATATGAACTTCCAAACGAACAAGGGATAAAACAAGGTTTATATATAGAATCAATTTGTGAGCATACCAGTTACAAAAAGCTTCTTTGTTTTCAAGGAAGCTTCCTGATTTGCTACAGAAGAGTTTGGTACATTCAAACTATTCTCCAAGTTACTACCTGAAGATATATAGTTAGCAGGCAATCAGAGAAAGAATTGCTGTATGACTAACATAAGAGAGTAGAAAAGCATGAACAATTATAGATACTCGAAAATATGCGTACAGACTCGAAATGGCAAACCTTCATAATCCTTATTTTCAGACTTGAAATTGTCATCTGGATGAACTGATAAGACACCAGGCACACCTGCACCATAACAAGAGATTCGTTAAATGTGGTAATTTATACTTTCACAAACAGGTTAAGGATCTACAAGGCTAACCAGCTAGGTCGTGTGCACAATCCTCATCGAGTTCACAACAAAAGCCAAAGTTGGTTTTCCAAGAAACGTGATATATACACATCTGCGCATCCTTCTCACTGCAGACATGATTGTCATCAAATTTCAGGGAAAGAAGAAACCTAATAAAGAAAACAAAAATTGAGCTCACTATCCTTACTTTCCCATGACCTTGGTCAAAATTTGAGCATAGTGATCAACAATCTGAGCTTTGGTAACAACCCCAACCCCAGGTTTGTCCATTCTAACAAGCCAACGCTTTGAATTTCCCGCAGGGAACAAAATGTTAGTTCTATCTTGTAAACTTGATGATTGTCCAGTTGATAAACTATAGTCCTTTTTTGAAGAGTTGAAATCCGGATCAGGTCTAACAGATAATACCCCAGGTAAACCTAGCAAACATATATGCATAAGAATCAAATTCATTTAAAAACAGTTTAACTAAGCACTTATGGCATAAGTGTTGCCGCTTATCATATAAGAGCTTATGCAGCTGTTTCTATAACAAATAATAAAATAATAAACTATTTTTCTATAAGCTATAAGCTGTTTTCATAAGCTATCTTGGGGAGCTTATGCTATCTTGGGGAGCTTATGGAAATTAGCTGAAAACAGCTTATGAATATGTCATGAGCCGTTTTCATAAGCTCTCACAAATAGTCTTACAAGTGCTTAAACGAGTAGATAAGCAATCCAAACAGGTTTCCTACAAGATTAAACCTCAAGTCCTTGTTTGCAGCAACTTCATAACATTTTGGACAAAAGCAAATATGAAATTGTGAACAATTATTCTTGCTTGTAAGATTATCAAAACAAAAAGGAATAGGGTTTAATCAGAGTTGAAGAAGAAGAAAAACAACATACAAGTTAGCTGGGAGGTTATTTCTTCATCAATGTCACAGCAAAAACCAAAGTGTGCATCCAAGGAAGCATCATACAGAGACATTTGAGCATCTTTCTCACTATTGAAATTGAAACCAAAATTATGTTATTTTTCAGTGAAACAAGAGAGTGTGTGAAATTGGTACAAAACTCATTAGAGAGTTACCTGCCCAGAACTGTCTGAAGTGTCTGGACATAATAATCAATAATCAGTGCCTTGGAATTAACCTCATGAGGAGGCTTGTCCATGAGCACCATCCAATGACGATTATTTGTGGTGGAAGGAATCAAGGAAGGGTGTGTTGTTTCTGATGCCCTAGTTAAAGAACAATGACATGAACCAGAATGAGAAGAAGAAAGGTTAGAATGATTCTTTCTAATGGGTAGTCTTATGTTTGTTGGAAGTTGCTGAATTTGGGTTGTTTGGTGTTTTAGAGGAGGAAAGGATTGAAATTTGGTGAGTGTTACAGACACACACAGAACTTCCATGTTTGACTCACAATTCGATAGGGTTCAGTGTCTGTAATACATTCTCAATTCGCAATGGCAATGCAAACTGCGAACATTTTGTGCTTCTTGCTTAACACCTCGTGTCAAAACTCAATGTGTAGGAGAAAATATCTCCAACATTTTTTAATGGATTTTATCCATTACAATTAAGGTGTGTTTGAATTATCTATTTTTTGGGTAATGTAATTCTAGTGAAAATTTTGGTTACCATGTTTTTGTGAGCAGTTTCCATCGGCATGACTAATCTACGCTGGGAACGTACTCACCAAAAGATCGTCCTAACCTTGGTGAGCAGTTCCCTTCCAACAGAGTTTTTGTTACACCCAAATTTTGTGAAAATTGAAATATTTTAAATCCCTATAAAAACATCCATCCAAACACACATTTAGGGAAATTATATTCACCTTCCTTAAGTTATGATTAAATCTCTCCATTTTTAAACTGAAGACTCACCTCTCGTATTAGTTGTTTATACCAAAAATAGTTGTCTGAATATATGATTTAATTTTAATTCAATTGACTGAGTCTAGGACGTGTATATTTGATCAAAAAAAGTCTAGGACGTGTATAAAAGTCTATTTGCTTAAAAATAGGATTGTGGAGAACATGGTCGGCTGATGAGTAGTTAGTTGTATGCCGTTTGAGAAGATATGTAAGTTATATGAGCTTACCGAGTCAAGAAAGTGCAAGAAAGTTTATTTCCTTAGAAATAAGATCATGAAGGACACATACAACTAATATGGTAGCCTAGTGTTTTTGGTTATAGCCAAATGAGCTCTTACCTATACTTTTGTTGTGGTCATTATCTTATATAATTGTAATATGTGAGGTAGTGGGTTAAGAACGTGACAAATAGGGTTAGCATAAGTTTCTTATCTAGTCTTTTATCTTCTTCTTTTTTGACAAATCTAGTCTTTTATCTTTAAATGCTGCTTGTATAGATATTTTTTGATACACAGAGTCAATAAAACACAAGTCTTTACTTCTTTATCATTTTTATCCTTTACTTTCGTGTAACTTTCGTTTTATACTTCAACCTTCTACAAAGTGTTTTCTGGAGTAGTGTAAGAATTCATAGCTGAAAAATAGAGTCTCTTTCTAATCTTGATCAAAAAGAGGATCACAGGTACGATTGCGAGTTAGCCGAAGTAACATTAGATGAGCAAATGGCTAATGCAAACAATTAATCAGCTGATCCACTCATTAAACGGCTAGTCGGTTAAGCAACTCGGCATGACAATATTTGATAAGAAGTTTTGTTTAAAAAACACAAAGACCCCTTTTATTGGTGTGTGTTCTTAATTGTAAATATATGCCAAATTCATCCTGTGCTTGACTATTTTATGGAAAAAGAAATACATGTAAGTTTGTGTGGGATTAAGTTTTAATATCGCTTGTGGGGTGTGGCTCCACTTTTATATTGAGGCATAAATGAATGAGGCAAGGGATGCGTTATAGTATATAGTTACATAAATCAATCTACATAATTGGGCAATTGGCCAAGCATGTGTACGAGTGATACAATCAGTTATTATCACTCAGAAGTGGGGTTTCATCAGGGTTGCCCTCCATATCATTACTCCAAAAAGTATCACTATCAGCCTTTAGCAGGCAAGCAAAAAGCAGAGAAATCATCTGAAAACAATTGAAATATTTCAATGTTAGCGAGAGAAACTACTAAACTGCATAGGAGAGGAGAGGAGAGGACAGTGAAGTCAGAAATTAGACAGCTTACCAAGCATGTGGATGCACTTATAATGCTAAAACCTTTGCATTCAAATGGAGCATTGGTAGATAGAAACCATGCTGAAACAACAATTTATTTAAGTGTAAGAATTCAATATTTGTCACATGTGGTCTAATAAGCAACTAGCTAAGGTAGTATGCCACTCACATGTCAAAGGACTCATAGCAATTGGTGATAGTAAATCAGATATAGATTGTGTCCCAGCTATAAAAGTTTGTGCTTTTCCCTGCAATAAAATTCAAGCATAATATTCAGAGAAGGCAAATCACATGAAATGTGTTAAAGATGATTCCATGGAAGAAATTGTTGAGAATACTGATTAAAATTTCCAATAAATAATAGAAGATTGCACAAGTAAAAACTACATGATGATGGATTAATAGGTAACCAATATAAGCTTCTTTTCTGCACTCAGTGCAATGTTTCCTGTAGCTGGATTTACTGCTTGCTTGTATAACTTTCGGGTGAAATATTTAAATAATATTATGACATATAAAAAAGACAAAAAGAAACCTGATTGGTTGAGCTTGATGCTTTTGAAATAATAGCATAAGTCTGCATGACAAGAAATTAATAGCAATGTAAGCACCATCCATTGTAACTATATAAGTGGGTAATAATTTTATGAAATATGAGGAAAATTAATCTACTACTCACAGATGGTTTCACAAGGACATAGATGATGCCAAATGAGGCACTTACGTATGGTACCTGTATTGGTAAATTGAACTCAATTTAATAACAATAAGGAAATGTAGACTATAAAATTTCAATTCTGAAGATTTTACATACCCAAGGTGCCCATGCTAATCCATAGAGCCAAGCCTACACCAAAATATAACATGAAGACATTGAAGAGTACAATTGTATCATGAGTTTGCTTTCAGGAAGGAGAGAATTAAAAGAATACAAGGTAACTTACATATATTATTGATGCAAGTAAGGAAGAACAAAGTATCAATTTCTCTCCAACCAATGGATTAAATATCGGAAGCAACACAATCTGGAAAAGATTAATCACAAAACTGACTAGTTTGTTTTCTTAGAAATCATACAAATACAAGATACCTTACAAACACAAGTATAAATTATACCTGAGAAAATATTGAACCAATTCCCACCATCATCAGAAGTTCTGAGAACTGATTTTTATTAAAACCAAAAACAGCTTTCAAATAGTACTGCATAGGAATTATGAGACAGTCTAAGTCTTAATATATTGTCTTCAAATAATGAATAAAATAGAAGGGAAATAATTTGAAGGGTTCATTTAAAGCAATTTAAAACATACCAGCAGAACACTGCTTATAGCAGACATTCCCAACTCATAAAAGAAAGAGACAAGAGCCATGCCTCTTAATGTGGGGCTGAAAAATGAAATATGAAAGACATCACAGCAATTAGGATTCATGAATGCATTATATTTCACAAGAGAAAATTATCGCAACATAATTATACCTGAAGATTACTATTTCTGCGGCATTTCTCATAGATTTGTATCCTTGATTGAGAACATTAACAATTTTAGAGCAGCAACCTTTCACTTGGTTCTTTCTTGGAGTCGGTATAACCGTTTCAACTAGGAAGAATTTCATGTAAACAGGACAAAAGATCAATAGTGCTATTGAAACCTGAAATCAATGAACTGTAATTAAGATTCATTACCAAACAGGAAGGGTGAAATGATCAAGAAATAATATGAAATTAACCGTATAACTCTCTGTACAAACATACCACAAAAATGTACTTTTCGGGAAGAAATCGAGCCAGCACATTCCCTAGAACATGTGAAGCAGAAAAGAGACCAGTGATCCAACTAAATACTGCTGCCCTTTTGTTTTCATGGACAACATCTGCCTAACAAGGGAAGTATAAATATAAATATAAAACTATTTGCCAATTTCATTTTTATATTGAGTTAGCTAGGAGAAAAATCTCAATCTCACCACATATGCAACAGAAATACAGAAGATACTCCCTTGACTGATTATGTACGAAAATGTTCGAACCACGTAGTAGGCATATACAAATTCCTCAGATTGATTCCAGACAAGTAATGCTGCAACAGCCAACAAATTGTAATTTGCAGGACTTGAGCAAATTAAGAATATGAGTTTTCATTCAGTCCAATACAAAAGGAAGTTGGAAGCATAGAAGAATGAAATCTAATATTTTGTGACAAGTTATAACTATGCATACCAAAGGAAAATATGGTGGTGGACATGGTAACAAGGAGCAAAGGTTTTCGGCCATACTCATCAGAAAGCTGACCCAGAAGTGGAAGTACAACCATCTTAAAAATTCCAACAATCTGTAAAAAATAATAAATAAAAAAAATTGATAAAAAATAAAAGTAATTACTACTACAGATGTTGCTAGTGTAACACTAGTGATAGATACATGCCGTTTGTTGAAGGCCATTGATGTAAATAGCTTTGGAGCAAGTTGATTCCCCAGGGCACAAGGCATTGGTTATAACATCAACAAGAACAGAAACTGTCATCTCCTCAGCAACCCAGTGGATGCTGAGTGGTAGCAGCAAATGGAGTAAAGGCCTCAGCTCTAAGACACCACTCCACCATGCCATGTTGTATATATGTTTACTTAGTTGCAGATCACCGAGCATTGCAATATATATATATATATATATATATATATATATATATATATAGCATTAGGATTTGGGAGCCTATCTTTCTATTTGTTTACATATAACTCACTAGCTGACTTTGACTTTTTCTAAAAAAAATCTCTTTTTAAAAATTGACAGTTTGTGTTTGTTACGTTAAATTAAGATAAGCTACGTTTGATTTATTAAGAATACTAGTACTAGTATACTAGTATATTATTCTTAATAAAAGATATCAAACAAGCATTCTTGAAGTAAACTGAAATCAGCACTACTTAAATTTTTTTTAATAATTTTACTAAATATTTCTTACAAAAACAAACATGTCATTGCTTAAAAATATTCCTTAGCTTCTCAATGATAATATACTTTCTTTTATTAAGAATAATATATACTAGTATACTAGTACTATAATTTATTTAGCCGGGCCAAATTGCTAAGCAAGATACATGCCGTCTTAGAGGGTTGACACAAATCGAAATGCATGAAATAGCTCGCCCTCAAATCAAACTCAATATAATCAATCAATCAAACTCAATATAATAAAATCAAGTGTTCAGAAAAAGTCCATTCTAGACATCTTAAATTTTTGCCATTTGTCCGAAATTGAGGGCAATTTAGTAAAACTGTCACTAAATGACAAAAAATTACCAGCTTTTTCAGCTTTTTCGTTTGCAGCAAAAAACTGACGCGCTGATGGAAAGCTGTTGCGCTGACAGCAACCGCTATACTACATCCAAAATTTTGGCAGCTATTTGACTTTTCACTTTCTTTCTCTCTCTCCTTTCTTTCTCTTTTTCTTTCTCTCTCTTTCGCTCTTCCTTTCTTTTGCATATGACATTGTATCTCTTTCCTTTCTCTTTTTTACGCCTCTCTCTCCCTCTTTTTATTTTTTTTGTTTTATTTTTTCACTCTCTTTTCATTCTCTTTTTTATGCCTCTCTCTCTCCCTCTCCCTCTCTTTATTATGCCACTACCAATTGTAAAAAAGTATTTACTTCTAACTAACGTTTCAAAAAAAAATTCAATAAATTAAATTATTAAATTAATATTATATATACTCAATAATCAAATGACCTAAAAATTACTATTTACTATAATATCTCTATTAAAACTATTAAAATCAATCAATTTAACCATTAAAAATTGTAAAATAGTATTAATCACGTGGCAACGGGAGCAGCAACGGTAGACTGGCAATGGGATCAGCAACGACAACGGGAGCGGCAACAGAAGTACTAACTGGAGCGCCAATGGGAGTGCATTTTTTACTCCATCTAAAATTTACTATTTACTATAATCTCTCTAATGAAACTATTAAAATCAAAATCAATTTAACCACTAAGAATTATAAAAAAAAAAAAAAAAAAAACTTTAACCACTACCAAAAATGAGTAAACGCGTGGCAACGAGAGTGGCAACGGGAGTGCCAACGAGAGCGCCAACGTGGGTGCATATATTAAAAAATCTTATTTTCTTTTTTCTTCATTTTCGCTCCATCTACAATTTATTATTTACTATAATCTCTCTATTAAAACTATTAAAATCAATCAATTTAACAACTAAGAATTGTAAATAAACAACTTTAGCCACTACCAAATATTACAAAATAACTTAATTATAATTAAACGAATCTGATTTAATTAATATTAAATCATATAGAAAAATATGAGTTATCATGTTGCAATGAGAGCGGCAATGAGAGACTGGCAATGGGAGCTGCAACGGGAGTGGCAACGAGAGAGGTTACGAGAGCGCCAACGGGGATGCAAACGGGAGGGCCAACGGGGATGCATATTTTACCTCTAATGTCCAAATATATTATTATGAATCAATGTACTTCTGATTGTCAATCTCCTTTAATTTCTTCGACTCAATATAACTTGCATTTGCATGTTATATGACATAATAAATATCTCTTTCCACTTTGAATTTCAAATCATACATTTTGGACATTGTTCATAACTTATGAATATCTTCCAAATTACTATTATGACTTCATGGCAATACATCGACCATACAGTATCACTCGTGCGTATGCACGGGTAAAATACTAGTTCATTTTTAAAAATATAAACTCATGAACTGAATCTAAACAAGCTAATTATTAGTGAGTGATGAATTGTACAAAACAGTTCAAATGGTTCAATTAATTGAATCTAAAAATAGGATCATGGCAAGTGTTAGCATTTTAAGATATTTAGCTCCGATTGTATGTCTTCATTCATACAGAAATTCGTTATTCTCAAGGTTTTATCAGTCTCGAGTAAGATTGGTAAATATCCAAATATTAAAGAGGTCATTTGGGTTCCCTCCTTATCGTTGGGTCAAATGTAATATTGATGGGGCTGCAAGTGGTTCGATTGATTCCTCTGGTTGTGGTAGAATTTTTAGAGACCATGTGACAGTTGTTATTGGTTGTTATGAATAGTAGAGGTAACATTTGTCCTTCAAAGAGAGATTATTGGTGCTATGATTGCCATTGAGATAGCTTTCAATAAAAATTGACATAATGTTTGACTTAAGTGTGATTCCCAATTATTGACTCTAGGTGAAAAATCTCTCTCTCTATTATTTCTTGAAGACTTAGAAGAGTCTGATTTGTGATGATAGTAAACATATATTTAGTATTTGTTACTAAATGGGTACAAAGGTCATTTACTTACTAATTACTAAAACAACTCCATTAACGCACAGCTCTCTCTCTCTCTCTCACCGCAATCTATCTCACCGCACAACTCGTCTCCACCACCACTCTCTCTTACCGCACAACTCGTTTGATTTTGTTTTGTGGTTTGCTACTAGTTTTTTCCCTGCTACTGGTTTTTTCGTTTGATTTTGTTTTGGTTACTAACCACAGATTTGCATCACAATGGTTAGATGTCACTAACCACAAATGTGCATAGCAATGGTTAGATGCCATTAACCACAGAGATGCATAACTCTGGTTAGATGCCAATGGTTAGATGCAACTAACCACATATATGCATAACTGTGGTTAGATGCCACTAACCACATATATTTGCATGACAACGATTAGAGTGCACCAAACCTGAAATCAAACGAAGAAACTAAAGAAATCAAACCTGAAATGAAAAGGAATGAATTATCCATTCTTGTGTGATGTTTGCGTTAATGGAGAAACGAAATCAAACCCGTGATGTTTGCATGATCGTGATGTTTGCGTTAATGGAGAAACGAAGGGATTAATAGAGAGCAAGGGATTAAACGTGATCGTAATGTTTGCGGTTGCGTTAATGGAGAAACGAAGGGAATAACAGAGAACAAGGGATTAATCGTGATTGTGATGTTTGCGGTGGAAATATTGAGGAGGATGAAGCAGAAAATTGTTACAGTGAAAAACAGAGTCTGATTTGCAAAGGAGTAGTTGGGTGTTAATTTACAAAAATGCCCTTATTTAAGTTTACCCGTTAGATCTGATTTTCTTAGAAAATTAGGAATCAAATAGCTAAGAATTGTTTGGTAACAATAACTAAGCAAAATGCTTAGTATTGTAAGCCATTGCCAACTTCGAACCAATTTATTTAAAGCTTCTTAACTTTTGTGCAGACAAACTTGCTAATTTTTAAACGTATACCCCATATTTACCTTGGTAGGTCAATATTCCAAATTTTATCAAGAACGATTTTTTGCGTAATAGTCTTCCCTATTTTAGATTTAATTCATTTTTCTTGCGTTCCAGAATATGTTTCCACGATTTATGGTTTTATGCATTATAGTGGTGTCACAATTGGTTGTTCTTTTTAGTATCCTGATAACGGTTTTGGCCAATTCTCTATTAGACTTCTTTGTAATTTACTTTTTATTTTATTTTATTTTTATAAAATGAAAGAAAGTACTCCCTCAGTCTCAATTTAAGTGTCCGCTTTGCCATTTTTCTTTGTCTCAAATTATTTGTCACTTTAGAATCTCAATACAATATTTATTACTTTTTTCCAACAATACCCTAACTTTATTTGTATTCCCAAGGTTTCCATTACTCTCTCCTCATAATAACATAGGGGTATTTGAGTCCTACCATACTTTTTGAGCATAAAAAGTAGCATATCTAATTATTTTCTTAATACTCACGCATGACCTTAAACGATTATTAAATTGAGATGGAGCGTGTACTCTTTTTGTTTACTACTAATGATTTTTCCCTAACCTTGTGTTTGGAAGAAACATTTTTTGGAAATAATATAATATTTAAAGGAAATTAAAATACTTTAGTTCAAAATTACATCACCTCCAAAAATATATTCCATCCAAACACAGAAACCAATCTCCTATTTTTTCTTTTGCCATAACTACTTAAAAAGTTTTTTTTTGTCCTTCTTGAGGTAGTAGACTAGAAAAGTTATTCACACAAAGATTTATGATTTTTTGGTAAGAAGACAAAGATTTGTGATTGGCGTAATTTATTAATCTCTCATAAAAAGTGGAAAATCGGAGTAATATAGCGGCAAAAAAACCATTGAAGAGGAAAAAAAATTATATACCAAAATAATGCACATTGTGGGTTATTTAATAAAGTAGCAATTTTTTTTTTTAGTTCAGAAGTCGCCCCCCAGAGTGACTTCTGAACTATGTTTTGCAAATTTTTTAAAATGCAGTTCAGAAGTGCCCCCCCAGGGTGACTTCTGAACTGTGTTTTGCAAAAAAAATTTAAAATGCAGTTCAGAAGTCGCCCCCCCCCCCAGGGTGACTTCTGAACTGTGTTTTTTTATTTTTTATTTAATTATATATTAAAATGATAAAAATTAAATTAAATTAAATTAATTTAAATTAAAAAATTGTATTTAGATAATTAATATTTTTAATCCAAATTTCCTAATTAAATTTAAGGGTCACAAAGAAATATTACAACACAATAGTTTATTTAAAAGACCAACCGAAAATTACAATAGTTAGGACAGTTGTTTCTGTTGTGACCCTCATTTCTGCAAATTCCGCATCTTTTGGTGCGTGTACCCCTTTCTGTTTGATCCATCTCTGTACGAATACGGGTAGACTGTGGACGACCCTTTTTATCTCTCCGTTTAGTTTGATCATGCTGTAATTCTAAAGTATTGAAATAAGGCCATGACGTCTCAGTTGGCAAGGGTGGGAACTCCACAATGTAAGTATTGAAAACATTCTCCATTATGTACGGTGGATCCACGAATTGCATGTGGTCGTAATTGCATTTTAAGCATGCTGCGATGACATGTGAACAAGGGTAGTGAAGTGCCTGGAATTCCTCACACTCACACATTTTTGCTCTGAAGTTCACCACGAATGTTCGCGCAGGTCTACCACTTTGTGGTCGTACAAGTTCTTCAACTCGAAACAATTTTTGGGCACGATCGTGAACTGCGACGTTATGCGTTTTTGAGACTTTTATGTTCCTGGCAATATTTTCCAACAATTTTTCAGAGTACATAGTTCCGGATCTCAACATTGCCTGTGCCTGTGTTCCCCTTTTGACGAAAACCTCGTTCATCCTGAAATATGTTGCATCTATCAATGAACGAATAGGGAGATTCTGCACCCCCTTAAGGACATTGTTGATGCACTCTGCAAGGTTTGTTGTCATGTGCCCCCAACGGGAACCTCCATCGCACCACTACAACAATTGTTCTGCGGTTATGTCTTCAACCCAAGCCACCCCCTCAGGACCTACTTCCCGACCAATTTTTTGTTTGTAGTGATCGGCCGATTCTTCCGTCATTGAATATGCTGAAGAAAAAAAAGAAGATGTTGGTAAGTATGGAATGGAAATTTGAAACTAATTAATTAAAAAAATGTTAAAAATACTCACCTATATTGATGACATGTTTCCTGGCATGAGTGTTTTTGAAGTGTCTCATGAAGTTTTGTGCTATGTGGCGAACACAGAGGACGTGTTTCCAATTGGTGTTTAGTTGCGTAACAACACTTTTGATAGACTCGTGTCTATCTGATATCGAACAAATACCCTCCTGTGGTGTCACATAGTGTCTTAAACGAGATAGGAAGAAAAACCAAGCCTCCTTTTTCTCACCCTCGACCACAGCATATGCAATTGGGAAGGTGTTGTTTCTTCCATCTTGTGCGATTGCCAAAAGAAGACACTCTTTGTACCTACCGTACAACCATGTTCCATCAACAGAGACAACTGGTTTGCAAAATTGAAAGTCTTTAATGCACGGGCCAAAACTCCAAAAGATGCGGTGGAATACACCTTTGTCGGCAACTAGTTGTCCATTCTCATAGAATGGTTTCTACTGCCAGTCGTGAACTGTGTCTGGAATATAGTAAGACAAAGCATGTAGCCACCTGGTTACTTCATTGTAAGAGTCCTCCCAATTACCGAAGATAAGCTCGATTGCTTTTTGTTTAGCAATCCAAGCCTTTCTGTAGGAACTCTGGTATGTGAACCACTCCTTGATGTGTGCAATCAACACAGCCACTAATATTGTCGGGTCCTTCCTTACAAGTGGAAGTATATGAGTACACATGAGGGAGGAGGTCAGCTGGCGGTGATCTTGGGAAATAGTCGATGTTGTACATGTGTGTGGGTGAGTCAACTGTGTAATCCCCAATATCCAATTTTTGCTCCTAGTCTCACTACACACCTCCACAAACAGGTTTCATGAACACAACAAACGGTCCATGTGTGTGGTTTAGACTCACAGATTTTGTATGCAACTGAATGGTTTAGGTGATATGTTTGGATGAATTGTTGGGCTATTTCTTTTGTGGGAAATTTCATTTTGAGTTTGAGTTCGTTTGGGTCTTCATTGGATAAAAGTTGGTTCCTGTCCATGGAATGGCCAAACTCTACATCATAAGGTTCTGGGTTATCAGCTGTGACGTTTTGAAAGTGTGGGACAGGCTCGCAGAATGCAACACCTATGTTGGGGTTAGCTTCAATTGGTTCCTCAGCGACGTCACGCTGAAGAATTTCATCTTCATCTTCGCTAAAGTCTCCAACGTCTTCATTATGGACACCAACAAACATACTAAACGGTGGGGTATTAGTTTGAGTATGTAGAGGGTGGCTTGTGTTAAGGTCAATGGGTGTGTTTGAGGATGATGGTGCAGAGTGATGGTGAGGTGTTGAAGGTCTGTAATGCATGTCAGTTTCGGATGATGAAGGATTGAATTGAGGGTAAACAGGTGGAATGAAGTCAGTGTATGGTATTTTTGTTTGTTGAGAAAAACGTATGTTCTGTAGTGATGAGATGGAATAGAGTGGGCGTGACTTACCTGGGTGTAGTTAGAAGGAGCCTCAACCAAATCTGCGTATATTTCTGGTGTACATATACCAAGGTGTCTATGTTCTTTGAAATGCTCTATCATAAGTTCAACATCATCGTCGGAATTTATTTCGAATCCCCCATAAAAGGTATGGCCAGTACTGAGAGTTGTGGGGTACCGATATGTAAGACTAGCAACCATTTTTGAATGGTCGGGAGAGATTTTTTTTTCAATGACTTGTTTAACTTGAGCTAGTTTGGATTTAGAGTTGAGTTTGACAAGGGTGTTGTTATCACACCTAAAAAATATACCCTCAGTATTTGTTTTTTCAACATAACCATTGTAAAAGACCGTGATGAAAACATTTGTTGGAGCCATTGACGAAGTTGGGAGTAGGAGGGTGTGTTTGAGTTTCAGTTGGTAGTAGGAGAATCTATGGCAGTTGGGTGTTTAGTGGTGAGAGATTTAGGGCCTCTTTATTGAAATTTGAATGGTCTAGATTTCGCCGATGGTTTTGAAGGTCAGGATTGCACCGACACTTTTAAAGTCCAGGATTGCACCGACACTTTTGAATTGTTCAATGTGCATTGTTCAGAGTGCATTGTGCAGCGTGCTTAGTGCAGAGTGCAGTGTCCCATGCTTAGGAAAAACCGGTTTTAGTCATTGTTTCGAATCTTGTACACGTGAAACCGTAGTTCTATAACTCTACTATAATGTCATATGATTTTTTTTAATTTAGTAATTTAACAAAATTGGTTATAATTGATCTAAACATGGTAAAAAAGTTATTTTTTAGACTTAGGAAGAACCTTTTTTAGTCATTGCTTCGAATCTTGTACACGTGGGTTATAAGTCCGTTAGTACTAATTCAAAACATGAAACCGTAGTTCTATAACTCTACTATAATGTCATATCATTTTTTTAATTTAGTAATTTAACAGAATTATATGTATAATTGATCTAAACATGGTAAAAAAGTCATTTTTTAGACTTAGGAAGAACATTTTTTAGTCATTGTTTCGAATCTTGTACATGTGGGTTATAAGTCCGTTAGTACTAATTCTAAACATGAAACCGTAGTTCTATAACTCTACTATAATGTCATATCATTTTTTTAAATTTATTAATTTAACAAAATTGGTTATAATTGATCTAAACATGGTAAAAAAGTCATTTTTTAGACTTAGGAAGAACCTTTTAGTCATTGTTTCGAATCTTGTACACGTGGGTTATAAGTCCGTTAGTACTAATTCAAAACATGAAATCGTAGTTTTATAACTCTACTATAATGTCATATCATTTTTTTTAATTTATTAATTTAACAAAATTGGTTATAATTGATCTAAACATGGTAAAAAAGTCATTTTTTAGACTTAGGAAGAACCTTTTTTAGTCATTGTTTTGAATCTTGTACACGTGGGTTATAAGTCCGTTAGTACTAATTCAAAACATGAAACCGTAGTTCTATAACTCTACTATAATGTTATATCATTTTTTTTAATTTAGTAATTTAACAGAATTATATGTATAATTGATCTAAACATGGTAAAAAAGTCATTTATTAAACTTAGGAAAAACCTTTTTTAGTCATTGTTTCGAATCTTGTACACGTGGGTTATAAGTCCGTTGGTTCTAATTCAAAACATGAAACCGTAGTTCTATAACTCTACTATAATGTCATATCTTTTTTTTTTTTAATTTAGTGACAATATCCCAATAACTATTGTTTCTTCACGTTCCTTCCAAATGTGTGGAATATTCATGGAGATTGTGATGATGGAAAGCCTGAGCATGCACATTATGCTGACCCCCACATGATGGAATAGAGGAGTCACATTATGTATAAGTTAAAAAAGTCACAAAGGAATATATTCCATGCTTAAAATTGAATTATGTATAAGTTAAAAAGGAATATATTCCATGCTTATAGTTCCATGCTTATTTTGACAACTTGAAAACAAAGGAATATATTCCTTCATTATAGTACCTTGTCTCTACCGACACTTCCTCTAAAATAATGCTTAGACTAGAATATATACAACAAAAGGCAGCAACACAACCACATAACTCAAACATTCAAGTCACCATAACTCTTCAACAACACTTCCTCTAAAAATGTCCTCCTTACTAAACGAATTAGAACCTCACATTTCCATGCTTCTCAACGATGACCCAATGGAAGTTCACCACGCATTCAATCTTCCCGAACCAGATGCCTCTATATTACCATTGATAGAAAGAGCTGGGTTTCGTGACATTGCTTCAATTGGCGCATTCAAAATAAATCCAGCTTTGGTGGCAGCAATGGTCGAACGCTGGAGACCAGAAACACACACTTTTCATCTTCCAGTAGGGGAGTGCACAATAACTCTCCAAGACGTGGCGTTGCAGTTGGGACTTCCCGTTGATGGAAATGCCGTTACTGGAAGTTGTGAACAAAATTGGAATCGAGTATGCGAACAACTTTTGGGTAAGCCTATCCCAGCAAATGGCATGGTAGGCAACCAAATTAAGTTCACTTGGCTACAACGTGAATTTAATAATGTTCCAGAGGGCGCTTTCAACAAAGTGCGAAGACAATATTGTAGGGCATACCTATTCCAGTTGATCGAAAGATACATACTCCCAGACAAATCATCAAACAGAGTCAACATAAAATACCTACCCCTATTGAAAAATTTCGATGAAATTTCAAGTTACAGCTGGGGGTCAGCATGTCTAACGAACTTATACAGAATATGTTGTGTAAGACAGCTACATGCTCCTCACGCACAATGGGTGGATGTACTCTTTTGTTACAGTCTTGGGTCTGGTACCGTATGCCGTTCCTAGCACCAGACTACCGTCCTTATGAATGGCCACTAGCAAAGAGGTAAAAATTTGACACAACTTATGAATACTAACAATTATATTTCTTCTTTATGTTAACAATTTATTTATTTTACCAGATGGGTTCGCACGCCACTTAGCCACACTAAGTGTCCAAAAAGCCTTGTTTTGTACAGATCAACAGTAGACCGCATGACACATGAAGAGTTTGAGTGGTTGCCATATCGGGAATTCAATTTGCCAGAAATAGCATATCGGCACCAACGCATATGGACTACAAACACGGCTATGGTCTGTTTCCATATTGTAGAATGGCACCATGTGGATAGAGTGACCTTGCAATTTGGCCTCGTCCAAGACATACCATCAGCACCAATAGATATCAGCCACATGCACAACATCACCATGCAGGGATAGACTGATGTCAATTGGGCTGTATATCACAGACAGTTAATTGATTTATGGAATGATAGACAAAATCGATGTGTTGTGGGTCGACCGTGCTTTGCTAAACCAACGCAGTCAGATAAATACATGCGCTGGTTTCTAAAAAAATCAAGGCCATACATTTCAGCCGACCAACATCTAAGGGATCCACGTGGTCTTGCAAATGTTCGTGATGTGGATGAAGAAGATGAACAAGACGTGCTAGCTCCCCCAACTACTCAAACCGAACGTCGAGAACGTAACCGTAATTGACTTCGACGTGCACCACCAACTCAACAGAGGACCCAAGAAGATGTGCCTCACCGCCACTCTATCTCCCACACACCAACATTCCAAGAAGATGTGCCTCGCCGCCACTCTATCTCCCACACACCAACATTCCAATATTACGAACAATACAACCAGTCAATAGAACATACTCCTTTTCAAGATACATATCGACATTCTACGACCGAAAGGGACCCCGATATGTTCAATGAGTGCTTTGGGGTCCAACCCTGCTCTGCGCAATTTGTGGCGTTGCTTCGTCAAATTCAAGAGCAGGCGGGCGGTGTTAGTTCTTCATCACTTCCCCAATATTTTCCAGAGCCACCGCCCCCTGCCCCGACTGAGGAAGAACATCAACCACCACATCGGCATCAACATCCACGGCGTGTCCCCCAACCTCGAAAGTGTGGAACTGGGTCTCATCTTTGTTAATTTTTTTCTGTACTGTCTTTTTAGTTTAATTTATCAATTATTGTAATTTTATATTAACCAAGTTATTAATTTTAAGGGTTTAATCTTATGTTACATTTATTACATTTGGATCAATAATTTACTCTTTTGTCTTTAATAGTGCTTTGTGCAGAGTGCACTATTAAAGTGTGCATTGTACAAAGTGCATAGTGTGCATTGTGCAGAGTGCATAGGTCTTAATTTCTTTAATGGCCTAGATTTTGTCAACACTATTTAACGGCCTAGATTTTGCCGACACTCTTTAACGGCCTAGCTTTTGCCGACACTAAACCCTAAAATCAATGGTTAAGATCATCTAAAATCAACGGCTTACATACAATCACCCCTATTATAAATACATTCTCACATTACACTCAAATTCACACCAACAGTTTACCCTCAACCTATATTTCTGATTAATCTTCTCTTCTCTGGTTCTTCCCTAAAATCAATGTTTATTTCAGTCTTTTTTCTATATTATATTATGTTACAATTTTTAATCTCTCACTTTTTTTCCGTAAATATTAACGTAATTAAATTATAAATAAGTATAATCATTTTTATAAATTTATTTTTAATTTATTAAGGATATATTATTTTAATATATAATTAAATAAAAATTAAAAAAGCACAGTTCAGAAGTCACCCGGGAGGGCGACTTCTGAACTAAAAAAAAAATTTGCCTACTTTGATAAATAACCCGCAATGTGTATTATTTTGGTATATAATTTTTTTTTCCTCCTCAATGGTTTTTTTGCCTAATATAGCGTAGTACTACCTAGAGGTGTGGGACACGTGTGAGATGCTGTGAAGAAAACCTCGATCGTCGTCGTCGTCGTCAAACCCTATCTTGCTTCGCATTCGTAACTTGTATCCATCACTTTGCCCCCAATTCCAAAATTCCAATACCTAACCCTAACCCTAAAACGGAATCTTCTCATGAAATTCCTCACGCAAAACTCTTCTACGGTCTCTGAATCAAGATCGATTCCGTAGCCTTCAAAGACTCTCTCTCTCTGCTTCTCTTGCGAGTTTTCGATGGAGGGCTCTGCCGATGATCTTGGAGCCCCTGAGTCATGGGAGGTCGCCGATTTAGACGACTCCATGAACCGCTTGAACCTGATTCTTTCCTCCAGCAAAGATTCTAAGCCTGACGACCACGCCGACGATGCTACTCAACCGCCTCCTCATTCGTCTTCTCCTTCCACCAGTGGCGACAAAGTCTCAGATGATGCCGTTAATCAGGTGGATCAGTTCCTTCGTGAAGCCATTCAAAACCCTCGTGAACGCCTTTCAGGTAGGTTTACCTATATCCATATGCTTTAATCAGAATCTGAGGATGATACATATTTTAACTCTTGTTGAGAGAAATTGCTACTTCAATCGTGAATTATAGTTACTCGAGGTCAAAGTTATATATAATAGGTTCTAAATATTGGAGATAGTCGCAAATGTGTTATTGGTCTTTTTACTATGTTTGTGCTCTAAATTCTTATCAAGGAGTCAATTTAGGTGTTGATTACTTATAAACTTTTCATGGTTGTAAATTTGTAATCAATACAGTACTATTATAAATATATTTGTGTGGTCTGATTAGATAAATAATTCTAGCATTCGCTATCCACTTTCACGTGTAGCTGTCATTTGAATATCCAACTGAGAATCTGAGATGCTTCTTGACTGTGCTTTTGAATTTGGACTAGAGCATGTGAATATTAAGCACTGAATTGTGGTGTGGGTTTTTTGTTTCTTGCATTCTGATATAGAATTTTTTAAAGAATGCATGGATTTAAAATGGGGAGGTAAATATTTGTAATATGTAGGAATGAATTTGCCTCCCATATCCAAATATGGAATGAAGATAGCATAGCTCATTAAGAAAGTTGTCACTTAATTGTTCTATGGTTATTCTGTGATGCATATTACATACTACTGTTCTATTGGCTTCGCTATGCAAGTATGAATGCGATATTTGAATATTATTATTCGTTTTAAATTAATGAAGCTTTATGTTCTTTAAAGAATATCTTGTGCTAGACCGATTAAGGTTTCTAATTTGATTTATACAGTTTTACGAATGGAGCAAGATGTTGAGAATTTTATTCGAGATCCTAATCAACAGCAGCTTGAATTTAAGCAGCTTCCAACATCCTATTTAAGGTTGGCTGCACACCGGGTGGCTCAGCATTATTCATTGCAGTCAATGGTTTTACTGGATAATAGTTTGCTGGATGGTTCTGGGTCTAGAATTATTGTTCGCAAAACCTCTGAATGTAAGCTTCCTGTCATTCGACTTGCAGACATTCCTGTGAAGTTACCATCAGAAAACAATGCTGTAGTTAAGGTTGCAATCAAATCAAGGCCACAGAAGCAGACACAGGTTCTTGGCAGTGCAAATTCAAACTCAGCAAAGAAAAATAGCTCCAAAAGTGTGGAAGAAAGAAAAGAGGAATATAACAGGGCTCGTGCCAGGATATTTAGCTCGAGCAATAATGGTGGTACAGTGAGCTCGAAGCCAGAAAGTGAGACAAGGCAGCAGGATAACCCATCACATGCTTCCTCGGCGGTCACTCGTAGGGAAGATAAATTCGCTTCCGTATCTAATGTTAGTTTCAATAGGGGTTTGGTTGAGTCTTCAACTAATTCCAGTAGGGGGCTGGTTGACTCCTCAATTAATACCAGTAGGGGGCTGGTTGACTCCTCAATTAATACCAGTAGGGGGCTGGTTGACTGTTCCCCCAATACCAGTAGGGCTAGAAGTAGGACAGAGGAGTCGGTTGGTAGGTACAGGCAAAGTAATAGGGTGGCTATATTCCGTGACCGTGAGGTTGAACGCAAGGATCCTGATTTTGACAGAAGCTATGATAGGTATGACTGAATCTATTATTAAGTCATGCGCTCATTTGCTGATATTTGTGATGTTGTTGCTTAGTTCCCCATTCTCCAAATAATTGGTTAGAGTTTGCAGTCATGCATGATTTTGGCTGTTACCATTAACATGACTTGATATTTTTATTTCTTCATTCCTATTGACACCACATGTTAATTAAAATTTTAATTATGGAATGCAGACAAAATATCTGGTGTTTCAATCTTTTGTCTCATTGCTATGCGCTAACCAACCACAATTATACAGTGAATAATCTCTTGTGAAACACGCTATTATGTTTACATATAAAAACATTATCAAATTCCAACATCACCACTTCCCATTCTTTATTTTAACTCTGAGTGTTTTGGACATACATTTAGCACACATTAAACATCTCCAATGCAGATTTGAGGATATTGCCTATCATTTCTATCATATTGAAGAATTGCTTTTATACCTGCTTTCTTGTTAGAATGAATAGTTGATAATTGGCTTTGGTTAATAGAATATTTCAGACATTCTTGTTTGTTTGCAAGTGTTTTTCAAACATAGGATGATTACACATTAGATGTTATGTTATGTTATATTAATTTTAAAACATGATAGCAGCAGTCTATCAGATTTCTTCATAATTGTAAGAATTTTACTATTTAGTACTAGTACCACGTGATTTGCATAATTGTGTGAGAAGCAAGAGAAAAGCAGAAATCAAGGTGAGAGGAAAAAATGGAAGAAAGAGAGACACAAAGTTGGAAATTCCTTTGCAACTAAATATTCATCCAAAAGTTATGAGTTGCTTTTCATACCAATAGATGTTATCCATTGTAGAATAGTAATGGTTATTTTCTAGTAAAATATGCTTGTGGCTATTATACATTATGAATGGTTATAACCTAACTCTTCTGTAGATAAAAGTTGTTTATAACTAGGCTTTTCTGTAGACTACCTCCCTCCAATGTTACTTATCAATATCTATGTTATTTTGTGTTTTAGAGTATCATCATAGTTATACTTTGCATCTTTCTGCCTGCTGTGTTCCTGTCGTGTCCTGCTACATGTGCTGTGGGACTTTCTGTTACTTACAGCTGCCTCAAGCTATCAATTGCCAACCCGGAGTCTCGGGGATTATAAAATACTAATTTGCTTTTGTTTTTATCTTGAGCCTTTTGTTCCAAATTTGTTATAAAATAAGTAAAATTGATTGGATTATACTCTGAAGGGGAAGGGATTCATATTCCAGATGCATATGCTAGAAAAGATCTAAAATATGCTGAAGTTTCTAATACATTGGCAGTATATTGACAAATTGATGAGGAGATTAAACAAAAAATATTTAGAGTTTTGAATGGTGTCCACTGTGTCCTAACTTTTTTTGGTGGAAGAAGGGTAATCAAATACAAAACTATTTTACTATGTTCTGATTGTAATACTAGTAAGCTTAAAAGACGAGATATGGTTGGAGTATGGATAAGTCTGATCCATTTTCTTGTAACTTGCATGGCAGGTACATGCAACGATTTGATCCTGGGTTTGGATTTAACGGAGGTTCATACACAATGCAACCAATGTACACACCAGTAGTAAATTACAACACCGAGTTTCCACAGCTTGGAGCCACCCATGCCCCCCAGCGATCTGCTGAACACCAGCCACGACCTCTTCCGCAGCATATGCCTGGGTCTTGGGCTGCGCATTCAGCACCTGCTGGAATGGGATATGGACATCCAGAGCCCCTGATGTCACCATTTAATCCTAGTCAAGTTGGTGCACACTCCTCATCAACCATGTATTTGCATTCATCTCCTTATCCCTGTCAGCACCCTGGAATGCCTTTTATCCATCATGAACATATTCACCATCCCTTTCCACAGGTATGACAGCTACTAAAATATCCAATCTCTGATTGGTCAAGTCCTATACAATATTTTTTCAAGTTGCAATGTTTCCTTGTTGCTTAGAGTCATTTTTTTTGGCAGGGAGCTTAGAGTGTCTTTTATACTACACGAATTGAAATGAAGCAATTATTAAGTGTCATGTAAAACTTTAGTTACTTAAGCCTGCAGTGCAGTGTTATCAAATCGGGATACACATCCTGTATCGTTAGGCCCAAAAACTGAATCGTGTATCGTATCGTATCGTGTATCGTAAGATACATGAACATAAATATATATAACATTTTTGACTAAACCCAAGGTAGCATTATCAAAAAAAACATGAAGTTCAAAATAATTCAAGTCATAAATAAACATAACAAGTGTTTAATTCACCCCCAAAAAACATAACAAGTGTTTAACAATGTTTCCATGTAATATCTACCTCCTTTTTCTTCTTTGCTTGACTCATTATGGGATAGATGAACTATGAAGCAACAAAACAGAGTAGTGGAAGAATAAAAAAAAAGTTAGGGTTTTGTTCAAAAAAAATGAGTTCTGTGAAAGAAAGGAAAGAAGAAGAAGAAGGAGGATGAACGAATTTTACCTGTTGAAAGAGAAACAGAGAAGACGCAGCTGGTGAAAGAAAGAAGACGATGAAGAAAGAAGCGCGAAGCTCCAACGTTCTGAATGAAATGTTTCGGTTCTGACTTCTGAATGAGAGAAACGTGGGGAGGAAGTTGTGGTTTTAGTGTTGTATAATGTCAAATGTCAAAAATGCCCCTATTTTTAAAAACAGAATTGAAAACGCAGCGTTTGGTTTTAACACTGATCCTCCAAAACACCAAAACGCACAGCTCCATTTAACAAAACACAGCGTTTTGCGTTAACACAGCATCCAAAATGCAGCGTTTCAATTCCATCGTCTTCTTCCTCGCGCCGCAACCCTAAATCTGTGTTTTACGAAAACGCGTGACCCGACCCGGCTGTAATTTGTTGCAGAATCGCGTGATTCCTTCTTGAATCGCGATTCAAACGATTCCGGTGCGATACAAGAGATTCGGGGAGCGATTCGGTGACAAAAACGAGTCGCTATGCGATATGCATAGTTTGCCTCTGATTTCGACTCGTATCGCGATTCGAATCGTACGATTCGTGCGATACTAACTACACTGCTGCAGTGTACAGATCCATAAAAAGAAATTTGATAATGGTTCTATGGGCTTAGAGCTCAACTGTCTAATAGGATGGATAGGCTTCTCCAACTGCGAGGCAGTTACCTTCCCAATATATATATATATATATATATATATATATATATATATAGTTAATAGCAGCCGTCGCGGAGCGGAGGCCTGGCGCCACGTTATATGGTGTTGCGTCGCAGATTAAGGTTGCGGGTGTAGCCCATGGTAGCGGCGCAAATCGCGGAGCTTTTTGCAGAAGGAACGCGTGGATACGCGGAAAAGATGAAGAATTAGGGCTTTTTTAACGAAATTACCATCCTGCCCTCATTTTTAAACGTGAAATGTCTTTCATACCCTTATTTTTAAAACGCGAAATGTCTCATGCCCTTATTTTTTTAAAACTCGAAATGGTTTTTTAAACCCTTTTCTGTCCTTTTGCCTTTATGTTTATTTGTTTTAAGTTTTAACTGACCTTTCCCCTTCCCAACATTCTTTTTACGCTCCATCTCTGACCTTTTCCCCTTCCCAAAATTCTTTCTACGCTCCATCTCTGACCTTTTCCCCTTCCCAAAATTCTTTCTACGCTCCATCTCTGACCTTTTCCCCTTCCCAAAATTCTTTCTACGCTCCATCTATATTTTCCTTCTGAGTTTATGCTCCTTCATGGCTCCTTCGACTTCTCCTCTCTCAACACCATTAAAACACTGTTTTCTTCTTCTTCTCTTGGACTAGGATTTCTCTGTTTTCTCTGCAACACCCTATTTTTTTACACGAATTTCACTCTGTTTTCTCAACACAGCTTCTATTTCCTCTCAGCGTCTTAGATGTGCTATTTTGAGCCCTGGAGGCTAAAACTTGCTTACTACTTTTGGTTTATGTTATGTCAAAGTATTAGTAGCAATGAACTTTGATGATTACTTATGAATGTGTTGATTTTTGAGTATTCTTATGTTTTTTAGCCTTTATATGTGTATGGTATAAATCCGGTATATTGTTTGCCTAGACTTCGGCGTAGCGGTCGTAGCGCTACCCGCTACACCGCAGTAGCCCTTTAGGGGTCGACCGCTACGCTATTTGCTATTAACTATATATCTATCTATCTATCTATATATATATATATATATATATATAACCTGCAAAATGCATGGTGCATGGTTATAAAATTTTTACTGATTAATAAAATTTGATAAATATGTTTAATTAGCTAAAGAAAAATTGGCATTCTGTAGATAATAATACAATATTGCTAAAAGCTGAATTCATCATTTCCATCTTCGTAGTCGTAGATATTAAATACAAAAACTTCATTTGTTATTTGATCAGGGCCGGCCCAAGCCACTAAAGCAAGGGCTTTGGGCCTAAATTTTATTATGTTATATTATTTTATATTATTATTATTATTAAATGGTCATATGTTGCTTACTTATTGCAATTTGTTTAATTCTAATTTTAGAAGAAATAGAAGATCTTAAGTTATCTATTATTTTTAACCAATATAAATTATTTATTTTTTTACTCAATTTAAATTATTAATTTAAGTTATTCAAATAGTGGGTTTAATTAATGGAACTTGATTTTTTGTCCAGATTATTTTATTGCTATTATGATGCCTACCAGTGTTTTCATTAAAATTCAAAAAAGTAGAGATAAAATTTTATTGAATTGGACATTAGTAGTTCGCATTTTTTATTATGTAGGCCTCACATTCGAATTAACTTTAGGCCTCCGTAAGTATTGGGCCAGTCTTGTATGTGATCATAAGAATGCAAACTGAACCATTAATAATAAAAGCAAACTGCTGAGTTAAAAATGACCTTAAAACCAATCTTGTAACAGGTGTCTTCATCTCCAACTGGTGGTATCCTTAAATGAGTAGCACTTAGAATTCATTATGGTAGTGCCTTCGTCTGATATTCCATTCATGCATATGCCAATCATACAATCACATTCTAAAACAATGAGTTTAGCCACAACAATTATACAACCTTCAACATAGAATTTCTTGCTACTTAAACCATTGATGTGAGAGTCCTGTCAAAGACCCGTTCATCTAAAGTCATGAAATATTGGTGTTGATTAATGAAAGAAACGTTTAAAAAATAGTGGTCTAACATCATTAGAGTCCTTGAAAAAATACAAAACGATTTTAAACTATAGAGACACATATTTGATTTCTTTCCTAATACTACCAGACAAGGATATATGCAGTATTTAACCGATATATTATTATGCCATTTATAAATTGTTTGTTTCACTTGCTAATAGAATCCACTTGCAAATTTGCTTTTCGTTCAACGTGATGATATTCTTACTGGATGCATGCATGTATTCTGAGGTTGTGATTTAAGAAGTGTAATGTGCATCTTTTTTGCACTTGACAATGACTGTTTTTCTTCATTCATTCTGCAAATTCAATTTGTTGATTATCATCTACGCTGGTCATGTCAGGCTCTAGTACCATAATTTTTATAGATTTGGAGGAAGGGGTGTGATGATGATTAGTATCTTACATGCATCTTATGGGTCTTGTCATCAAGTTTTTGCCTCTTTTGGGGCATCAGATATTTGTGAAGTATTATTATTTGGTTTATTTTTCTTTTGGATCTAATTTTACTCATTTATTTACTTGATACTACAGTCTCATCAGCCACCGCCAGATGCAAGTTTTGGATTGGCCCGGCCCCGGTGAGGGGCATGGGCCATGCCTGCACCCAATCAGCCAGAGCTACATAAAGTAAGATGATGGTCTGCTGCAGATACAAATTTCTTTTAGCTGATTGGAGTGCAGGCATACAGGCCGAGTTTGGGTGGGATAGATTTGTGCTTTTCTGAAAGATGAACTCACCAACATTGGACTATTCTCCCCATCTCGGTTTTCCAAGGATGCTCCTTGCATCTTTCCCGAGTCCATGACCGACTCTTATGGACTTCTGAATTTGTGAGGAGTATTTGGAGCACACATACTGCTGCTCGCAAAGAAGAATGAATCGAGGACTTACGCAGAGCCGTAGAAGTTTGTGCTTGACTTGGATGAAGGTATGCTTTGCTTTACCTATACTGTGGCATTAAGTTCTTTTAGCTTGACTGAGTTGAGTAGTTTCTTCCTATTTATATTGAAGTTCATCGTATTAATTTCTTGAGGTTGGGTAAATAAATATAGTGGAATCATCAGGGACACATGCATGTTTCATCAGTATGTTCTTTTTATAAAATAAATTCTCCTTGCACTTCTTGGAGTGAGTTATTGTGTAAAACCAATTTTACGTTATTTTTCACTTCAAGGTGAGTGTATACATGTATAAATAGAGCATTTGTTACCTTTCAACGCATGAGTATCAATTGGGATTTTTTGTGGATGTTTTTTATTCAGCTACAGCTCCCTAAGAGCTTGCTTAAGGGATTTCAGATCTTGCTCGGTCGTCATTTGCCTTCAGATTGCAGGAACTTCTGTGCTGAAATTCAATTGGAATTTTCAAGCTCTAGTCACTAGTCGATATTCAGTCTGGTGAATTATCCATAACCTCATGTATAACTTCTATGGATATGAGATTGTATGTTGAACTCTTTTCATACATTTTCTTTGTCAGCATTTTTCCTTATTATCTTTGTGTAGTAACATGTTTTACAATGGTCTTTTCGTATGGGTTATTTGCTTTCATCTTCACCTTCCTGTGTTTGTGTAACTAAAGATTAATGCCGCATACAAGTAGATTCTTTAGTTAAAAAATTAGACGTTTAAAGGCGATGTCTAAGGTACACTACCATGTTTGTATTTAGCATCAATAATACTATTTAACACTTGTACTAGTACATTCACATTCGATTCCCTCGCATTCATTTCTTCCAGCAGTTCACCAACTGCTTGGGACTCTCCAACCTTGCAAAATCCATCAATCAAAGCCCCATAAGTTTCTAATGTTGGCAAAAAAGCCTCTCAATTTCAATTCCTGAAAAACTTTAGAAGCACCATTGAGATCACCCTTCTTACAATTACCCATCAATCAAAGATCACAATATAAAACACAAAATATTGCAACAATCAACACTCCTTTTATTAAAATTTACATTAATCCTTTTACCAAACTGAGGAAATATATTAAGATGCAGCAACAATGCTAGTGCTGTTTGACGATAAAAACGTGAATTAGGAAAGTCCTGGGTAAGCCATACTCTTCACTTGAACAAAGAAAGGGAGTGGGTGAGTTTTTTTTAGTTTAATTAATAGTTAAATTAAATGTAAATTACAACTATGCCCATTAGTGTTGATTCTCTTTTAAATGGGAAAGCTGGTTTTTTTGACCATGTGAGCCCGTGTAGGGTGCTAACATACACTATTTTTTAAGTGTACTATGAAATTCAGTTATTGCTCTATTAATTTTTTGGACTGGTTAAAAAAGATCTATGAAATTATTTGTACTTTTTTTTACCTGATTGTTTAAGCTTCTGAAAATCTCTATAATTTTTTTTAAGAGGGAAAATCTCTATGAGTATTTTTGGTCGAGACCAGGGTATCCACCGCCGAACGCAGTGACTAATCCCCTCGCTGGATTGGAGGCACTTCGAAGGGTGGAATGGCTGACCCAGAGATTTAAAGTTGTTTCATACCCAAGGCGGTTAAGGGAGGATGAGCCTCAACCGCTCAACCACACCCCTGAGTTAAAATCTCTATGGGTATATGCTAGTAACACGGAAAACAATGAATTTTATATTTTTTTAGTTACAAAAGATAAAAGTAAATTTTATTCCAATTTTTTAAGTGTTGTTTAAAGTAACAATATACATATCAGGAAGCAATTAATATATTTTTTTACGGGATATTTTCATTTTTCTTAGAATTGTGACTATATGTTTTCTATTTTGTGATATGTTATTGCTTTTTGATTATCTGTTATTAATTAAATAGACATAAATGATAAAATTATATTTTCACTATAAAAATAAAAAATATAAAAAATGATATCTAAAAAAAGAAACTGATGAGATAGCACAAAATCTTTAACTGGGTTTTGCATTAATTTGTTCTCCTGCCCTTAAACTCTTTTAATAAAAAATAAGAAAGTGTTGAATTTATTTTTATTTAAACTTTTTCTATTAGTGTAGACTTGAGTTCACATGTATCATAAATACGTCAGTTAGTTAGCAAACAACATGTGAACTAACAATTCACTTCATATCAATCACAAAAAGACTCAATCGTTCTCTCAATTCTCTTTGTTTTAGTATCTACTCTAGGATTTATAAAAGTTTAATGCCATTGCAAGTTCAATTCTATTCAATGGAGGCTCCACCACGTTCACGTGTTTTAGTCGAAGATCGCATCTCATTCTTCTCCGAGAAACTTGATTCACGTGACTACTTGGTTAGGGATTAAGCGCATCACCTCTATTATAATGGATAACATTACTTTTACAATTGTCGACTGACATAAGGTGTGTATTTGGTTGGATGTCTCTACGCAACAAGCTAGCTCTCCAATACAACATTTCATCGGATTCTGTCGGCTCATATGGATAGCCACGACTCATATGGATAGCTACGGTTTGGGCTCTATGAAAGTCGGGAATAAGTCCATTTTTGACGGTGATGTGGCGAATGTTAATACCATTACTAATCACATAAAATACATGGCAAGAAAGGGTAGTAAAACAAAGTGGTGTTATAATGAGTGGCTGAATTGCCTGTTGGGATGCTTGATGTCTATATAGATGGGGGTTGAAGGTGGATGGAAGCCGCTAGCTTGAAGTATCGAAAATAACATAATTCTGCTAAATATAAGTAACTGATGCAAGAAAAAAGAAAAAATGGTGGAATCTGATATGGGTGTGGAAGGCTTTGAATTAATTGATCGGTGTGATATACGGAGGCTTGATACTAGTGTTGTTATTGGTGGTTATACATGGAGTATAGTACAAGGGAATTATATGTTGCAATCACACAATCCGAGACGGTGGAAAGGAGTGGTTGAACGACGAGTTTGGTGTGACAACGCAACATAGAACTCATGGTACTCGAGTGATGGTGCAGCACAGTAATCATGATATTGGGTGGTCGTGTTATATGTTTTTCCTAGGCGAGTCTGTATGCTTCAAAGATGCAGGTGGGTCAGTCAGTTACAATCTAGTTCTGGTTTATAAGTCAGGGGCATTAAAGAATACTAGATATAGGATAATGTATTTTGCTTTCTTGGTCCGATGAAACTGAATGTCGGTGTAATTGATATTGTACTACTATGGTTGGTGTAGGGAGTACTCTTTTTCCTACAAGGGTATTTTTCTCATGGGGTTTTGACCTCGGTAAGTTTTAATGAGGCCCCATGTTCCCACACGATGAAACGAGTTTGTGCACCCATTGTGTTCCCATAAATAAAATATTGCTTATGAAAAAAATAATAATAATAATTCATTCATGTGTCTCTTTCTTGTGCCTTAAGCATTATGGATCACTCCTCTCCCTTGTCGGCTTCAGCTGTCACCGATACATCCATTTCCTCTCCTTAAATTTGACACTATTGAGGGTAGAAATTCAAAATGCGTATCAAAGGAATACAAAAAATTGCATCAATGAGATCAATTACTTCTTCCGTAACTCCAATATATAACTTTGTTCAAAATATCAACAAAAGTCATTGGATGCCAATTTGCCAAACTCGTTGCAACTCTTGGACAAGATTTACATTATATTCCATGCACACACCAATGTCGAAGCGTGTCGTGATGGGCGTTATGAATATGGCATTGGTGGAGGTGGTCATACCTCCTTTAAATTCAAGGTCTTCTTTCATAAGCCATGATGTATCTATTTGCTATATATAGGTTTAAAAGGGAATATGTTCCCTCCCTACATTTGGATGATCTACAGTCGAAACCTTGCCATGCTCATTGGTAAAAACAACCACTACTAGAATTTTCGTCGTTTCCTGCGGAATTTCTTATTAAGGTTCCCAGTTATTTCTTTCGTGGATAATTGTTTCCTGCGGAAATTCCTCAGAAAATTCCGCAGGAATTTCACAGAAACTTCCACAGGAAATTTCTGCAGGAAGTTCCGCAGGAAATTCCGCGGGAAATTCAAAATTTCCGCATGAAATTCCGCAGGAAATTCATAAAATGGAATAAAAAAAGAAAACAGCTAGGTACATACCATGGATTAAATGGTCTTCCAAAAGCATTGTATATTTTTTATTTTATTGCCTTATTGTTGTTTTCTTGTGATATATGTGTCACCCTTCCATCCAATCATCAATTTATATTTCAAATCAAGATCTCAATGCTGAATCCTGTCAAATGGGAATACTACTTCATACAGATAATCTTTTTAAAAAAGAAATTAATAGAAAAACTACAACTTTGATTCCATCTCTGCCTTGTCAGTAGAAGCTTAGAGTTCTCCACAATTTGCCCTTTTGATGCCTTTGCAATTGCTTGGACAAAATGAAGAAAACTTCAGTTTCTAAACTCTGCAGAAGAAAACTTCAATCAGGCATAAACTTGACTCCCACCGAGAAGAGGTGATTAAGATAGAAAATGAAAATTCGCATAGTTCTCCCTCCGGAAAATTCACATATTAAGACTTGAAGCAAAGCCAGAAACAGCAAGGAACACAATTGTTGCACGACATAGTAACAAATCTGCATCCATTAATTATGTATTAAAGAATCATCAAAATTTGAGTTCATTTAAATCCACACTACCAAAAACAACTAACCATACTAAGAATAAAACAACTGACATCATGAAAATGCTACTTTTGAAACTTTTGACTAATTAATTACCTTGCAGATATTGTATCTGTGGTGCACTGCAACGTGCATAATTTTTTCTGCATTCAAACCAATTCCAGTGATAGTCAGCAGATGGTGGAGCTAGACTTTCTTGAATCTGACACACAGGTGATATTAGCAGGATTCATTAATTTAAAAAGATTATTGACTTCATGTTTAACTAAATCTTCCATTGCAGCTTGCCATATACATTGTCCTCTGAAATACAACCTTGCTGCCTGTGGAGTATGTAACAATAAATTGGAGTTTGTTAACAATAGTTGCAACTAGTTACAAGTTAGCTAGCTTAGTTAGGATCACTATATAAACTGGATCCTACCGATCATAATGCATGGATTTTAGAGGAAGCTAAATTTGCAAAAGAGTTTGCATCACCTCTTACCTCATTTTGACTGTCTCCACTAAATGATGCACCATCACAATAACGAATCTTTCCTCTATTCCAATTGAAAAAATCTGCAGATACAATTTCTGGAAGCATGCTTAATGTAAATAAATGACATGCAAAAAGCTATAAATGACAATGCAGTACTTAACATCATAGCAAAATTTTCAAGAAAATAAATTGATAAGTTATAAGGATAATTGTAAATAACCAGTGTCCTGTCTTAGGTGATTGTATATACGTTGTCCCGGACTTAGTCTACCATTTGTGATTCAATTACTGAAGTTGCAGGATATCCTATTCCTATGCACACAAATAAAAGCATTATACACAAAGCAACAGAGAATCAGACACCCATTGATATAACAACTCAAATGAAAGACATATAAAACGGCATATATGAGAGTAAATAAACACATTAAACAGCCACACAATTTCTTAAGTTTCTTAAGTTATATTATCTCTACTTGAGCAACAGAGAAGGGATGGCAATTAAGTTAACACCCAGAAGCAATTGCTACACTAATAATATGAAGATTTAAGTTACATATACATATATATATACACTGACCTCTTTATACTGACTCCAGGGAGGCTTAGTTGTAGCCATTTCCAAAACTTTGCATCAAAGACTGCATCAAAGATGCCAGGTATACTGATTCATCTTCGTGCATTCTGATAAAGCTTTAATGTGTTGAATCTTCATTCACCAAGTAGATCACTTGGAAAACAGGTTTGAACAAAATAAAACAAAACATGTTTGTGCCTATTAAAAGAAGTGAAGTCATATTACAAACAAATCAGATTGTACAAACAAAACATGCTTGTGCCTACGAATTTATGATCACATAAACCATTACCAAGATAAATAAATCAAATTTTATAATATAGCATATTTCTAATTTCGAAGATAGCAGGTATTTAGATCACTGCAGAAAGTTGTTGCATTTCGAAATGATATGCTACTTGCCATGTAATCACAGAAAAACATACAATCAAGCTTAATCAGGCAACTTAGTAAGAAGCAATATCATAACAATAGAACTCTTCTTTGTGGGTTTAATGGTGTAGGGTTGTACAATTCATAACAGAGCACAAGCTCATAAGTTAAGGTCATTTTTTGCCATCTGAAACTTGCCTCCTTGAGATCTACTAGTATTATGCAATGTTATAATCAAGATAATGTAAAACCATAACCATAGTCACAGAACAAATAAACATAGGTATAGGTCCAAAAAACCAAAGCAACAAATCAAGAGCAAAATAGAGTGCTCTAAGACCAAGTGACCAAAAATCACCACCTCTCAAAATAGAGCAGAATACATAACTATCTGGTGTGGTTATCATAAAACATGCCCATTTCCTTTTTCCAGTGCTTCATTTCAGCCTTAATGCTAATACAAATTAAGAAAAATTTGCAGACCAAAATCGTTTTCTATTAAGTAATCAAACATTTCCTTAACCGTATTCAGACCAAATAGAATTTAGGTTTTAGAAATGACGATAATGGTTGTTACCAAATGTAAATCAAGCAAAAGGACAACAAATAGATCATTAAACTAGTAATGGAAGTTGAATCACAGTATTTTGAACCAATAAATAGGATAGATCGCTAAACAAAATTTCATGCACACAAGTTAGGACCAATGCTAGTTAACATTGAATTTCAAGCACACAGGTTGGAAACTCAATACTAAGTTCATTTTGTCATATCAAATAAACATTCAAACAACACAGTCAAAGCAAGATATTTAGATTCAAAGGTTAATGAAATCCAACTGTGTATTTCTGACAACAATCAAAGTAAAGTGCACATTATAAGAAATCCAACTTTTAATCTAATCAACTTTAGAAAAATCAAATAATCAAGTATCAGAAATTGCGCCTAACATGGAAAGCCATAGGCCCTAGACAATGGTTCCTATAGAGAGAAATCTAGGGCTTTCAGAGATAGAAACACAATTCTGGAACTCACAGTGACATTGAGAAGCCTCCATTGAAGCTCAAAATTGATCCTGCCAGAGTGTTGAAGAACACATCGTTAGGGTTCGAAGCTCAAAGTCGATGGCGAAATGAAAAGATTTCGTTAGTGTTGATTTCGTTGAAGATTTCTGAATCACATGACTGATTTCCTATTAGGGTTGATTTCGTTGAAGAATAGTGAGATTGAAGGTTAGGGTTGATTTCGTTGTTGATCGAGATTTCGTTGTTGATTTCTGAGTTTGAAGGTTAGGGTTGATGGAGAGTGAGCGTTATCATGACTGGGAGTGAGAGTGGAGAGTGTGTAACCTTTTGTGGAATTCGTAAAAAACAAGAAGATTTTAAAAAAAAAATCATATTTTTAAATCTTTTCAAATTGTTTCACTAGTAAATTTTAGGAAAGGAGCGTTGGTTAGTTAACATCCACGGTTTTCGCTCGGAGTCAGGAGTTCGATTCCCACTAAGTGCTACTTATTTTGAATTTATTTTAAAATAAAAAAGAAATTTCCTGCGAATTATGGTGCTTATGAAATTCCGCAGGTAAATTTACCTGCGAACTTACCTGCCAACTATAATCCGCAGCAAACATTCTGAAAAAAGGAAAATTCTCAGATATTTCCTGCGGAAATTTTGCGCAGCAAATTCCGCAGGAAATGCCGAGATTTCTAGTAGTGAACCTAGTCCTCAGCAACACTCAAGAGACTCATTCTTTTTATCCCACAATGTCTCGTCTTATGCTTCGACTCTGTTCCACTTGGGAGTAACTATGTTCAATCTTAACCCAACTTCCAACAACTAATGCTTTCACTCTTACAAGTATTGGTGAAAATATTGGATTAAAAAATAAATATTGTTAGGAATCAAAGGAGAAGAATGAGAAGTTGTGACGTAACAAAAGCCACCGCCTTGAAAGAAAATTCCGATGAACCTTCGCTGCAACCCAATATCCGGTTTGCTCCTCAAGGTTTTCACAGCAGTATTTGAACCCGTGCTCTCGAGACCAATTTCACTTTGGAATCTCACAAACATTGCCAAAAAATAAGTCATAAGAAAAAGAATTTTTCAATGGCATACTCAATCTCGCACACCCTTTTATAGAAGCATTTTATACAAAAATTGTTTGTTTTGTCCATTGGCACATTCATCATGAAATTAATTGTAATAAAACCAAGTTATTATTTCATTGGATACCAAAGGTTATACTCATGTAATCCACATTTCAAAACCAAGAGTTATAAATCCATTAAAAATAATAATTTTATAAAATTAAATTAGCTTTGAATGCCATTATTTCTACGATTCCCACTAATGGCAAGCAAAAAAAGAATATTTTTTGGGCAAAGAAATGATTTTTCGTGCTTATTAAGTGTTAATATCACGAGAATTAAATTAACACGTAGTGAAATGAGACAACACCTTATGTCCAAGAAGTGAACTTATCTTGAACTAAGTGGACTTAAGATGAGACCCCACAAAACACACTTTTGCCTTTAACATTGTGAGAGCTCTGCAGTAAATTATTCACACAATAATCAGTGCCCTTTTATACCTTGAGTTGCTCATGAGTGCTCTAGAAAGATCGCCTAAGTATTTCGTGGAAGGTGGCCTTTGCCTTCACACTCACGTAGGTAGATACATTAAGTGCATATCTGTAGCACTACCCAAGTCAAATTGTGTCTCTATAGCACAAACCATGTCAAAGTGCGTCTCTATAGCACTAGTCATGTCAAAGACTATGTATATATTTAGAGCTCGCGGTTCAACCTCACATCAAGTACTACCACATGTCATAGGGATGAGAAGTGTAGTGCATATAGGACATGAAGTGTTTGGTTATAGGACATGAAGTGTATTCATATGACTTCGTTTGACCACAAATGGATGTCCACCATATTTTCTTCCACTCAAGGCATAAAGCTCATCCCCCTCGATGTTTCCATCCAAGACAACTTTCTTGGATAATCTTTTCACATAAACACGTACCCAATTGTACTCATTATTTTATCTGCCGAATTTTCATAACAGTACTCATTGCTCTTTTACTAAATTATACTCAAATCAATATTGCTCTCCCCACATGTATATGAAATTTAACCATCAATTGTATGGTTCATATAAATTCACCAACAAATTGCGACTCTGGAATTTTATTTTTCCGACATAACACCTTGTTCAAATAACAAGTATAAACATGAAGTTGTTCATAGACTACTTTGAAATGTCAACAAAATATTACTAACACATAAAAGACCCATATACTTTTTATATAATCCCCTTTTAAGTTGTTCTACGATTTTCAAATAAAAACATAACATGTAGTTTCCCATTGTACAAGTGCAGTGGATGAATGGGGGCGTAGGTTGAGATCACGCTATCGGGATAAAATAAATGCCTGCCGAAGAAGTATAGAGGAGATCCAGTTGCTGCCTAATGGTGGGGAAGATCCTATGTTATTAGAAATGAAGACTAGATTGAGTACTTTGCTGGCACAGGAGGATGCTTTTTGGAAACAACGAGCCAAGGTCTGGCTTCGTGACGGTGACACAAACTCTCGTTTCTTTCATGCTATGGCAAGTGCAAGAAAGAGAAGGAACCATATCTCAAAGTTGATAAGAGAATATGGTAGTGAGGCCACTAGTCAACAAGATTTGTGTACCATTGCTAATGAATATTTCACCTCTTTGTTTGATGGTAGTATTGGTGATTATGAACCTGTTATCTCATGTGTGTAGCCGAGAGTAAGTGATGAGGATCACCAGCAGCTTTTGAGACCTCTTGAGTTTGAAGAATTTAAGCAATCTCTTTTCCAAATGCACTCTGATAAGGCACCGGGTCCGGATGGCTTGAATCCGGCATTTTTTAAGAGATTTTGGAATCTTTGCGGAATGGAGTTGTTTCATACTGGAAAGGCTTGGCTCGAAACTGCTGAGTTCCCTCCAAGTTTGAATGATGCTAACATTGTATTAATCCCAAAAGTGGACAACCCCACGTCCATGAGGGATTTGCGCCCCATTTCTTTATGTAATGTTATGTATAAGATCATATCAAAGGTGCTTGCAAATCGTCTCAAACTTTTATTGCCGAAATGTATTGAGTTGGAGCAGTCTGCCTTTGTTGAAAATCGATCCATTCTTGATAATGTGTTAGTGGCTTTCGAGACACTTCACCACCTAAAGTGTCGTACTAAAGGGAAGATAGGGGAGATGGCTCTTAAGATTGACATTAGTAAAGCTTATGATCGAGTTGATTGGGGCTATTTGAAGAGCATGATATTGAAGATGGGCTTTGATGAGAAATGGGTTGGCTGGATGACTATGTGTTTGGAGACAGTTAGCTACTCAGTTTTGGTAAATGGAGAGAGAGTCGGTCCTATCACACCTGGGAGAGGGCTGAGACAGGGTGACCCACTGTCACCTTATCTTTTTATTATATGTGTAGAGGGATTTACTACACTTTTAAAGAAAGCTGAGGCTCGAGGGGATCTACATGGAGTGAGAGTGTGTAGAGGGGCTCCATCCCTCACACACCTCCTTTTTGCCGATGACTGTTTTTTGTTTTGCAGGGCAGATGACAGAGAAAGTAGACACTTGCAAGATATATTGAACACTTATGAGAGAGCTTCTGGGCAGGCCATTAATATGCAAAAATCAGAAATCTTTTTTAGCAGGAATACATCCCAAGAAAACAAGGATGAGGTAACATGTATTCTACAAGTAACTGCATGTTTGGGCACCGGTAAATACTTGGGGCTGCCATCAATGGTTGGAAAGAACAAGAAGCAAATTTTTGGTTATCTTCGAGACAGAATCTGGAAGCGTGCTCATAGTTGGTCCGGTAAACATCTCTCAAAAGCAGGTAGGGAAGTGTTGATAAAATCGGTTGCTCAATCTATTCCCACTTATTGTATGAGCTCTTTTTTAATTCCTACTACTTTATGTGAAGAGCTGGAGAGTATGTTAAATTCATTTTGGTGGGGTTTGAACCGGGGAGGACGAAGGGGAAAAGCTTACTTTGAGGAAAGAATTTGGAGGTATGGGATTCCGACATTTTCATGGATTCAACTTGGCTATGCTAGGGAAGCAGGCGTGGAACATTGTCACTCACGCAGATACTATTGTTAGTAGAGTTTTCAAAGTCAAATATTTTCCAAATAGTTATTTCATGGGGGCTCACTTGGGCTATAATCCCAGTTATGTGTGGCGTAGTATCTTTACTTCTCGGGTAGTTGTCAACTTGGGTGCGAGATGGAGGATTGGGGATGGAGGTAATGTGTCTATATGGAGAGACCCATGGCTTAGGGGGAGGAAGGATAGCATGGTGAAGTCACACATTGTGCCAGGTACAGAACATCTAACAGTGAAAGATTTATTTATTAATAATACTAGCTTGTGGAATGCAAATTTAATTGATAACCTTTTTGATATTCAAGAGGCCAATTTGATTAAAGCCATGCCCACATATGTTACATCTGACGCTGACAAGCTTATTTGGAGCAGAAGCAAAAATGGTATGTATTCTGTACGGTCTGCTTATTATGCTATTATGGAGGACCTTTTTGATAAAACTCATTTGCGTGTTGAAGGTGATTGGATGAGTATATGGAAGCTGCGGATTCCACCGAAAATTAAATTGTTGTTATGGCGGGCAGCGAGAGGTGTGTTACCAACTAGAAGTAATTTGCTTAGGAGGCATGTAATGTGTGAAAATTGTTGTCCGATGTGTGAAGGGAATCCGGAAAATGAATGGCACACTTTTTTTGATTGTGAACACGTGGCAAGAGTGTGGGAGGCAGCAGGTTTACACACTGATATTTTGGCAGCTAAAGAACTATCTCAGAGTTTCCAAGAGTGCTTTTTCAAGCTGATAACTACTTTAGAGGACAGCAACAAGAAGAGATTTGCGTTGGTATTATGGGCTTTGTGGCGAAGAAGGAATGATAAGGTCTGGCAAGGGGTATTGCAGCCTGTGGCACAAGTGGTTATCAAAGCAATGGATATGTTGTTTGAGTGGGGGTTGGTGCGCAACCAAGTTGGTGTTGCTGATGCTGACTTTTCTTTGCAGGAGCCACGGGTTGAACAGTGGATTAAACCGCCAACAGGTAGCTACAAGTGCAATGTCGATGCGGCGTTATTTGCGGGTGAGAACAAGTATGGTTTGGGCATTTGTATTCGTGACTCTACGGGCTCTTTCTACAAAGGAAAATCAATGTGGTTTAATGGCTCTCCAACACCACAAGAAGCAGAAGCGATGGGTCTTTGGCAAACTTTGCTTTGGTTGCGAGATTTGGGCATGTCTTCAATTACCATAGAGCTGGACTGTTTACCGGTTGTAAATGGTTTGAAGACAAACCTTCAATCAAACACAGAATTTGGCATGCTAATGTCTTCTTGTAGAAACTTTTTATCTAGATTTCAAAGCTTTCAAGTTAGCTTTATCCGGAGACAAGCAAATCTTGCCGCTCATACATTAGCGAGAGCATCAAGATTTAATCCTTGTTCCCATGTTATTGATTTGATTCCAACTTGTATTGAGACTATTACTTATAATGAAATGAGATAAGTTTGTTTTTGTCAATAAAAAAAAACATGTAGTTTCCAATTAACGTTCAATTCGGAACAACTATTAGCATAACAAAATTTCGCATGTAAATCTTAGTAAATCGACAGAGTTTGCTAGTTATAGTGCATCTATAAATAGCAAACATGTAGGAAGGTAACCTTCACCTTCTCCCATTTGGTTATCAACGAGAGCTGGTCCGAGTGGTAACTGGACAGTTTGGACTCGGATCTCACCTCTTTGAAAATGATCTCTCATAAATGCTATTCCAAGTGTCATCTCATGAATTGCTTAGCATTAATGATGTTTCTTTAATTATTTTATTTCTAATTAATTTAATGTAATAAATATAAAGGATCCCATGATAATTATGCAATTTAAATTAGGAAAGTTATTAACATAAACATGCAAAAGGAAATTTATGTACCTCCTTAATCGTAATCTCAATAATTATATTTGATATTCTTATATTCTCATTTCATGGGTATTATTATTGTTCATAAAAACATTTAATTTTACAATTCTCATTGTTTAAAATGTGAGCAGTTCTTTCTAATATATACTTGATGGCCAATAAGCAATATGAATTATTTCAAGTATCATGACATCTCAAGTTGTTTAAAAGTATTTTCCTCATAATTTTGAATTGAATGTGATGATGATATCTTGGATTATTTGTCATTTCTCTTAGTCATACAAAGTTATTTATTTATGGTTGCAAGGATTTGTTTCTAAGTGCAAGAATTATTTTTCTTTGCAAAAAAATTGTTTGTAAGTGCAAGCATACAAAAAATATATGTGAGAGCGTCTTTTCATTTGTACCAAAAGGTAATAAATGCATCATGTTTGAAAAATATAACTTATATTTATTCTATGATTTTAGTAGTGTGTATAGTTGTTTTTTTCACTTTAATTTGGAATAATTTAACTTTGTTTTATCTTTTTCTGATACTTCATAAATTTTGAATGTTCATTTTGGAATAGCAATTGATATAAAATAATAATCTCATATTTAAAGAAAAATAAATTCATAGTGAGAGTGATGGCGGCATCAACAAAGTTGCTATCTATTAAGTGTCGAAAAACATGCATAATTGGCGACATCAGCCCTTATACTTAGTACGTACCATGCTGTCAGTTAACATTGAAACTAAAATTCTAAAAGGGATTAAATGATATTTTGAAATCTGAATGGTAATGTTTTGTGCATCGACTAAAAAGGACAAAATATTATAATAGAGTTTTTTAAAATCTAAGCACCAATATTTTGAACTCATCCTTGGATGTAAGTTTTTGAAAGGGATTAAATGGTAATTAATATTTTAAAAGGTTGTATACTTTGAAGGTTAAAGATGTTTAACTTGAACAATTCGCAACATGGTAGCCCCATTCCTTGGGAAAATACTGCTGTATTATGATATATTCATTACCAGTTTATGATTGTCAAATGCATATTTCTTTTAACATCATGCATCTCAGCTGGTTTCCTATGGATACACATATCTATTTTTTATTTTTTAAATAAAAAATAAATAAACAACGTATAGTATAAATTTAATTATTTATAATATCTTCAAGTATTGTTGCTTTAATTTGACTTTCTTAAATGCATATTGCTGATTCTTATGCTTAAGATTAACTCCTTGACATCATTTTTCAAATCGCCACCTGTTTTATTTTCTTCCTTTTTTTACTGTTTATGACATGACCTGTTTACCTCTCTATATCTTATTCATCATGTTAATTATGCGTTACATTAGTTTATTGGATCATACTATCTATATAACTTTCAGCTTTTCCTCATTTGAACACAATTCTTCTTTAAAGTTAGCTTATTTCATTTCAAGGTTTTCTTCTTAGTTCTCTTATTCATTTTCCTCTTTTTCTTTTCTACTTCTTCAATTTAGGATCCATTGTTTTCTTCTTTACTTCATGCATGTTTTGACGGTGTATAAATTTTGCTTCATACCTCTTTTTAAATTTCCAAACATATGTATTTATCTTCTTTAGTTTTGATATATGGACTTCATCCATGTCTTTAATTTTTAATTTGCTTCGGATTTCACTATGCTTTTACCTTCCTTTAAATGTGCAGTCATGTTTAGCAAATATACATTTTCATACACTAATATTTCGACATTTTTTTGTTCATACATGTTTCCCTTTTTGTTCATACATGTTTCCCTTTAAACTATCATCACCTCTGTTTACACACATTTGTTTTACCTCTTAATTATTTTGATCGCTTTTGGTTTCTATTGTGCTTCATTCATCTTTTCCTTCACCATACTTACTTGCATGCAGGCTGGCATGCAACCTTTAATTTATACATGTTTTTTTTTTGTTTTGATAAGTAACCTTTTATACATGTGATGCGTGATTATTTGCTTACAATTTATTATGATGATTTGCATGCAGATGGATCCGCCACCATCTCATGTACCTCTAATAATTGAAATCACAGACTTTATTAGAGATGTTGAGACGATATATATATATATATATATAACTTACTTTTGTGCTTATAGTCCATATATGGTTTATTTTCTGATCTGTATCTTGCAGTGTTGGGAGGAGGATCGTAGTTGGTAGATCTCCTATTGTTCTATTGGAGGTTCAGAGTGATCCCAGGAGGGGTACTTGCGAAGTCACTCTGACGCTCAAGTCAGTATTGAGAATATATGAGTGATTTAGCTAGGAATGAGAATGTGCCCAATTATGGCAATGTGAGCCAATATTTATAGGAAATTGTGTCTGTTTTGAGTCGGCGTATCGATTGAGTGAATCTGAGTCATCCAAGTATGAGAGTTATAAATGAGTTTGTTTATTGTGAATATGGATCAAAGTGATTGGGCTCATCCAGTGGCGGATATTGACTTAAAATCTTGGGTAGACCGCTAATGAAAGAGACATAGAACTCAAACGCATAGAAGCACAAAAACGCAAGAACCAAAGAGAGGGAACAAGGAAGGTCGCGAAAAAGTCGTGCCAGAATTTAAGGATAATACAATTAAAGTAGATAAATATAAATTAATAATTATTTATAAGCATAATTAAATGACTAAAAAGTAATTTTGATTTCACATAGAAACTCAATTGAAGTTGTTTATAAAAAGATAGTTTTAAATTAATTTGATTTTAATTTTAAAATGCTGATTAAATTTTTTTGTTAATTATCGGCCGTTTTTTCATGAAATCTAAATCTAATATAAGAGATGTGTAAAACATGTTATTATATAATATAATATATATATATATATATATATATATATATATATATATAAATATTATAAAGAGAACATGTATATACATCAACTTTCTTAGTTTGAAGAAATGCAAGGTTGTAGCCCATTGGTAAGTAAGCATATTTGATAGTTTTTGGAAATAGGTCTGATCCCTGCTGGTTGCATTTTTATTTGTCTCTCCTTGTATTGAACAGCGCAAAAAAAATAAATGGCAGCAATCGGAATCGAACACAAGTTATATATTTAGTTAATGTTATTTTACAAACAGGGGTATTATAGTAATTTCTCTATTTTTGGGTTAGCCGTGACTCATCTGGGCCTTAACAAAGATCCGCCACTGGACTCATCCATATCCAATTGCTGAACGGGCCTCTTGCCCAGTCCAGAACATTTTTTTGCCAATATCCAGAACATTTTCTGACAAAAACTCTATTATATCTTTTGATAATGAAAAAAAAAATTCAATTTCTGTCCAATTTTTTCTCTACGATTATTTAATAAAAAAATAAAAAGACCCGTGAATGTCATGATAGGTCTAGTTAAATAAATAATAGCTAAGTGAATTTCAAAATTTAAATTAATTTCATAATTTTATTGACCAGACTAACATTTTCTTTTGGTTTTTTAGTTATTAATATGAATATAAAATATTTCCGTGCAATGCACAACTGAGACACTAGTGGAAAATTGAATTTGTACCCTATTTTGAAATGGTGTGTGGCAAAAATCAAATGTAATATCGATTGATTTGAGTAATTGAGTTGGATTTTTGGTCTGAAAATTAAGAACTTGACAAGGGAAACCAATCCCAACTCATGGTCTACGAGTTTGGGTACTCCCCAGTGGCGTATCTAGGACTTTGAGATAGGGTGTGCAATTTTTTTTAAACACACGCATTGCTATAAATATAATAAAGGAGGAAGAGAAGAAAGAAGAAATTACTCGAGAAGGAGGAAACACGCGGAGAGAGAAAATTAGAAATGTGTAAGCCTGCAAGTAATTATGCGAATATGGTGTATTAGATAGGTGCAAAACTAGGAGTCTCGATGCAAGCAAATACTTTTTGGGTGTGCAAAATATTTTTTTAATAAGATATAACTGCTAATATTATTTTTTTAATAGGAATATTAATACTAATAGTATTTTTTCAGGGTGGTCCGTTGACCACCCTGGCATTAACGTAGATCTGCCCCTGGTACTCCCTCTCAGAGACGGACAAACGTTAACACTATTGGAATGCCCCCAATGAAATTTTAACCTTTTAAGTTATTTAATTGTAATAAGTTGGTCCATTAATTTTTTTTCGTACTACTTAGGTCCTTTAAGTTACTTAATTGTAACAAGATGGTCCTTTAAGTTTTTTTGTAACACATAGGTCCTGTAAGTTATTTAATTGTAACAATTTGGGTGCTGAAAAATGTAAGTTATTCGGCATTTAAAAGTTACAATTAAATAACTTAAAAGACCAACTTATAACGATCAAATAACTTAAAGGACCTAAATGTTGCGAAAAAAACTTAAAGAATCAACTTGTTACAATTAAATAACTTAAACGACTTAAGTGGTACGAAAAAACTTAAAGAACCAACTTGTTAGAATTAAATAACATAAAGGACCTCTGGTGTAATTTAGCCTTAAATATTTAAATTTACTTTAAGTGGTTTTACTTTGATTTTCATTTTAAACGTACCTTTAAAATTGTTTCAATTCATTTGCATGTCTTTTTAAGTGAGAGAGGAGTTTTGATATGAGAAGATGTGATAAGTAAATTTGGATCATATAAACATACATGGATGGTCATGATTAAAACTTGTTTGATGATTATGCAACCACTTAAAAAATTTGATATCTCTCTCTCTCTCTGTGTGTGTGAGGGGACAAAAATTCTGAATCCGTCCTTCCTTCCCTCCGTATCGTTGTAAGCATCTTTTTTATAATTTTTTTTTGTCTCAAGTTATGTCACTTTAGAATATCAATACAATATTTATTAACTATTTCTACAAGTATACATTTGTTTATTATATCTCAACTCACTTAACTATACAACTAACTAGGATTAATAACGATATTTTAGTAAATGAAATTTTTTTCATCATCGAAATCAACACAATTAAGCATTTTCTTAATAATTATGTACAACTCAAATAAGACACTTAAAACGAGACGAATGAAGTAATATTTAAGACTTTGGACTATATTGCAATTCTAAAAGTATTTAATTACAAAAGACTACAAAAATTAAAGCAAGAATAATACTTTTTTCCCTCTTTATTCATTTTTTTAATTATTTGTAATTACAAGATAATGCATACATATTAACATTATGTCATTATTGATTGTAACCAAAAAGAATATTATTGATTATTAGGTGACAAAAGGTTGGTTCAGCTCACATCCTATAAAGACGTTGGATCGAATCCTGCTCTTGACATGAGATCACGAGTAATATGTAAATACTTTTATAAGGAGTTAGAGTATTGAGACTTTCCTCAACCCTCTGGAGACCCAACTCGCCTAAATTTTTTTAAAAAAAAACAAATATTATTGATTATTGATGGCACGTGGGGGATATTTTGTGGGGCCCTAATCGTCAACTAATCACTTTGTCCTAAACTCCAAAATTGCAATTTTCAACCCTAATAACCCTACCTCATGAAATTCGCTCCGATGAACCGGTCGATTCTCTAACCCTGGGAAATTCCCTTTATTCCCCTGCAAATCAAATCCATGGCCTCTGCAGAGGAACTGGGAGGTTCGGAATCCAGGGAAGTCGCCGATTTGGGTGAGTCCATGAACCACTTGAAATTGGTGCCCTCCTCTGTCAATGATTCCAAGCCTCGCGAACATGCCGATGACGCTCCACCACACTTTCCGTCGTCCAGCAGCTCCGACAAGGTCTCCGATGATGCCATCAATCAGGTTGATCAGTTCCTTCGCGAAGCGATTCAGAACCCTCGCGAACGCCTTTCCAGTGAGACTTTTCTCCTTTTGCTCATCCTTTAGTTGAAATATGCACGACATTTTTTAACCCTTAATTTATTCTATGCAAGCTTTTTTTAGTTTGTTTGTGACTGTTTTTTCTTTTTGTTTTGAGTTTGTATTATTCTTCTGTTCCTGATTAATATTGTCATTTGGGTCTTAATAATTAATAAATGCTTTATATTGTGTTAATGTAAAATTCATATATAATTGTTTGGTCTGATTGGGTACTCAGTAAAAGCAAATCCTCTCTACTTTCAAGTGTCACTAGCAGAAAATAGAAGTTTCTCACTTCATCTCTATCCTCTTTTCTCTTATCTCTAATTCAAGAAGTCTAACAAAAATTGTGGTTGCATGTGCAGAATTGTTTTTTTCGGAGTAGATTGATATTTTTGTTTAGGAATGGCTTTGTCTGCCTATCCAAATAGGATAATGTGAAGAAGCATACTTTATCCAAAATTTGGTGCTAGATTGTTCTACGGTTCTTCTGTGCATATACATTTACTTCCTAGTGTTTTAACATCTCAATTATGAACTAATGATATATTAATGCATTATTTGTATGTATTAGCTCCAGATTTAATGAAACTTTACATTTGCAGGGTAGTATGTTTTTGAAAACTGACTGAGGTTTGTAATTTAATTTACAGTTTTGCGGATGGAGCAAGACGTTGAGAAGTTCATCCATGATCCTAATGAACAGCAACTTGAATTCCAGCAACTGCCAACTTCCTATTTGCGGTTGGCTGCACACCGGGTGGCTCAGCATTACTCATTGCAGTCAATGGTTTTACTGGATGATAGTTTACCAGACGGTTCTGGGTCAAAAGTTATTGTCTGCAAAACTTCTGTATGTAAGCCTCCTCTTATTCGCCTTGCAGATATCCCAGTAAAATTATCATCAGAAAGCAATGCTTTCCCGAAGGTTGCAATAAAACAGAGGCCACAGAAGCAGTCCCAAGCTCTTAGCAATTCAAGTTCAAACTCAGCTAAGAATAGAAATTCTAAAAGTGTGGAAGAGAGAAAAGAGGAGTATAATAGTGCTCGTGCTAGGATCTTTAGTTCAAGCAATAATAGCGGCGGTACTGTGGGTGGGAAGCCAGAATGCGAGTCAAAGAAGCAGAATAACTATTTACTTGGTTCCCTTGGGGTTTCTAGTGTAGAAGATAAATCTCTTTCTGTGTCTGATGTCAATTCCAGTTGGATGTTGGTTGAATCTTCAACAAATAACATTAGGGATAGAAGTAGGACAGATGAGTCAGTTGGGAGGCACAGGCAAAGTAATAGGGTGGCTATATTTCGGGACCGCGAAGTTGATTGCAAGGATCCTGATTATGACAGGAGCTATGAAAAGTATGCATGCCTTTTCCCATTTTATTTGGTCTTGTACTTGTCTGCCAGAATTTATAGGCTTGTTTTTTCTTCTTGTTCACCTTTCTCAATAAAGGATTTGAGCTCCCAGACATAAATGGTTTGTTGCTATAGCTTGGGGATGGCAATGAGCACCCTCTGGGCAGGGTACTACAATGGCCGTCCCGGCCATACATGCATTTGAAAAAAGTGTCTGTACCCGAGCCAGTATACGCGTTTGCAGCAAATTCTAACACTACTCGTTCCTTTTTCCGGCACTTCAAAGAAAGCATCTATGCATTTGAAAAAAGTGTCTGTACCCGAGCCAGTATACGCGTTTGCAGCAAATTCTAACACTACTCGTTCCTTTTTCCGGCACTTCAAAGAAAGCATCTATGCATTTCCCATGCTCACTTTCAAGAATATAGGCTGGCGCATCTGTCAAATTAAAGCTTTGTGTGTGTATGCATATTAAAACTTCGAGAACAAGTTTCCAGTTGTGTTAATTCAGGATTCAATTGGTGTGGTAAAATTGATTTATGTAAACCAAAATTAATTCCTAAAAAGATTCCGGAAACTTGTTTCTGGAATATTCACATTTTCAACAAAAAAAGAAGGGCACTTGAACTGAGAAGACGAATGAGACACTGGAAAACAGAACTAACGAGGGGTGGGGATGCCACTAAGACATTAAATTTTAATGTAGGTGTGTTAGGGACATGTATAACTGATATGCTGCTGGGTCTTTGCATTAGAATCAAATGCGAACTTATAGTTTAATGTTCTTGAGATTTATTTAGGTTATACTATATTCATTAACATATTCCATCAAAAATCGCAATTGCGAGACTAACAAATATAAAGGTGGAGACATGGTTGGTGTATGGATTGATCTAATAACTTCTAGTTTTTTATTTTATGTAGCAGGTATATACAAAGATTTGACCATGGATTTGGGTTCAATGGAGGATTGTACACCATGCAGCCAATGCATACAGCAGTATTGAATTGCAACACTGAGTTTCCACAGCTTGGATCCACTCATGGACTGCAGCTTCCTACTCAACACCAACCACAACCATTTGCCCGCCATATACCTGGGCCATGGGCTCCACCAACACCTGCTGGAATGGGATATGGACATCCAAAGATCATGTTGTCACCCTTCAATTCTAGACAAGTTGGTACATGCTCTGCACCAACTTTGTATTTGCATCCATCTCCGTATTGTTGCCACTGTCCTGGACTGCCTTTTATTCCTCAAGAACATGTTCATCAATCATTTGCACAGGTGGTTAGCATGTCACTGATTTTATTTACCTGTTAACTTTTTACACCACATACATCAACTACATGGAAGCAATTCTAAAGTACTACCATAAACTTTATATATGCCTCCAGAGTACAAAACCATAAAAGGAAATGGTTTTTTTCTCCATGGAGACGTTGATCTTTATTCATTTGACCCTTGATGTGGATTTCACATACTTTTACATTTTTTCTTGATTTTGTATGTTCAAAACCTAATTGAGAAGTCAGATATATAGGCATGAAAAAAAGATAAAGACCAAATATAAGAAGCACTAAATTTTTAGTCTGATAGCACTTGTAGAAGAAAATATTGATAGCAGTTGAAATGACAAAGATTACCTCTCTAATCGAGTGGATGGGCATAGTGTATCTCTAAATAAGGCAGTTTTACCTTTATGAATCTGTCAAGTAAAAGAAATACCACCCCGTCACTTGAAAATTGATTCTTTTTTTGTGAAAAGAATCATATTTTATGTTTTAGGTGAGTTACTGGTGTGTTTGGTCTCGGAGTTGTGATGTGCATCCCCATTTTTCCTTTGTATCTTATTGTACTCTCTTGTTATTGATACTGCAGTTTCATCAACCACCACCTAATGCATGTTTTGGAATGGCCTGGCCCCAGTGATGGGCATGGGCCGTGCCTGCACCCAATCAGTCTGAGATATATGATGTAAGCTGATGGGCTGCTGCTGCTCCAAAAATTTCTTTTAGCTGATGATGAGTATCAAGTACAATAGTGAAAGAGAATAATAGAATCAATGGAACAGTAAATAAACTGGGAATATAATACTTGTATTATATGGAATTCAGTGAACAAATACAAGTGATAAAAGAGGAAAAATAGTACAGAGCATCAGAGTGATGCTGTACTCCCAATTCCCACCCCAGCCAATAGGTAAAAAAACCAGCCTAAGGAAACAAATGGCATGATGCCCTACTTTTATTCCATGCATCACACATGTGTGAGCAATCCTACGAGATGGAATGTTCTCTCTCATGCCAACTTAGCAAAGTTGGTTATGAGATTCCTTCCACTACTCCACTACTTAGCATGATTCCCCTTTTTGCCCTTCCTAGTGTAAACCTTGCCAAATGTCTGTTTCTTTCCTTCTTTGCCATTGTTTCCATCAGCTGATTTGGGTGCAGGCGTATCGGCTGAGTTGGGCTGGAATGGATAAGTATATTTCTGAATAACTGGCGTTGATCCATTCCTTTCCATTCTTGGTCTTGCAAAGATGCTTCTCTCATGAGTCTCATCTTCCATGTCCCTTGTGGACATTCACATTACCAGTCAAGAGGTTCTAGAGCACGCAAGTTGCTCCCGATGATACGGAGGAGTAAATTGTGGACTTATTCAGAGCTGAATAAGTTTTTGCTTTACTTGGATGAAGGTATGATCTTCTTGACCTGTATTGTGGAATCCAATTGTTCATTTAGCTTGTCTAAGCATTTGTTTCCTATTCATGTTAAAAGTTCATTGTTTTCATTTATTAAAATTTGGTAAATGATAAAAATGGAATTGTCAGTGATACTTTCAATTGCAAATACTCCATCACCTAAGTTCTTTTTGAAGTTAATATGATGTCATGTGAATTATAATTAGGCAAAATGATTTAATGGGACTTGCCCAGCAAGAGTGTGTTGAAAAGAGTGTTAGAGTGTGTCGGTAGCACTTCTCTTATAATTTCAGATTAAAATTTAAAGCAATATTTACATTCTTCGCTCCCAGCCAAGTATATGTAGATGAAGATTTTGTTCTGCCTACCTTTTTAAAGAACTGAGCACCAACTTTTTTTTGTTTTGCTCTTGCAACAGCTCCCTAAAAGAGTCGGGGTTACTGTAAAAGAGCTGGGCACGTCTGCCTTCAGATAGCTGGAATTTTGCTGTTATGGAATTTGTCAAGCTCGTCATGTTCCCGATGCTCTATGGTGTGATGAATTATGCTAGACATTTACAATAAACGATATGTAGTGGATAGTGACATATTATGTGAGTAACGAATAGTTCCTCCCTGGATTTCCTTACTATCTATTAGCTTAGCCGTTTGATGTAAACCATACACTGTTACACGAGATGCCAATTAGCTGCTTTTTTTACTGTTATTGAATCCTGTGGGGCTGTGTTTTTTGTATGTACTCATTTGTGAAATGGGCTTGTCTCTTTATGATTTATCGTTTTGTGGGTTCATATTATCTTTTTGATCTACTCTTTTCATAATTATTGTTCTTCACAATTTAAGTGTGAGAGGAGAGAAATGTTGATAGGAGATAATAATGAGAGTGATTAATAAGGAAACGGTATATGACTTGTCCAGCCTGCCTGATTATTTTTCAAATATTCAACTCTATCCGACATATGCTGGTATAATTAACATTACAAACAGAATAGGCACTCGGATTTCGTGGTGCTACTCTTACGAGTCGTTCAAATTTCTAAGAACCATGGAATACCAAAATTCCAATGTATTTATAGGCACCCTTTGAGCAAATAGAGAGGACCTGAAAACAATCATATGTAGAAAAAAAAAGTTCACATGCTTAGGTTTTAGAAGAACTTTGTGATTGATCTGAGAATCAAAGATACTCAAAACCAACTCCCGGTTCTGTTTTGACAATGAACATTTCCTCAGCAAACACAACGATGTAACAAACATTGGCTCAATAACTCAGCTATCCACACTCAGCATCTTGTCTATGCTCGAAAAGCTTCCATAGAAAGCTTTGAAATACTTGTAAGCAATATCTATATCTTCCTTCCCACATATTTCTCTTATGCTGCAATGCAAGTACGAGAGCAGACTCAGAAAACCAATACCACTGGTCAGTTACAAAAAAAAATTTCTCATACCTGTGCATTGAAAGTTGGGCAATTCCACAGTCAACAGTTCGGATGCCAACTCCAGAAGCAAGTATTGGACCTATGGTTGATCCACATCCCATGTCATTTCGAACCACAAATTCCTACAGTGAGTAGACAAAAGATAATATTTAGATGCCTCAGTTAGACAACCTTTGATCAAGATAAAAACATTAGTAGAAAGTTTCTTATAATCTACCGCATTAAGGATAGTCTCCACTCTCCACACCTTTTAAATAAGTTTTTGCATTAAAATTATAATAATAATAATAATAATAATTATGTGTTAAAATAAAATGAAATGATAGAGAAATTACCTGAGTTGGAAGGTTATGGATTCTCCCAACTTCTTTAAAAAGAAAAGATGTGATTCCGCTGGTAGCATAGCGCTGGTTTGCATTGTGCTTAATAACGAGTCCTTTCTGCAGCTCTGGCCGGTGGTGTTCTTCATGCTTATCCATGAAATTTGGATGAACTCCATGAGCCATATCTGCAGACACTGGTAGGAATAGAATCGAAAAGGTGCTTTAGTGGTCTTTCAGAATATCGAGTTAGACAAAAAAATTACATCTGATGGTTGCAATCTATCCATAATATTAGAATCAAACACAGGGTATGGCGCCAACTGTTGTGTTCATGCATTTGTTACATATTTATAAGTAGATGATATACCCAGAAATGATTGACGAATCGTGCGCTCAAAAGAGCCTTCACCGACATAGTTATTTGCTAAGCTGGCAACTATACGTCTCATGGCCTGAAACATGGTGGGTGCACCAGCTCCTTGAACAGATTCTGAACCCACCTAGATAGCATCAGTTAGACATAGCATTGAGAAACCAACAGTGAAACATCATTATATGGCAAAATAAATAAAAGAGATGCATTGTACCAACTCATAAATAGGAAAATAAAATGCATACAAATTAAGTAAGAAGGAAAATACCTCCTCATTGTCAAATAGAGCAACCATACGAATTGCATGTTCATTTGCTAAGTCAGTAGGAGATTTGCATGAGTCAATAAGTGCCCTTAATGCACAATAACTTGAAGCTAGATTATCCAATCTTCCAGAAAATATGAATTCATGGTTTCCACCTCCAAGGCAGCTAGGTTGAGTATCACAAACATTCAGTTCAATACTCACTATGTCATCAACATCACATTTCAACTCATCTGACAATACCTGAGAATTGAAATCAAGGACTTTCATAAAGAATAATAAGCAATAGATAAGTAAGCTACAGTTAAAATCACAGAATTCTCAGAATCATCAGATAAACTGTTACACAATTCCTATTTAGCATAGCAGATTTTATCCATATCAGTTGCTAAAACACTAAAACATTAACCTGTTTGACTAGACAGCTTATTCTGAAATCTGATAAACATGGGCTATGATATATAAAACTGCCCTCTGACAGTTAGAATTAAGAATATTCAAATGAAGTGCACTTAGTTTGAATATCTGAACAAGACAGATTGTTTAAAGTTCAAACCCTTTAAGAGTACTTAAAATTCAAACTCGAGTTGAAAAAAGGAATAACAATAGGTACCTGCATAAGAAGTGGATGATGAGAAGCTTTGGACGACGATGCAGCAGTCTTGTCTTTTGACTCCAAAGAAGTGTCCTCAAGTTTCATTGCGAGTAAAGGAAGAAGATGAGTCTCTACATTTGGTTTAAAACCATCTTGATTCACTGTGCTAAACCAATGAAACAAATATGAGACGGTAATAGATTTGCAAGCTTGCATTTTTCTGTGGCAGAAAATTAGCAAAACCAGAAATTTCATTCAATAGTACAAATGTTTGCTATCAATTGCTGACCATGACTTCAAGTATTTGTGGAAGCAAGAGACAAATGATATCACTGAATCATAAATGTTTAGTTAGATTAGAGGAATAACATTATCACACACACACACACACACATGTATATATATGTTATAATCATAGTGAATGTGATTCAAGTGATAAAAATGATAAGAGAGTTTAAGTTATACCGGTCAAGATGAATGGCAAGTGTGGGAATGCGCAAAATGGGTCTGTTGACTTTAACAAGCTTATGAAGTAAAGAATTATCTCCATTTCTGAGAATGACTCTCCCTGCAACACTCAAGTCCCTATCAAACCAAGTATGCCATAACCCACCTCCATAGGTCTGCACATTCACCATCAAATAAGAAGACTTGAAGGACGCCGTTTTGGGCTTCAATTTCAAACATGGACTGTCCGTGTGTGCCGCAATCGCATGAAAACCATTTCCCACATCATACCTTCCAAAACCAAATAATTCCATCAGGCAGTGTACAAATATTTTACAACGTCAACCAATCAGAAATTGACACATTATAAAATTGTTCGACTTTTATTCCATTCATCTTGAACGTCACACCAACTATGATTTCTTATTGATTGTCTGTGTGAACTTGCCTTCCTTTTGTGTGAACTGCCAGGTTATTGATCATACTACAGCTAAATGTACTAAAAGCATGGTGTCTGTTTTTAAACTTAACAAGGATCAGCATGTTCCCGAGTATGTTGCTAAGGGAAAAATTTATTGATTGTCCAGTCCATGTAAAACAATTTTACGCATACCAATTAAACTCTAATGAATAATATAACTAAATAATATAAGGATTTGATTTATATACACTATTGGTGTATAAATATTTTACACTACCACCGACCAATTACAAGTCGTCATGTCATTAAAAAGTAGTAAGTTTACTCATAACTACCTTATATATTACTCTCAAGTCTTAACATGATTTGTGATTGATTGCAAGTGTAAAACTTTACACTTACAGAGGGCTGTGCCTAACAATTAAGCCGTTAATGTAAAAGTTGAAGTGGAAGAAAGTAATAAACGAGGTTAAGAGATGGTAAATCAAGAACTTGGCTAAATACCTGTTTTGGTCCTTTATGTTTGGGCGAAGTTTCACTTTCGTCCTTTATGTTTTTTTTGTTGTTCCGTTTTAGTCCTTTATGTTTCATTGTGCAAGAAAGTGAGAGACCAAAACGAAACAAATTAAAAACTGAGAGGGACCAAAATTAAACCAAACAAAAAACAGATGACGAAAATGAAACAAATAGTGCCAACGGTAGGGACGAAACCGAAACAAAAATGAAACATAAAGGACTGAAACGAACAAAAAAAAAGATAAAGGACGAAAGTGAAACTTCGCCCAAACATAAAGGACCAAAACAGGAATTTAACCTCAAGAACTTACTTATCTCCGACGGCGAAAGCAACTAAAGAAGACATGTTGCGGGTGAAAAAGTAGCGTCCGCCGGGTTTGAGGTGCCATTCTTCGTTCTCGTTGAGAAGGTGAAAACCGGCGGCGATAAGTTGTCGTTTAGCCTCGGCAGTGGCGTGGAAGTGGGTCCAAGATTCGTTGAGATAATCGAGAAAGTCGTTTATAATGGAGATGGATTCGGAATTGTGAGGCGTAGAATTGGCGGAGCAGAAGCCACGTTGACGACAAGTGCGAGTGGCGGAGGATAACGAATTTGGGAAGCGAAGAAAGGATGGTGAGGGTTTGAGATTCAGTTTCAGTGGCGGACAACAAGAATGAAGAAGAATCTGCGGTCTAGTTAAGGAAGCCATGTTCACTTCAATGATGCTTTTAACATTTGATTCGAACCACAGTGCTCATATCTTGTGTGTTGAAGATGAATTTCCACATTTTTTTTTTGTAAGATGAATTATTATACATCCTACAGTAATTGGTGTACACATTCGCTTTAAAACTTACTAGTCCCTCACCCGCACGGGGCTTTGTGGTTACTACTATCTATTTTAAAATAGTATCAACATAGCTATTTGAAACATGAGTTGAAATGGTTATGATATATTGAGAAGATAACGGACACAAAAGATGTGGTCATGGCAACATTAAACAACAACAAAAGTATTCAAACATATTGGAGTTATCAGGGCGATAACAACATGATCGTAATTGAGATGCCTATTTTACATTATTGAACACGTCAGGGTAAACAACATTTGAGGTTGTTGACGCCGACGGGTCTTGTCCTCAACACTTGTTTAACTGTGATAATATCAAATAGATTTTCTATATTTTTCTGTTTAATTTTTAAGTTTATATACGAATATACGGTTGCAACAATGAGAAAGTCAATTAGAAAATTTCATCTCTTAAATATTCTAGAGAATTTCATCTGTTAATATGCAGAATTAAAAAGTTATTTATTTCTAAATAATTTCATCTGTTGCAATTAATTGTTTTTATTCAAAATATAAATTAACAATTTGTTAATACAATCAGTAAAGAGTTTTGAAAAAAAAAACACACCAAACAACAACAATAATTTCAGATCTTGTTTTAAAATTTGTACAAGCGATCGACCAAATCGGGATACTGAGTCACTTAGTTAATGGTCGATTAGGAGATTGATAATTTACTCTCATCTAAAAAGTAGAACTTGTATGTTAGCAATCTAGACATTTTGAGTTGGACTAAAGGCCCATTTATTTATCTTAACACTACTTATATATGTGGGGTGTCAATGTAATTTCATTTGTTAAATTTAAGTCCGAGAATTTCTCTAATTTTTGTTTATAAAATTTGAATAAACAATCTTGGTGAGTGGTAATAAATTTTGAATTATAAATCTTGGACTAAAAACCCATTTATTTTTTTGTTTATAAATTATAACTTAAGAACTACACCTAATATTTGTCTTATTCCAACATAAATTATTTTTGTATCCAACTTTTATAGGACATCCATATTGATTAAAAAAAGGCACATAACTTTGGAAGGGGGGTTGTGATATGTGGATACCCGTGGATATGGGGTGCAAGTATGACTTGAATAAAAACGGTTGACTTAAAAAATAAACAAATTTAAAAAAAAAAAAGGAATAATAAAGAAAGGGAGTTTAAGCTGAGGGTTACTTTGACAAAAAAAAAAAGAAGAAAAAAAGCTGAGGGTTATCCTAATTTGATAACCAGCCGTACCAGTGCCACAAATTCGGGAGAGAGAAAAAAAAGAAAAGAGAAAAAAGAAAGAGAAAGATCGAGAGAGAGAGAGAGAGAGAGAGGGAGAGAGGGGGTGGTGGCGATGGCGGTTCACGGTGGAGGCGTGGTATTTGGTCGGAGGGAGGTGCGGCCGCAGCGAAGGAGATGGAGGTTGAAATTGTGGTGATGGCGGTGGAGAGAGAGGGGTTTCGAGGAGAGAGCAAGGACGACATTAAGAATGAAAGGGACGCAGTGGTGCTGGCGGTCCGCGATGGTGGTGTGGTACTTCGTCGGAGGAAGATATGGTGGAGGTTTGGCTTCGGTGAAGGAGATGGTGGTGATGGCGGTGGAGAGAGGGGTTTCGAGGAGAGAGAAAACGATCGAGGAAGAGGTCACACGGGGTGAGAATCCGAGTTAGATGACAGAGTTTTAGTATGGTAGTGGTCGCCGGAGTTGATGGGTTTTTTTTTCCAGATTTCTTCATCCTTCTTCTTTTATTCTCTGTTTAGTTTTTTTTTCTTTTCAGATTTCAGTGTTTTGTCTCCTCTAGTTTTACTACTTCTTCTCTGTTTCTATGCCTTTGTTTTTATTTTGAATTTCTTCTATATTTTCTCTCTTTCCCATGTGCTGACTGCAATTGTCTGTCTGTTCAGTTCTGTGTGAACTGTGAAGTGTGCCTGAAATCTTTGCCCATAATTTTTTGTTTATATTTCGAAAATGCCATCAAAAGTTCCACCTAAAAACTGTCGTTGGCCCACATGAAATCAAAATACTCTGTCATGTGCAATTCCTGTAGATGGAAACGGATACCATGCATGGAATGTATGTTCCCCACATTTAACTGCCATATGTAAGGAACAACAGTACCACCAAAAATGTAAGGCATGTCTCTATTTGAACATGTGATGGAGGCATTCCATGTATGTGTGTTATGGGATGGTTAATATATTACATGTCCATTACGGTATCCGTAAGTATTCACTTTAGTATAAATACAGTTTAAAAGGCTGTTTGACCATAGAGCACAATGTAGTTTGACCCTAGAGCTTTATAAAAGAAAAGATTACATGATTACTTATTACATGATTGGCCAATAATATATTGTATGATTGACTTTTTAAGGTAATTTAGAGAAAGTCAAACCACATTTATGACATGCGGTTTTATCACAGGCCGACGTTAACTCCGTTTCAATTGAGTGATAGTGCCACATAGACCTGATTATGTGACTCTGTTTGGGACAATTAAATTGGGAGGGACTAAAATGAAAGTAAAATGAAAAGCCTAGCCCTCTTATTTCCTTCTTCTTCTTTTTCTTCTTCAAAATTCCCAATTTTAGACTCACAATCCCTAGCCCTCTTTTTTGTTGCTCCATTTTCGCACCTCAATTTCAGATTCATGTTTTCAGAATCCCTAGTTCCTTCTTTGATCTAACACATAAATATAACATGATATATAAATTGGCTATTTACCCAAGAAAAGATCTCCGGAACATCTCCCAATGATAAAAAAATCTTTCAAGTTTTCTATTATTTTTGGGCTTTGTCCTCGTTTAATCACCCAAAAAATAACTCAAAAAATTGTGTTATGACATGATTTATTTATTGTTATTTGTAGACAAAGTGACAAGTGCCACTTAAAACTCACATAGACAATTGTAAGGTCATAGATTTAAATCCAGGACAAGATATCCGGTCTAACAATTTCGACATTTGTTAGTTGAGTTAGGTCTTACAAGTTATTTAATTAAGAAAGTTGTCCTATATATAAAAAAAACTTTATTTTACATGCATAAGAAAATTGTCCTTTTCACTTTGGTACCCTTGCAGTTTGCAAGTGAAAATAAGAGATACATAACATGGGCTCTATTTGGATTAACTGCTTTGTTAAGCGATTATAACATAAATGCTTGTTATATAAGTATTTATATATTTGCTATTTCTAAATAAAGTCAAACTATAAGCTATTTCTATAATATAAGTGATAGAAGATAGCGATTAAAACAACTTATGAACAGCCTATAAGCTGTGTAGTCGTCTCATAAGTACTTATATAAGTAGATAAGCTCATAATCAAAAAGTTTTCATTACAATGGGTTATTTTGAGATGGAAACTAAAAAAACAATACTAAATAGCAGATTTTGCAGCTTCTTTGGACATCTTAACACTTGTGAAGTTGTAAGACATTGTTCTTTTACTATTTCTTACAGATGTGCTGATTTACTAGATGAATTATTTTAGCTATATTATTGCAATAACAGCATGTAATTTAGGTATAGAAACTATAAGTGGATGAATCGGCAACAATATTTCTCAGGCCACCAACTGTGGATGCCAGCATAATGCCCACTCCTACATAAATTCCAGCCTGAAAACACACAAATTGAAAGTCAATACATACAGGGAATAATACAGAGATCATTGATTTATAGGAAAGTTGATAATGTGAATTAATCATTACCCAATTGATGAACCAATTGATACTGAATTTCCTTGGCTTCTTTATTATCAACCACATAATGCTTGGAAGCTGAAATAATGAGCCAGATTATTGATCTTATAGTTTTAGAATTAATTAATTTATATTTGACAATCTAACATGAGCATGGAGAAATTGAGATTTTTCTTACAAAATATGAAGTGGGAGCAAAACCAAATCCACCAAAGAACCCAAGAAGATCTCCAAAGAAAGGGAATGTGACCCCAAAGAATAATGTAAAAGCTGAAACATTTCAACAAACTGTGGTAATATCAAGACTTCTCATGGAAAAATAAAATAATTCTTCTATCTCTTATTATAAAAAAGCGTCCTAATGCACGAGGCTTCCACCAGGAGAGGCTTGCCTACCCATACAACTATTTCCAGGAATGGAATTCGTGACCTCTAGGCACAAGACAACAACCTTACCAAAGTGTCGAGGTCACTTTCAAATAGGGTTGGCCCAACACATTTGTAGGCCTAAAGCAAAGGCTGGGGTCACCTTATGATTGGGCCGACTTGCCCTTTGATCACATAAGTTACTTTTTACTTGAGTTTTGGCATCTTACCGACATAAGCAGATCGAGCAACAAGTCTGAGTGTTAGACCAGGAGGGAAGTTAAATCTTGTAATCATCATCCTCTCAATCAAGTCAAAAACAGGCATAGCATAAACCTACAATACATATTTTTCTCCAAATGATCATCATGCAACAAAATTGAATATCTAAATTTAAGGTAGCATATATAATATATAGCAACACTTTGTTTTGCATATACCTGGTAGCTACCAACAACATGTATGAATACCATCAAGTTAGCAGAGGCAATGAGCCATGCAGGTCTTTCAAGTGCTACAAGTACATTATCATTAACAGCTTGCCCAAAAGACCAATATCCTATGAATGCAACTGGGAAATAACATATTGCATTAATAAAATAGGCACCAATAGCACCATTCCACATTGCTATCTTTGAAGGTTTCTCAGGAGTTGATGGAATTGTAGCCTGAATTTCAAGTGTCACTGCATGGCCAGCAAATGCAAATGATATTTGACCAAGTGCATTAAAGACCCTGAATATCAAATCTGTTGTGCTGATTTTCTTGTATGCATAACTAACATTGTCAATTCTACCCCTGTTCAAACAAGCTACCCATGCTATAGTTGAATAGCTGCAAATATAAGAGCGAATCACCAAATTAGTCCTTCAAATTGCAGGGCGCAATCAACTAAATTCTTGAAATTAACGAAATTTCAAAATGATTTTTGAATTTAAATTTTTTGATGATACTAATCAATCATATTAGTCACGGTCAGGAGTTGATGGAATTGTAGCCTGAATTTCAACTATCCGAAAATACTTATATACTATAGAAGATTTTCAATTTAGGAACTATTTAGAAATATTAATAATTTTAGTGACTAAATTAACCGTATTCTATAACCACAAGGACTGATAAGTGTACAATAAAAGACAAAACAAGTGGAGTCAAGAAGTACCTTAATGACATAATAGCTGCTGCTAAAGAAACACCGGCAACAGAATTGAAATTGGGAAGCTGAGACAGAAAGAAGTGAATGGCACCAAAAATCAAAATCCAATAAGATTGCCTTAATTGTGTGCAATTGGTACAAGCTATCTCTGTGAACTTCTTTAAGCACTGTCCCCCAATAACCATGTAGACAATGTCACACCCAACTTGAACAATCAGTTGCTGTGGTAGCACAATCCATGGTCCAAGTTTTGGTCCAAAAGCATGTTTACCGAGATCAAGATAACGATCGAATCGCGTCCCAGGAACACATTCATGTAGCTGGATTAATTGCCACATTGTGTTTAAGGTTAGACACCATGATAGTAACAACATCAAGACCCCTGGACCCCTGAAATAACAACAAATTTTTTTTGTTAACGTGTTAACTTTTGTGATGGGTTAAATTTGAATGAACTTTAAGCTGTTTATACCATCCTAGATATGCCATGGCATAAGGTAGGCTTAGAACACCAGCACCTATCATGGCTGTCACTGAGTGAAAAGTTGAGTGCCACCATTTGGCTCGGCGAACAGGACCCTTCTCCACACATTTTTCTTCTGATTGAACCTCCTGCAATTGTGTTACAGATGCAAAAAAAAAAAGTGATCGAGGTTTTTGATGTTTCTGCGACTGTGATTCTCCGCAATATCAAGAATTATATCAAGAATCATGATACAACCACAATTTTAAATCTTGCAAGAGACCATGTTATAGGATTGATTATAGATATACACACTGGAATGAAATTACCTTAGAAGGTGGAGAAGGAGCTGAGACCATTCTAGATAACTCACAAAGCAAAGCAAAGAAAGAGAAGCCCTTAAGCTTTTGGAGTCAATTGTGTGTGTGTGTGTATATATGTGTGTGGGTGTGTAATGAAATAGTAACATACTTGTGCATGTTTTTATTTTTTGCTGATAGAAGGGCATCATATGACTTTAAATCACATCAAATTTAGAACATTAGGTGACTGAATTCAAGGAATAAATTTGAGAGACACAACAATTTCTCACTAGACAAGTGGCAAAAGTAAGGTAAACCCACTAAACTCAACAGGTAAAGGAAGTTTATCTGAGCAATTAATTTTCAATCACTATCTGATTCTGATTATATCTAACTCTAATCAAAATCCTGACTAGTTACAATGTAAAAAGACCTTTAGAGTTTAGATTATTAATTCTCTTTGTAGCTAAGAGAGAACACAAAGAATCACTTTTATGAAGGAATATAATTTCAGTTAATATTTTTTAGGTGAAAAGGGACTTAAAGAGGCTCGATAGAAACTTGTTACTTTTTTTTAGTGGGTAAGTGAATAAGTGTGCATGTCAAAGAATCAGATTTGAGAAGAATACATATATTAATGTGTAATGTAAAGGATGACAAAGTCTTGAAGCTAATTATAATAATTTTGAAAGGTTTCTTCGATTTTTAGAATGATGGTAACGTTTTACTGGTAAGGGAAAGGCATATAATTTATAATCATTGCAGATCTTGACGGTGTTAATTGTTTGTCTTGACAAAATTAAGCCGGTGTATTTAATATGGACCTCTAGAAAAATAGCTCAAGGTGGATTTTTACTTCTAAAAGTAAAAAATGAAAAATAGAAATAATATTTTATCAAAACTTACTAAAAATTGGAGAGTCGATTGTTGAACCGAGTCCATATTAGACACCCCCTAAATTCAGAGCTAATGATTAATGTTCATGGCATGCTATTGTTTAAGTTAGTGGAGTGGAGTGGAGGGGGAGGGGTCTCATCTTTCTTTATGACCCCAGAAGCCTTGTGTGGTGAAAAAGATAACAAGAGTACAGCAAGTATGTACCACCAAAATGGTTCTTTCTATTTGTCAAAAATAAATAAATTGGTTCTTAATTTCTACTCTAATAATGGACTAAGTGGGAAGTGTGTTTGCTTTGACGATGACTAATGAGTTTTTGCCACACTTGAGGTTCGAATACGAGATCTTAGAGTGGGATCTAAGTTCAATTACCACTTGGACTAATTCTTTTCGGTGATTTTGGTTAAAAGTTAAGGCTTAAATGCACTTTTGGTCCCCCTATTTTGATCCCCCTATTTTATTTTGAGCAATTTTAGTCCCCCTATTTTACAAAATTGTGCAATGTTGACCAAATTGAAATTTCAAACTCTAAGATGTTGGTGATGTGTCAATATTTTAATTGGCATGGTAATTGACTAAGCTTTATTAGCATGCCACTTTATTTCTTTAATTAAAAAAATATTTACTTTAATTTTATATTTTATAAAATGTTTATTTAAAATAATTAAATAATTTTTATATGGCTTAAATAATTAAATTTTATATTTGACAAAGTCATGACCACTCTTTCTTTCTTTCTTTCTTTCTTTCAATAATCCAATCTTCCCACGGTTAATCCATGATGTATTTAAATTGGAATCATCCCATAACAAATACAAAGTTCATTATTTTAAATAAATGTTTTATAAAATTAAAGTAAGTATTTTTTAATAAAAGAAATGAAGTGACATGCCTACAAGGCTTAGTCAATTGTCGTGTCAATTAAAATATTGACACATCAGCAATATTTTAGAACTTGAAATTCCAATTTGGTCAATATTGCACAATTTTGTAAAATAGGGGGACCAAAATTGCCCAAAATAAAATAGGGGATCAAAATTGCACAATGATCAAAATAGGGGGACCAAAAGTGCATTTAAGCCAAAATTTAATTGCAAGCAATGTGATTTATGTTTGAATAGTTTGTATAAAAATAATTTTTATGATATATATAGTGATTTATGGTATATATACAAGAATTAATATTAAAATTAAATTTATATAATATAAATTAATAGAGCAATTTGTACTCAGAGTGAAATTATAAAGTGTTTGACTAATTAAGAAAAAAAAATTAATTAAAGTGTTTAGTATATTATATATTATGTAGATGCTTGTAAAAAAAATGATACATTGTGTAGATATATTTAAAATGTTTACATATACATTTTATTTTCAAAACTAAAAAAATGCTAAAACTGACGTTATTAATTATATTCTATTTTCGAGTTGTTTTATAATTTTCATAAATGATTATTTTTCTTTGAAGTTAGACGGTTAAAAATTACATCTTATTAGTATAATATTTTATGCAAACGTAACACGTCGAAATAATCATTTTTATATTTTGTTTTCATGAATATCTTTATTTTTTATAAATTAATATTTTGCTTTTAAGTCTCGACAAGAAAATATAAGATATAGTTAGAGTAATTACTTTTTTGTTTTCTTTTGAATTCCAATGGTAAACGTTATATGTTGTTATTAAATATTATTACTTTTGATTCTTGATGGCAAAAAGTTATATGTTTGAGGCAATAATTATTTTAATTTTGAGTCTAAATGGGAAACAATTACATATTACTGGTAAAACTATTTTGTATTATGTCTTTATAAATATTTTTACTTTTTCGTAATAGAATACTTTATTCCTAAATGAACACTAGCAAAGCATAAATATTAGTATTATTATTGGGAATGTTTTCTTATTTGTGGATTTGCAAATTACTACTCCCTTCATTTCATAGTTAGTTCAATTGGTAGTGGGAATGCATTGAACTTGTACTTAAGCCCCAGGTACAAGGTTCGATTCCCACGGAAGGCAAAAACTCTACATGGGGGTAGAGAATGTCATGATGTACACTTGTGGGTAGCCTACTAAGTAAGAAAAGGGCCCAGGGTGTTAAAAAAAATAAAAATCGTTGTTTTAAGATTGTTTACACATGCCAAAAAGGCTAATAAATTTTGTTACTTTTGATGAAAGTATTTATCTTTTTTCTACGATACCCTTAGGTATATTTATCATTTAATTCTTCATATTTATCTCTCTATAATAATTAGTTAAGGGTATTATTGATAAAGAAATAATTAATATTATATTGGACTTTGAAAACGACACTTAAAATGAAACAAAACTATTTTTGAAAAGCGACATATTGTAAAACAGAAATAATTGTTAGGGTTAACTTTGGCTATGATGCTTCTATTAATTAATTGATTGTGATTCTTTGATTTTGCTTTTCACCTCATATTCTACTCTTACATTACACGCTCCCACTAGAATGGAAACAACCACTTTTCAGATGAAAAGAATCTTATCACTAATCAAGTTCATTTACGAAAGAAACATCACTCGTCTAATTGAATATAATTCTTTTCTTTATGGAAGCATAGTTGAATTTGAACAAATTATTATCTTAAACTTGGTCTTCAATCTCGAGCTTGCACTCTCTCTTTTTGGACCATTGAATCAAAAAAAAAACTTAGATAATCACAATAGATGGGAAGGCTCGTGTTGCAGGAATTAGGTTTTCTAATGAAAAAATTCAACGCATCATATGTCAATCATAAATGAAGGCCCTGTTTGGCAACAAATTGCAATACCCAAAGTAATAAAATATCACTTTGGATATCACATTTGTGGTTGCTTTCATATACTGAATATGCTTGACTATTGCTTGATTATGTCTTTAAATTTTGTTAAAATTGGATGTTTAAATACTTTATCGATCTAGTTGTTATTCATTTGAATGCTTGAATTGTGTGTTAGTGATTAATTAGGTAGAGTAGAAAAGGGGGTGTAGTTAGTAAAAGGGCTACATTGTAAATTTGAGGATTTTGAGTTTCCCTCGAGTTTTGTGAAGACCATTTAAAGTATTATCAACTCTTTTTATACCGGTGAGTTCTTCTACAGTTCTACTCACTTCCCTTAGGAGTAATAGGTTTCAACTTTCAACTGATTTTCATGTTATTATGAGCTGGTTCTTAATTGTTAATTTGTTTAGTAAATTAAAGTTCTTTGTTAAACTGAATATTAGTTGCATGATTAGCTAAACTCAAATGACTTGCTTATTGTAATGAATTCAGGGATAGCATATGGATAATCTTAATGCATGAATAATCTTGTTCTTTGAATGATAAATTGAAAATATGTTAATGCTCTCCAAGTCAGTATCGTATTCCACTGAAGGGTTTGTGATTTTTATGTAATTATGTGCTTTTAACCTATATATGTTTGGCTTTGTTACATTTTGTTTTCTTTAAAATTAAGTCTAGTTCTGTAGTGATGATGGAAATGGTACTGAAGTGGACCTAAGTTGATTAAAAGTGAGGTTAGATTAGTTTTAATATAATGAGGTTTTGATTATGCGTTAATTGATATTAAACGAACGAGTGAGAAAAACCAAAGTTGTCTAAGTAAATAAATGCATAAAACACTATGGGGATGACGATCCCAAGAGGTTAAGTAGCGTATTTGGAATGGGAAGTCATGTCTCCCGAGTTCAAGGCCCATAGTCGTTATCTGAGTTGGGTTTAAGGCGCATATATAGTTATTATCCGGGTTGGGTTCACCGTTGTGGTTGATGTTGTCCAACTACTTTTGGATTACGCTAAGTTATGATAAGTGAAAAGACAAGTAAAAGACAACTAGAGGTATGGAGAGGGGTCGCGAAAGAACTCACTGAGATTTGTAATCTCACTGTTTATATGGTTATGCTTTCAGATTGACAGAGAAGTAGCAGTTGATGTGGCTACTTACACTATGGAATCTTTTAGAGATCTAAGTTTATTTACTTGTATTATCCTAGACCATTATGTGTTTTTAGTTGTACTTTGATGATCGAATCAACAGTCTATGTTGTAAGATAACCGCTTTATGGATTTGAATCAAGTTAAGGTTTATTTTGAAGTTGTATCAAGTATCACTTGACATTATGGTATTAGTACCTATGCTAAACAAAGTTTTTGAGTTTATCTCCAATTTATATTCAAATCCATATCGATTAAATTTTCTTTGAATTATTATCATTTTGTCGACTACCATCCATTTCTTAGCCAGTGAAATAATGGGATGTTACACAAATATATATTTTTTAAAATTTAAAATTACCTCTGTCGTCTTGAATGCGTCCAATGTATCTACACAAAAAGGAACTGTATGATCACCGATATACATACATGTTTCATTAAAATAACAATAATAACTTGTATTAATTAAATTAAATTAAATTATTAAAAAATATGTTTTGAAAATTTCACCAAAATGATTTTCCAGTATATAATTTTGTTTATTGGAAATTTTAGAAAATCATTTGTACAGAATATAATTTTCTATACTGGAATTTACGTATTTTTAAATTTCTGGTATACAAAATTATATACCGGAAAAATTGTTTTCGTGAAATTTCAGAAAATCATATTTTTTAGAAAAATCTATTTCTATTTTTTTTAGAATCTTGAAAATTAAAAATAGATTTTTTCAGAAATGATAACGTACGAAAAAATCAAAGTTTTGTATTATGGAAATTACCCAAAAATTTACTCTGTAAAAATGGTCAAAATGCAGGTGGTAAAGTGGGGTTGAAATTTCTTGAGGGGTTATTTGGACTAGTTTTGGGGTTGGGGGTGGAGGTATGAGTTCCAACTTCCTCTTATGTAACTCCCAAAACAAAAATCTATAAGCCCACTATCATCTTTTATGGTCACCATATCCTTTATAATGTTTGCTATGGGGTGTTAATAATCAATCCTAATGAGTAATTCTTATGTGGTAACAAAAATTTAGTCACATTATATAGTCACACACACAAAATAGAAATAAATATAGTAATAAAATAATAGTTGTGTGTCTCTTCAAATGCATTTATTTTTGTTTTGTGTGTGACCAAATAATGTAACTAAATTTTTTGTGACCACGTAATAATTACTCCTTTCTAATCTTTTTATTTTAACCAAATTTTCTTTTGTAATGTTGACTTTCTTATTTCCTACGTTAAGGCCATTTAACTTGGCCTTAGATCTTCTCCAAGGGGCGGATTTAGGTTGACAGTTTCTAATTTCCCAAAAGAGAAAATATCTTGGTCCAAGTCCATGTATATCTAATCTACAAAATCTAGACAATAAACCATATAATATAATTAATGCCGTGGACATATAAAACAAAACTTGTGCTTCTTCGGTCAAGATGTGGTTCAATTAATCCTCGCATATAGCAACAAAATAAATTTGCTTACAACATGAATAGGTTTGGTCATCCTTATGTTCCTTTTTAGATGTCTTTTGAGGTTGTTATATAACAAATAAAAAATAATTAAATTTTGTTGTTTTTAATAAAACTACTGACCTTTTTTCCTTTATATTTTTCCCTTCACTTTCTTATATTTAGTTTCAGTTATTTCTCTCTATCTATAATAAATACTACTCCCGATCCAAATATAAGAGATAAAATTCTACATTGTATAGACATATAAATGACATATAAATCAACTATTCTTATTTAATAAAACTAAAAATTTACCTTCTTTCCAAAATTGTTCTTTTCACTAAACTTACACTCCTAGTTAATTAATGACATATTTTTTAACTCTACCACTTAAATACGGATAAAGTTGAGACTCATTATTTAATACACCTAAAAATTGTATTTGTTTATATTGTGAACCCAAAAAAATAATTTTTTGTCTCTTATATCAATAAAGAAATGATATTCCTAAACCAAACTTCATTCTAGAGAGACAAATTCTTAATGGTACCGGAACCTAGAAGGATGTTTGGTTTCCAATCCTTACCAAGAAGATAAAAAAGAGAGAGAATATTCTTGCACATATAGTAGATATCCGTTGATTTTTAAAATAAATATGAATCCTTATCTTAGAATATTCCTGATGGGGGGACCATATATTTCCATTGGGTGACTTTGTTGACGACAATGATGTTGTTTATGTATGTAAACAATAAACAATAGATTGAATGCTCCAATCCAACAGCAGCTTTTGTCCTCTGTTTTAGTCTGTTTCTTTCTTTGGCCTCAGGACAAATGCATAATTAATTATAATTGAGTCTATTTTATTTACTTTATGGAATACTATAAACAATTGAGTGATTGAGTCTATTTGGTACAGGAATGAATTTGTAAATGCATTATCCCAATTAATTTAATAATTGATTGAGTTTTTGAAAGCTGAATTAATATCACCAGCAATATTGTAATTCACGGTAGCTGAACATGGCATTTTCACTAGTGACGTATATCTGCATCTTCTTTGTCCTATGTAGGGTTGTGTTCATTGCATATTCTACGGGATATTCTTAGATCCTCCTTCAGAAACACCGTGCAATACAATGCCAGTTGTAGGTGGACCACTCAATAACCCATTACCAACTAAATTAGTGGAATCTACATAAATTATATCCAATCATTGGGAACATGTTAAAGAAAGAGCGTTGCTAGCCCTTCTTTTACAACAAACACGGTAGTTTGGTTAAGAACTTATTGCCCAAGGAGTAGTGAGTATGAGTGAGTTGGTAGCCGAGTGTGTAGCTATCGCGTGGGTTAAACTCACTTTTGGACTTTTCACTTGACAGTGTCAAGTGTTAAATCTCCATCATTCAACCTTTTCTTTCAATTTTTATAATATTTTGTCTCACTTTGTCTCATTCAACGTGTAACTGAGATTTCACTGCACGATAAAATCACTTGAGGGGATCCATTTTGATGGGAAGGGGAAGTGCCAAAAGAAAAACATGAAATTTTACTTCACCTAGTTCTAAGGAGATAGCATGGTAGCCTTTTTAACATCAAAAATGTCACTTTCCTTGTATTATACCTCTATAACTATGATTTAACAACAGACAACATGATGAGGGAACATTACAGAACAAATAAGTCAGAAGAAAGTATCAAAAATCAAAACTCTCTCTACAGCAACGTGGCCACATAACTTATGCATAAATTCTAGGGGAAGTTGCAGTAATAGTAGTAGTAATTGTATGAGTTGAGGAAGAAGATGCAGGGGAGTTTGAATGAACATCTCCTTCACTGTGATTAGCCCTTTCTTCCGAATTGGAATGCTCAATCAGCTCTACTTTCTTAAACTCTGGTTTCTTAATTGAAGCAACTTGTGTGTGTGAAACTGCTGAAGGATGTGAGGCAACTGGTGCATAAATTCCGACTGGTGTCACCGCCGCTTTAGTAATTTCCCCTGATGCTGCTGAGGTAGCTACTGCAGCATATTCTTGTGGTTGGACAAAAATGTTTCCTACAAGAACAAAAGGCGCTGTAGTTTGTGAATTCGCACTGTCGTTAACTGTTGAACTCGGTCTTCTAGTGTGCAAACGGTATTTCTGTCCAAAACCAAAACAGAAAGTGTTAGACTATAATTGAGAATTGAGAATATGGAACAGCTGGAACTCAGAATATAAATTTACTACAACTTTTGCAACAACAAAAATTATCATTCATTGAGCTTGAAACCCCCTTAACTGGATAGAAGAATTAAGAGACCACACAAAAAGATATCACAGAATCAATCAAAGACTCAGCTCATGATTTTGCCTAGGTTTATAAAATAGCTCTGCAACCACGAGGCATCATGATTTTTTATGTCTCTACAACTGCAAAATGACCACAATAGAGGTCGCATCAGCTGCAACCGACCAAAATTCTTTGTAATATCAAGAGTTGCAACGTGATGTGCTCGCAACCATAGCAGCAATTGGTCAATTCTTCGTAATATCAAGATTGCAACTGTTACCGCAAATTAAAACCTTGGATTTTACAATCTAATATCTAAAACCAAATTTGACAATCATGCGTTTGGGAAGAATATGCCATACACAAACCTGTAAATGGCTTTTGACTTCATCATTTGTGAGGCCATCAACATTCATTAGCTCTCTGATTTGCTTTGGTGTGGCAGCTGCAGAAGCCACCCAAATAACATCAATATGCGGTTAATTTATCATCCCCAACAGAACACATAACTATCACAACTTGAGTATAGATTATTAAGATACTCACAATCTGCTCCCCCAAGTTGCTGAAGGGATTGTAAGAAGCGCTTATGCAACTCCTGTGACCAGCACCGGCGTTGCTTTCTCTGTCCATCTTTCTCCTCTCTTCCGCTGCTTCCAACATGGTTACTGGTTACGGTGGCCGGAGTAGGAGAGGGCGTTTCTTTACTCAACGATTCGCTTGTCTTGCCAACTCTTTCTTCCTTATGGAATGGCTGGAAAGCACCACCACTACTTCCACTTCTCTTCAATTCCACCACAGGCACTTTCCTATTAACATCCTAATCAAAATTTTCACACCAATTGTATCCAACATTAAAAGTCAATTCATTGTTTCTTCCCTTTAACACAAACAAAAAGACTAAATACTTGTTCGGATAAACAGCCTAATTAAGTGCTTATACATAAGATATTTCTACGATAAAACATAAAATAAAATCAAACTCTATTCAATTATTCATATAAGCTATAGCTTGTTTTCATAAACTATACTAGAGAGCTTATGCTAGTAGATAAGTTCAAATACGCCAATCAATACAATCAGTTCCTAAAGCAAAAACTATGAATTGAAAAGCATTTAAGGTTTGGTTTTATTATTACCTCTTCAGATGGGGGATGAGGATTCCATAACTGAACAGATCTAAGCCAATCAGATTTCTTCTTATCATTGTTGTTCTTAGGAATCTTTTGTTGCTTATGAGAATGTTGTTCATCCAATTCTTGTTCACAATAAGGGGATGTCCTTTTTTTGATTGGAATAAATTCTTCCAAAATAGGTCCATCGGTTGATGTTGTCTGTTCTGAACACTCCGATTGACCATTCAAATTAGTCTCAGTCGTTGTACCAGATAATTGTTGCTTACAAGCTTCAATGGCTGCCCACACAAAAAAAAATATTAAAAAAACAAAATTAGGGTATGAGAAACAAAAAAGGAAGAAACTTTGCGTTGATTTAACGTACCTTGTGTGATGAGTTGTAAAGAAAGGGGAAGCTCTTTGGGGAATACTTGAATTTTACGGCGTTCTTCTTCTAATGCTTGGATGTAGTCAGGGAATTTCATCTTCACGCACTGCATTGTTTTGTTTTGTGTGAAATGGATGAATGAAATGGCGTTTTGTGGAAGCAGCGGAGAGAGAGAGAGAGAGCGGTTTTCAATGAAGAATATGGGATCTGAGGAGAATCAAAATTTGGAATTTGGAATTTGGAATTTGGAATTTGGAATAGTAATAATAAAGTGTATGGAGAAAATTCCCAACAACGGAACAGAAAGAGAAAATGAGACAGTTTTGCAAACAACTCGGGAAAATGTCGAGGTCGGGGCGTCGCGTATAAAACTAGAATCTTTGATCCATTTTTTTTTTGTTTTTTTATTTAAAGATTATTTTTCTGTCTTTTTGCTTCAGAGACGGAGAGAAATATTCTTTTTATTATCGGAAAACGGGAAAAGTATGAGAAAATGCATCTAGAGTTTCAATTGATTTGTTTTTGCGAGTAAAGGAGGCATTTACCCTTTTTATTGATTTATTTTTTTCCATATCACTAAAGAGTGGTGAGGTAATAAATCAAATCCATCAGCGGTGAATCACTAAAATTTATCATGCTTCGAGTCGTTAAAATTGAATCAACCAGCATTAAATCACAACCGTTGATGAATTTTTATATTACATTCTACAGTCATATTTAAGGTTTCATTGGTGAGTGATTTGATTTGATCTCTCACCCTAGAAGCACTCATCATTAATAAAGAATAAATTTGTAAAATTTCTCATACTTTTCTTTTACATACAAAATTAGCTACATTTCTTAATTTGTTTAAATTGACTACCGTGACAAGTAATTACATACTAAATTAATATGGAGGTAAAATCAATATTATCTTTTTTACCAAGAGAGGAAATATGAATTACGAAAAAATTGTTTTTTCTTTTATGAAATGAGGGAGACAAAATAGATCGAGGCATAGTATAAATAGTCGAGCACACAATTGCATTTTTTTACAATAGGTTCTTAGTGCATTTCATTCATAATCAAAGCGGTAATACAATTGCATGAGAATGCAGAGTAAGACTAAGAGTCGGGACGAGATCCATTTAAAATTACCTTGATGACCTTTATTAGCTAAAAATATCTAACACAAGAGTTCGATTCATTGTAAACGTGAGATTAGAAATAGATATGAATAAGCTAAGGAGTGGCTTTTGAACAAGTTCTTTTGCACACCACATGAGTAACGAATTGAACATCAGCTTCCACATACAATGATGGATTGCTTTGGAGGTTCCAAATTTTAAGAGTCGTATGATCTACTTTCTCTAACCTATATTATATGACTTTCTAATCAAAAAAATTTGTCTCACAATACATAACTTTTTAGAATATCAATGAAACATTAGTGATTCTTTTCCTACCATTCTCTTCATTGTTTAATAATATCACTTCTTATAACTCAACTAATTTATCTTCCTAATGTCATTAATGAAGATTAATTTAATAAACCAACTTACAATTTCTCTTTCCCATATAAAATTAACTATTTTTCTTAATATATGTGAAATGAGCCCAAAACGACATATAATATAGGACAAAGAGAGTAGTATGGTGTGATTTTTGTACTCCAGACACCCTAAAATTTATATTTTAATAACCTAATTCATAGCAATAATAATAGTACAAAAATCACACCATACTGATTAAAATTTATTTATAGCAATAATAATTTATACATATTTTGTAATATGTAATATTGATTAAATAAACCTCACAATTAATTAAATATATCCTCATTTTATATTTAAATTATATCATAATACATATAATGAGTTACCATTTTGGTATAGCTCATCTGCTAACCGATAATGAATATCATTTAGTTCAACAACTAATTTTGCCAAACATTTCATTTACCACCAGCTAGTTTATCCTCTATTTGGTATCAATAAGATGAGCAATACGATCCATCGACATAGATATGACTTTTATATAGAAAACTATTTAAGAAGAAAAGGATTAAAGGAAGTCAAATCAAAATTTATGAATAACACTGTTAAAAAGAGTATATTTTATTCAATATAGTCCAAATACATTATTTTTTCAATAAATCTAAAAAGTTGTATGTCGTTTATAATCGAGTTCGGAGATAGTATTTATTTTGAAATAGAAGCCATGGATTGACACTTTCATCTGGCGCCAGCAATGAGGTCACAATTATTTTATCCGTTCTGATTTCATTCATCGGATAAGATCAAGAACTCTTATCCTTTTCTGATAAATCTACCTTTTTTTTTTTGACCAATTTAATAAATCTACTTAATCAATGCTCTGTCTATTTTTCAAAAGATCTGTAAATTTTATTATTAAAAAATCGGTGTGGATTGTGTTGCATTTATTTCATTTATTTCATTGTCACGATACAAGAAAATACTAGTACTATTATATGATTCGAAGAATAAAGGGATATGCAAGGAAGATGCTTTGGGATTTCCCAAGGATTATGGGTGAATCTTATGCCACGTTAATGTGAATGGGATGGGATGTGTAGGACTTGTCTTAAACTATTACCAGCTTTTCATGGGAGTGACTTAGGTTACTGAGTCAAAAGTTTAGTAATAAATATTAAATGAGTATATGAGTCATTTCCACAATAATTAAAAAAATTCGATAACCACAAATATGAAGTTTGTGGTTAGTGACCACTAATCACAGACTTCATATTTGTGGTTAGTGGAATCGGTAACCAGTGACCACTAACCACAGATTTCATATTTGTGGTTAGTGGAATCCAAAAAACTAATTGGATGCCATTAACCACAAATATGAAGTCTGTAGTTAATGGCCACTAACCACAGACTCATATTTATGGTTAATGGCACCACCATGGCCGCCGCCACCAACCGTCGTCGGTCGCCGGAGCTCTGCCGCCGGTGACCGGAGCTCCGCCACCGGTCACCGGAGCTCCATCGTCAGTCGTCGTGTCGATCGCCGGAGCTCCGCCGCCGGCCGCCACTTGCAACCACCACATATATATATTTATATTATATATAATATATTTATATGTATATATATAATTAATAAATAAAAATGTTTTTTATTAATGGATGGTTGGTATGTGCAAAATTACATTAGTACCCTATTTAATTCACAACCTTTGGATCGGATTTAGTTAAAAAAATATGGATCAAACGGCTGATATTAACTTAGTATAGGATACTAAGGAAAAAGCTTAGTAACCTAAAAGTAATAATAGTCATAATAGTAATTTAGAAGATATTTAAAAGTTGTGAACAATGTCCAAAATGTATGATTTGAAATTCAAAGTAAAATATGCATCCCCGTTGACAATCAGAATTGCATTGATCCATTATAATATATTTGGACATTAGAGGTAAAATATGCATCCCCGTTGGCCCTCCCGCTTGCATCATCGTTGGCCCTCCCTTTGGCGCTCTCGTTACCTCTCTCGTCGCCTTTCCCGTTGCCACTCCCGTTGCAGCTTCCATTGCCAGTCTCTTGTTGTCGCTCCCGTAGTTGTGTTGCTAAAAGTTTAAAATAAAGTTGGTATATTATTATAATATTGATAATGAAGTAAAAATGAGGAAAAATGAAAATGAGATTTAATATAAAATAAGCACCCTCGTTGGTGCTCCCGTTAGCGCTCCCGTTGTCTCTCTCGTTGCCACTCCCGTTGGCGCTTCTATTGGCGCTCCTGTTGGCGTTGTCGTTGCTGTTCTCGTTGCCGCTCCCGTGCGGCTCACAAAAAATGCAAATGAGAATTAATTATCGATTTTTTTAGGAATTTTTTTTGGAGTTTTTGCTAGTAGTATCACTTTTTTGACAATTGGTAGTGCTTAAATTAATTTCTTTTAGTAGTTTGAGTAGATTATAGAAAATAGTAAATTCTACATAATCTAATATTGATTTACTAAAGTTTATGTAGTTCCCGCTCTCGACTGTTCCTCGTTGGCGCTCTCGTTACCATTCCCGTTGGCATTTTCGTTGGTGCTTCGGTTTCCTTGCAGCTCACAAAAAGAGCAAATGATATTTAATTATCAACTTTTTAGGAAAAATTAATTTGGAATCTTTTAGCGGTATCGATTTTTTTTGACAATTGGTAGTGATTAAATTAAATGATTTTAGTAGTTTGAGTAGATTATAGTAAATAGTAAATTTTATATAATTTAATATTAATTTCATAAATTTAATTTAATTATTAATTTTTGGTAGTGGTGGAACTTTTTTTTGAGAATTAATAATGGTTAAATTAATTAGTTTTAGTAATTTAATATTTAGTGGTTAAATTAATTGGAATTTCTTCTAACGGTATTACTTTTTTACATTGATAGTGATTAAATTAATTGGTTTTAGTTGTTTGAGTAAATTGTAATAAATTTATTTAAATATTGTTTTTACAAAAACTGATTTAAAAAATGAAAAAATAATAAAAAACTGACCTGTCGTGTCAGTTACTTTTTTGCTGCCTTTTGCAGCTTTTTTTTCCTTTAATTTTTTGAGTTTTTTTTTCCGATTTTTGCGGCAGCTTTTTTTTTTGTTTTTGCTGCTTTTTTTGTGCTTTTCTGTTTTTTGAATTTTTTTTTTCTGACTTTTTCTGCAGCTTTATCAGCTGCGTTTTTGCAGCTTTTTTTGCAAAGCTGTGACTTTTTGTCTTGTAGCGGTGAAATGTCTAAAATATCAAAAAAAAAAATGGACACGTGGCAAGCTAATAGAATGACCAAAAATATGATTTTGCGAGCATATTATTTGATTATATAGAAAGTAGATTAGAAAATAATAATATACTATAGGTAAATCCTATATGTATACGCTTAAACCATTATGAGATGCCTTTTCTAAGTTAATGGCCAAAAATATCACAAACCAATGTGAATAAAAAAAACACATGAATGTTTCACATTTAGTGATGAACAAAGTCCCTCGATACATATGAATCTTCAATGTGCTTTTTTAGATTTTCAACAATAACTTGGGTAGAGTTCTCAACTTGGATAAAATCAGCGAAATACCTACGATTTCCAAAAAGATTAGTTGGATAAACACCTGAACCTAAAAGATGAACACGATTTGAGTGTTCAGCTCCATTTACTCTTCCAATAACGCCATTAGGATAAGCATTAATCTTTATCGGCTGTTGCCTGCACGTTCTTGATCTTCAGTTTAGCTCTTTGAAATCATTTCCTATTAGGAAAAAATAATCATTAATATTTAATAAATGTCTCACATAAAAACTAAACTTCATCATAAACTAAAATATTATACCATTTGGAAAACCACATAAATGGCAACATAAGGAGGATATGCAGCTTTAAAATATCCACTTGAAATGCATAATCTTAATGACAACAGTAATATAATTGTATTAAAATACAAGTGGATGTAAGAATTCTGTGAGCAAGAGTGTGCACACATCCCCTCTCTTTCCACTAGACACCTACATTGAGTTAATCTCATTTTCAACACAACTTTTGTCAATGTTTGTGTCTTCTATGATACTGGAGCAGAAAAGACAATCTTTTTTTTTTAAAGCAAAAATTAATCAATGCATTAATGAATGCAGCTGAAGGCTAAAAGGGTTATAGAAGAGGGTGAGGTACTGGTAATTCCCAAGGAAGAAGCAGAGGAAATAGGGAAGTTTGCATATATTGTGGTAAAGTAAGCCAACAATAGGGACATCAAGCCATCTATCACACCAGAAATTGATATTATTACCATATCCAACATTCTAACAAATAAACTCCAGAGCAAAAGAAAATTGCTTTAATGCAGGGACAAATGAAAACCTAATTAGTGACAGGTTTTTTATGCTTAAGGAACCTAGACTGAAGAAAACAAAACCATTGAATATAACCAACAAATTTACCAGATTGAAGAATAATAGAAATCCAAGCAACATATTTCTCAGAAAAACCAAAGCTTTTAAGGGCATTTAACAAATAATTCTAGTTCTGTTGAATTTGTTACGAAGTATGCTATATCAAATTGGATAGTAGACTTCACAGTCCATATCTATCATATTGTCGATTGTTCCTTGGTGTGTTTCTTACAAGAAGATTTAGCCTATATCACTGAAGTTATGTTGAAGTTCAGTAATGATTTCCTGATAGTTTCACACTCCATATCAATTCATGTCATGGTATAAGATATACTTAGGGCTATGGCTTTTCCTTCTCCATTCACATAGTTTTCATCCATCTTTAGTAAAGTTGTCAATTTAACTTCACTTCGACATACAGACCTTCCTAATTTTAGCTCATAACATTATAAATAAAATACAACCAATTATCATATATTAAAACTTATCTTACTATAAGATAGAAATTCTTTAAAACAACATACCATCTAACAAGCCCTTCTTGCATTGCTCTTACTACCACTAGCACGTGAGACTTTAAGCTCCCACGATTTGTTGTATTTTGCTGACTTTGTTTCTACAACTTTGAATTACGATAGTTAATATGTCTCCAAAGTTCTCACTTTATTTCAAACCAGAAAAGGAAAAAATAAGACAAGTTTATGTAAAATACTTATACCTTGATCTGGTGTGTTTTATAGTAATGCACAAATGCAGTCCACTCAACAGAATTAACACCTGGAGGAGGATTGACAAGTATTTTGTCTTTACTTTTTTCAGGGTAGAAGTATTTGCACCTTAACTTATATTTATGGGCTTTCCAACTTTCTCCTAATGCACTCCTCACCCATTTAATTACAGCATCATAATCAAACTCAAAATGATCATTGAAATATTATATTTATAGGTCAATATTCAATTATAAAAGTCACAAAAGAAGAATAAAAGTGTAAGGAGTTTATATAGTAACCTCAATACACTTCCATTGACAAATATTCAACTATCAAATGTCGCGCCAATCGCGGCAGTGAAACACAGAGACAAGGTCAGAAGATGATATTTGCCTCTGATACCATGTCAAATGCTCCCGCCGTGCCGGAGAGGAATGAGAATATATTACTACAACATACAAAAAGTGAATCGAAACGCAAGCGGAAATAATTTGAAGAAAAGCATACAAAAGACTTGCAATGATATGACACCTTACAATAATAAGGTAAAATAGATATATTTTCAAATTAACATTTGTTTGCACAATTAATTAAAAGGCAACATTCCTTAGAAAGGATGTTGTGGGGTGCCAATACCTTCTCCACACATAATCGACTCCCGAACCTGAATCTGGTCCGTAAAGACCCTTATCCAACCCAAAGAAGTTTATAACTTTTGCGCTTAAACTAAACTTTGGTGGCGGCTTCATTGAACTTGGAAGAATCCTTTCCCAGTTTTTTCCGTCGCTATACTTGTGAATGAGGAATTAATCTTTTGTGAATCAAGAACAAATTTCAGTTTGCAAATTATATTTATTAGGCCGGACAAATGAAGAATTGATTTTATCTCCATTAATTGTAATTATTAATTATAATTATCTGCAGGTAGAAAGGAAATCAAGCCAATTTGCCGGGATCGAGCCACCAAACGTAACCGTCAAATCCAAAGTTTTCCCTTTTTTTCTTCTAGTCGTGCCGAAGAGGAATGTGAATGGATTACTACAACATACTAAAAGTGAATCAAAATGCAAGCAAAGATAATTTGAAGAAAGCATACAAAAGACTTGTAATGATATGGCACCCCGATAAAAATCTCGTTAACAAAAGCGAAGCAGAAGAGAAATTCAAAAGAATTTCTGAAGCTTACGACATTTTAAAAGATCCACAAAAGCGTTAGATCTACAATCTCTATGGTAAAGAAGCACTTAAGTCCGGTCAATTTCCACGACTACATTCCTATTCTACTTCTGCTTCCCCTTCTTTTTCATCTCCATGCGCTTACCTACTAACAGATGTAATTACTAACATACACGTAGGAGCAGTTAAGATGAAGAAGTAGAAGTGAAAGTAGAAGAGGGATATGGTCGAGGAAATTGACCATACTTAAGTGCTTTTTCACCGTAAAGATTGCAGATCTGACGTTTTTTGTAGATCTTTTAAAACGTCGTAAGCTTCAAAAATTATTTTGAATTTCGCTTCTGCTTCGCTGTTGTTAATGGGATTTTTGTCAGGGTGTCATATCATTGCAAGTCTTTTGTATGCTTTCTTCAAATTATCTTCGTTTGTATTTTGATTAACTTTTAGTATGTTGTAGTAATTCAATCACATTCATCTTCGGCACGACAGTGGAAGTAAAAAGGGAAAATCGTTGAATTTGACTGTTACGTTAGGTGGCTCGATCTTGGGGAATTGGCAAATTGGCTTGATTGCCTTTCTACTTTGCGTTTGCTTCTATACAGAAGAATTGCAAATTTGCAGGTATTATAACTATTATAACTAATAAATAAAATTAATAGAGATCAAATCAATTTTTGATTTGTCCAGCCTAAATTAGGAAAACTAATAAATATAATTGCATCGCTGATTTAATTCCAGAGTCACAAAGATTTATTCTTGATTAACAAGTGTAGCGACTGAAAAATCAAAAGATTCGAAGTTCAACGATGTTGCCACCAAAGTTTAGTTTTAAAGGGTCTTTACAAATTAGATCCAGGAGTCGATTATGTGTGGGGGATGTATTGACACCCCACACCATCCTTCGTAAAGAAGGTTACATTTTAATTGCACAAATGTTAATTTGAAAATATATCTATTTACCCTGTCATTAAAAAAATGAACGAAAATGAATTAGAAATATCTATTTACTTTTTGTGATCTATTGAGAACAAAAATGGGGGTAATTTAGAAAACACTTAAAAAAGACTTTTTATTAGTGCAATTTACAAATGTGAACTCCCATCTATTCCTACGTATCTCTTGATAGAGAATCAAATGACACCACATAGTCATTGGGTAGAAAATATTTGTGTGTTGACATTTTTTATTCGTTATTAAAAAAATGATTTTTGACAACTAAAAACAAAAACGAGGTGGGTTATGAAACAGAGAGATAAAGGGGTGCAATTAGTTACATGCTATGTTTCAAGGGACCAAAACGTGTAGAAATAGAGGCCCGCCAAGTTTGTAAAAAGAACCAAAGTCCATATTCTAAACAAAGGGGTACCGTACCGGCGAATGAGTGGGTGAAAAAATCAATGGGGTTTAGGGAAGGTATATTGCGGTGACTTTTAACAGCAGCAACGTGACTTTTTGTTCTGTTCGCGGTGAAGGTATGTTGCAGTGACTTTTAACAGCAGCAACGTGACTTTTGTTCTGTTCGTTTTTCCCTTTTATACCAGATGGAATAGAAACCTTCCTAGAGAGATGGCTACGAGCTTCATCATTACTAGTTCTACAGACTAAAAAAGAATTGTTTAAAACTGAAACGTGAAGATATAATGTGCTCATATAAAAATAGACACAATTAAATGAACTTGCTTATTGGAGAAACAAGTCTGTTATAATTTTTTATGATTGTGCATTGAATAGGCAAGTTCATTTAATTGTGTCTATTTTTATATGAGCACATTATATCTTCACTGTTTTAGTTTTAAACAATTCTTTTTTACTCTGTAGGACTAGGAATGATGAAGCTCGTAGGCCTCTCTCTAGAAATGTCTCTCTAGAAATGTTTCAATTCCATCTTCAAAGAGTGGTATAAAAGGGAAAAAACGAACAGAACAAAAGTCACGTTGCTGCGGTTAAAAGTCACTGCAACATACCTTTACCGCGAACAGAACAAAAAGTCACGTTGCTGCTGTTAAAAGTCACTGCAATATACCTTCCCTAAACCCCATTGATTTTTTCACCCACTCATTCGCCGGTACGGTACCCTTTGTTTAGAATATAGACTTTGGTTCTTTTTATAAACTTGGTGGGCCTTTATTTCTACACGTTTTGGTCCCTTGAAACATAGCATATAACTAATTGCACCCCTTTATCTCTCTGTTTCATAACCCACTTCGTTTTTGTCTTTACTCGTCAAAAATCATTTTTTTAATAACAAATAGAAAATGTCAAACACACAAATATTTTCTACCTAATGACTATGTGTCATTTGATTCTCTATCAAGAGAAACATATGAATAGATGGGAGCTCACATTTGTCAATTGTACTAATAATTAAATAAAGGAGTGGTATAAAAGGGAGTCAAGGAAGGTTTTAGAGAGGGAGAGAGACAGAGGCAGAAACATAAAATTCAGAGAGAGAAGAAACGACACGGCTCTATGACCGTGTCACGACGACAGTAAGCTGGTGGCGGGGCAACCGGACACGGCGAACCGAGGGTGTTGCAAGCGGCAGTAAGTGATGGTTAAACGCAAACAGAGGGAGGCCGTCGCGGAGGGGTAGACTGCGTTCGCCGGTGGCGATCACTGTCAGTGTTGGTCGGAAAAATCAGGTTCTCGATTTTTTTACTGCTATTTTCTTACTATTTTGATTATTTGTTTCTTCCATTCTCAAACCTCTTCTATTGATTCTCCATTTCTTATTAGATCCATACTTACACTGTTATTATTTAAAAAAGAAAGATTGGTACCTGTTTGCCATTTTTGTAAAAAACGTGTTCTTCCCTTTTTTTTATATACAGGTTGCCACTTATTCAAACATATCAGACTATGAGTTATGATACATCATCATCCATGTTTAGGGCACACAAAAAAAACATTAAGCATATATGGATTTAAGAACTAATAACAGATTAAGCATATATTTCTACATTTTTTAGAACTAATAACACGTAAAAGCCAACCTGGTTTCCAAGTTTCTGACTTTCTTCTTTTCTGTTTGCTCACTGCTTTTACAGCTACTGTGTGGCTCCTTCTGTTTCCGAATAACCCGGCTTCCTTTGCTTCAGATTTTCAACTCAGTGTTTTAGGTGATTAGGGCTTCGATGTGAACCACTAATCTTTGAGGTGAATTCTGATTTTTCTGTCTCTTTGCTGTTAATTTGGTTGGGTATTTATAAGGAATTTTTAGGGTTTAGAATTAAGTGTGATTCTTGCTAATTGATACTGATTATCAATCAGTCTTCCTAATTTGATCTGACCTGGATTTTATTTCCATATATGCTAGGTTAAGTGTTTGGATGGAAGAGAGGGATGGAGCTGTTGGGCGCATCTCTCAAGCTCTAGAAGCCTTCCTTTTTTTAATTTTAAATTTTGTACCATATTTTAAATTTGTAATTTTTGCATTTTCTTTTATTTTTATTGATAAGCAAAAGTTAGTGTGGGTGGGGGAATGTTAGTTTCCGGGGATTGAACCCTGACCTCCTTCTTACAACTCTTTTATGTCTCTTAGCTCGCCAACTGAACCACTTTCCTGGGACTTTGTAAATATATTTATTTTGTAATTTTCTTTTTTTATTATTTGTGTAATCTGATTACTAATTTTTAGAATGAATTTTAATTTGATTTATTGTTTTTTTGGTCAAATAGGTGATTCAAGGAAAAGAAAATCTAAAAGTAGGGCCAAACCCAATGTATTAAACATGGGTCTAAACAACCAAATTTGTATCTAAACAACCCAAAATAAAAACAAAAATGTAAAGGGTTTTTTTTCTACCCACACCCTATAAGGCTATACCTCCACAAAAATTGAAAACCCAAAAATTGAGTCCAACGGATTTATCTCTTATTAGATAAATTCGCTTTGAAAAATTTCAAAGCGGATTTATCTCATAGGAGATAAATCCGTTTTGAAAAAATGCAAAGCGGATGTATCTAACAGGTAAATCCATTTGAACTTAAATTTTTTGGGGTATTTCGGGTTTTCAAATTTTGTGGGGGTAGACTCTTAAATGGCGGGGTAGAAAAAAAACCCAAATGTAAAATTGTGTGGGATAGGCCCAAAGTAACACTAATAGAGCATGACCTGTGGTAAATACTAAATAATCAACAACCAATGTATTATGTAGCTCACAAAGTGGGACAATTTGGATTTCAACTAAACAATAAGCCTTTAAAATTGAAGAGCCATATGGCTTAGAGCATAAACAGTACTAAGAGCAACAAATATAACTAATAGAATAACTAAGCAAGGAAGATTACACCATTCATGAAAACATACTAGAATAACCAACTTCCAGAAAAGTTGCGAGTCATCATTTGAAAGTTTCAAATTCTTTTTTTTTTTACAATGAAAGTTTCGAAATCTATCAGCATAGAAAGACTAATAATATTAAGAATAAAATGCCATAAATAAAGTGAATTTGCAGAGGTTTACCTGAAAGTGTTGAAATATAGTTAAGGTATAACCGAAAATGAAAATTGAACCTTGGAAGCTCACGGAATAGAGTAAAAACCACAATGTTTGGGTTACTAAAGAGTGCATATATGGGAGGTAGAACCTGAGTAGAAGAATGATTAGAAGCTAGAAAATAAAAGTGATGTTAGCTCAAAACCTAAAATAGTAATCCATCTCAAACAAATTAAGGATGTATATTAATACATCAAGTAAGCACAATGTTTACACATACTTTCTGCATTAGGTCATACAAATCAGCTTCTTTGTCCTTCATATCAGTCGTTTCTGCAGTTATGAAGCAGAACAAAATTGATAAACTTGCTGTGTCAAAATGAAAAGGAAGAACAACAACAAAATTTGGCTAATCAAATGCATAATCAGTTTCTTGTCATGCATATAGCTCCATATAAAACACAAAAAAGATTTTTGATAATGTCTCAGTTTTTTAAAAGATGTATCATACCCCCACAAATTGGTCAAGCTTGCACTTGTTCCATGACTATCCCAAGTAACTTGCTGATAAAACTCAATTGTTGGAAACAACAAGGATATATCCTTTGCTACCACAAACATCTGCACTGCTGACTGGAGTCTATTCAACTCTAAATATGTTATGTGAGTTAATAGACATCAACACGATGTTCTTTTATTTCAGCCTTACCATCAGCAAGTATTTCACCAAGTCATGATAAACATGGGCATTTTCAACACCATGGATAACATCCAAAAATTGTGTGGTCAAGCTCAAATTCTAGGAAATGCAATCTCAAATTAAACATAAACAATAATAAAATCTGTCATTTTTCATAATATTATTACAAAACTCGTGAATGAATTCACTAAGAAGCAACATCAACATAATTAAAATATTTACTTTTATTGTGGAAAAATTTAATAAAAATGTGCATTACATACAAAGGTGACCTTGTTTTTTATACTCTCAATAGTGGGCAAATCTTTTCGAAAAAATAGGAAACTTAAAGTCACTAGAATCTTTTTTTTTTTGACAAAAGGCACTTAGTGTATTTCATTAATAATCAAATCCGAGATACATGTAGGGACATCATAATAATCTTGAGGACTAGCTGACAACAAGGCCACCCCGTAAGGGTATGAGCAACCTTGTTAGTACTCCTCATAGCAAACTCAACATGAGAGTTATAATTAAAAGCAGAAAATAAATTCTTACAAACTTGGACAAAAGACCCAACCTCAAAAATATTCCAGTGGTAACTCAATGCATTCACTTGAATATGTCGATATCTCAGGCAATCATTTACCAGGCAAGATTCTGAAATCCATTTTGAATATGTGCACGTTACGATCATTTTCAGCACCTGATAATCAATTAAGTGGAGAGCTTTCAAGTTTTATTCATAACAACTATTCCAAATGCATTGGAAATGTATCCTTGTTAGAAGAACTATCTTTATCAAGAAATCAGATTTCTGGCATGTTACCTGACCTTTCAGTCTTTCCATATTTGAAAGAATTAATGCTTGATGGGAATCAATAAGTTAAAGGGTGAGTTGCCTAATTGTTGGAATAATATGAACTCACTGAAGTTTGTTGACTTGAGCAATAACATGTTGTCAGGAAAAATTCCCTCCTCAATAGGTGCCCTTGCAAATGTAAAGGCTTTAATTTTAAGAAATAATAGTTTGACAGGAAAACTACCTTCCTCCTTGAATAATTGCTCCAACTTGGCTTGGTTGGACCTTGGTGAAAATAAGTTCTATGGTCCAATACCTTTATGGATTGGAGAGAGCTTACAACAATTGGTAATCTTAAGCCTTCGATCCAACAATTTCTATGGAAGTCTACCTTCAAATCTATGTTTTTTGAGAGAACTTCAAGTGTTGGATTTGTCCCTAAATAACATATCAGGAAGTATCCCATATTGTGTAAATAATTTTGCTTCAATGACTGAGGACACCATGAGTTCAACTCAGTTAGTGGATCGTTGGTATATAAGCAACAAAACATCTACTATTGCTCGATATAATTTCTACCTATTTTTGATGTGGAAAGGTGTAGATCATGGCATTAAAAATGCTGATTTGTTTTTGAAAAGCATTGACCTCTCAAGCAATAATCTTACAGGAGAAATGCCAACAGAATTTGAGTCCTTGTTTGGATTGGTTTCCTTAAATTTGTCAAGGAACAGACTCAGTGGAGAAATCTTTTCAAAACTAGAATTTCTCGATCTGTCGAGAAATTTTCTTTCGGGCATAATACCTTCTAGTCTAGCTCACATTGATCGTCTTTCTATGTTGGATTTGTCATACAATCATCTCTATGGAAAAATTCCAATTGGAACACAGTTGCAAATTGAGCTTTGACACTTCAAGTTTTGAAGGAAATTGCAATCTTTGTGGAGAGCCACTTGATAGAAAATGTCCAGGAGAAGAGCCACAAGAGCGTCAAAAACCATTAGTACATGTAGGAGATGATAGTTCAGGGTTTTTGGAAGCATTATACATATGGGTATAGGATTCTTCACCGGATTTTGGGGTTTCATAGGCTCTATATTGTTACTGCCATATTGGAGGGAAATCTACTCCAAGTTCTTGAACACTTTAATAGCCAAAATCTTCATGTGTTTCAAGCAGTGATTGAGGCAAATTGCTGTAAAATGGATAAATGGTGAAGAGGTACTTCTGTTCTTTCATATTTTTGTTTTCTTTTTTAATTGATTTAACTGAGTCATGATGAGTAAATGTTTTTTGGGTCCGAAAATGGAAGAATAACTAACGATGTGCATGGAAGGGTTGTGTATTGATATTGGAAATATAAAACCATTTAGAACATGAGAATGCAGTTCTAGTTTTGGGATTTGTTCACATTAGCATTATCTGAAAGTTCATTTACATTTTACTTACCAGTTACCACTGTATTATGTATGTTTTTAATATTCAACAAAAGCACTTATGTATTCTGGATTCTGCCACATTGTCTTTAGACGGAGATGTTGTTGTCAAGCACAAGTTATAAAAGTTACACTGCAACTAAAGATGCATTATATATGCATACTCTTCATTTCAATTTGACAGTAGAACGAACATGTTTATTTTATATATAGTTCAATAAGCTGCCTTGTTAACAGTTTGGAGGTCGCCAATTTTGTTTTATCCTTTAATAAATATGACCCAATGATAATTCTTTTTCAATTGTTCATGAACTTGGATCTAAATTAAGGTGTATTTTCTATCCCATCTGTGTCTTAATAAGCAAGCAAGCACCAATGATAAGATTCCTCTCAATTGTATTTATTTTCAATTTTTCATCCCAAACAAACAACAACCAAAAGCAAACCACTAATTTATCCTTAGTCCATCTGCACAGAGAGCAAAGACCGGGACATTGGGGATTAACTCATGAATTCTACAAGGAATATTCAAACTAAAACTATCATTGACAAGAATGTCAGCACATCTATTTGCCTCTCTCTATGCACGTGTTCCAAGTGACTTCATATCGGCTAGTATGCACATCAATGATGGCTTTCAAAATGAGTGAGTGCATGAAGAGTGTAATCTTGCTCCCTCAACAAATTGATGGTATTTCAAGAATATGATTCCACAATAATGTTACGATATCCCCAACCCCACGCAAGGAAGAACATGGGTCAGGCTTACTAAACTTATTGATTAATAAGCTAAGGGACCAAAATATTTCATTTTGATTCACATATGTTGGTAATTTAAATGTTTTTAATTCTTCCTACCGTGTATTGATTGGAAACACTTGAACATAGGGCGACTAGGGACAACCATATATAATTGTGTAAATGTGACAACCATATATAATTGTGTAAATGTGAAATGAATTGAAATTTCAGAGTGCTTTGATTTTTTTTTTAAGCAAAGTGGTTAGAAATTAGTGTGTTAGTAGTTAGAGGGGAGGGGGGAGCGGGGTTCGAACCCCGTACGCCTACATTTTCACCAACGATGTCTCTTTCACTCAATCACATGAGCTACCCTTTTGGGACTTAGAGTGCTTTGATTGATTTTTGGCAAAGCCATCTAAAAAGGGTATGGACCTAATTACCTATTCAAACCTCCCATTTTTTCGTATATAAAAAGAGTATTGGTATTTAGTATGAGATAATTTATTTATTTTTTGGGATTTGGATTCCCACAAGTTTTCTTCACGGAAAGTTACCCTGTTCCAAATACTACTATGGAGTATTAAATGTGGGACATCTCTCCTAGAGGGCGGCAATTCGAACACGAATTCGCTACACTGTAGGAGGTTAGTCTCTTCTGCTTAACTCGATCCTCATCAATTGCACAAAATAGTTTTAAACTACACATGAGAACGTAGATTGTGTTGTGTTCTTAAAAACCTTATCTTAAAATTTGAAGGGGCACAAGGAGGTTTCCACGTTTTACGAAGAATCTCCATGTCTTCCATTTTCATTGTTAAACTTAATTCGTACTAGTTTTTTTGAATGGTAAAGAATATGGTAGCATGACACCCATTTGATGTTTCTTACTAGTGATAAGTATTTTCAAAGAAAAAACTCCGTTTTCTTGCCCCACCATTTCCATTATAGACCTTTACACGTAAGTTAAATGTAGGATGTGGTTATATAGGCTTGATGTAATAATGTCATTGTGTCAAATTTAGAATGTACTAAGTAAGGAAGAAGCTATGTTTTATGTTATTATTATTGTTGACCAATGAGTAAGACAACAAGAGGCAAAGACTGCCAACCATTTGTTCTCTTTATAAACTAGTACTTGTAGTATCAACAAAAGAAATGGGATCATCATGTTAGGAATGTTGCAAGCACACTCAGCTCGGCCCCTCCTCATTACAAAGCTCAGCTTTTGCTTTTTTCTTTTCTTTTTGGTCAGAGAAGAAATGCATTCCTTCAATGAGTTATGAGGGTCACACAATGTTTTTTTTCTTTCAAATATGCAATATTTCATTGAACACGAGCAAAGACTACCGAAACATTACACAAAATGTCACTAGCTTACACAGAAGCATCATCAAGTCCTCAAAGGGGCGAATACACAGTATGTGTGGGTACCAATTGAGTGTTCCAAGGCCGAAAGCCCATCGGCAAATTTTTGCCAACTTGTGAGACTTTTTGTTTGTGTACCCTTAAAAAATAAGTATTTTCTAAAATCATATTTACAATCGACATAATTTGTGTAAATGTGTTAGACAAACAAACGACATAATTTGTTTGAAAATAGACTTCTAAACAATAAAATGATAATTTTGGAAATAAACTTCAGAACGAGGTGTTGGCTATAAAAAAAAGGAGTGTATTTAGCCAAAATTTAAAATTGTTGGTAAAGTCTTAAAATTTTGGGTTGGGCCTAACTCAACCTGTAAAATTGGTTTCTATACAATGTTAAGTCATATAATATCCGATGTAGAACTTTCAACACACAGGTGGCATAATGAATTTTCCATATGTAATATCTTAACATTCGTGACCCGAGTAATATCTTAACATTTTGAGTTGAGCCTAATTCAACTTCAAAATACCAACTTAATTGTATGATACGAAATGTTTCTCACTTATAAATACTTTGGTCGCATCATATTCAACGTGGAACTCTCAACATAAAGTAGCAAGTATTTTGGTTAAAATTTGTGAGATTTTATATCTCCGTGCTAGTCCCATTGCCCCCCAAAATCCTATTTGCTATCAGAATTTTATGTATAATACTTTTACAACATGCATGCATATACGTGCCCATGAAGATGTTTTTATAGGGGGCAATCGTTTATTGGCTTTACATGAAAAGAAACTCAATTTGATAATTGAGATTACGTTAGAAACTTCTAATATTTATATTAGAAACTTCTTTTTGACTAATAAAATACTAGAAACTTCTTTTATTTTGCTTCAAATTTATATTAGAAACTTTTGTTTTTGATAAATGGAAGTTTATTGATGCCGACAAATCAAAAGGCTAGCTAAAAAATAAATACAAACATTTGTAATTTAAGATCATAGTTATCACACCTTGTACTCCGGATACCTCTCATTGAGAACAACAATATAATACTCTAAGACAGGTACACACCTAATTTCAGTTGACTCTAAAAAGATCAATCGACCTCTGATGACGTAAAAACAACGACGCCAAAGATTGTTAGACTATTTGATACCATCCACTAAGAATATTTGAAATACGACACGCCAAAACAAATAGGAGACCCACTATTGCAACACCCACGAATGCGAAGATACCTTGAATGCGACTTTGACACAATGGGATTTTTTTGAACGACTAGATTTGAAGATAGTTGAATTAAAATAAACGACACTTTGATACTTTGACGAATATAATTTTCTCCATTTTTTAAAAATCATCTATATTGGGCATTGGGTTCCCTTCCTATGTGGAGAAATGCTCAAATGTTTTAGCTCATTGTGTCTCCCTTGTTTAAGTGGATAGGGGTCAGATTAGGGTTGAAAGAGGAGATATTTTTGGGTGAGAGAATAACCACCAAAGAGAGAAAATAAGAGAGAAAGTTATTCCCGTTTTTCTCAGACCTGTTTAAGTAAACATGTGATTGCTTATTCGTTAGCCGTTGGATCGTGTTCAAATTTGGACAGCGGGTTTGTGAGACACAACTCTTGATTTTCACCTTTTGGATCATCGAAATTAGGTATGAGCAGAGAGTTATCGGCTTCGCATTGAAGAAGCGGATTTGAGTATTTTTCATCTTTTTCTTATTTGTAAGCTTAAATAAGGGTACAAGAGAGTATCAACAGGGTGTACACTATTTGCACACCCTGTTGATACTCTCTTGTACCCTTATTTAATTATAATGGAGCTATTTCTTTGGTCTAGACGACCCGTGGTTTTTATCATTGCTTTGAGGGGTTTTCACGTTAAAAATATCGGTCTTCATTGTGCATTTTATTCATTGTATTTGCTGCCATATTTATTCGGAGTGGCTCCTCATAGGTTCTTGGAAGTTTGGATAATTTGTTTTCGCTGCAAATTGCTTTGTCATTGCATTTATGTGTTTACTTGGAACGAAAAGAATATTTTAATTATTTTGACAAATTAAGGGGGTATTTACTCCACTTTAACTCATATATCTCTCTGTTCACAATCTCGATTGCCCTTAGTTTTTCCATGACTTTGAAATACATATATTCTTTTAATTCCATAATACTAGTATCCTAATTATATTATAACTAACATCTCAAACTTTAAAAATATTCTAATGAGCCCTCTTATATCTATACACGTTTGAGTCTTTTCCAGTTTAACTAATGCTTTGGATTCAAATTCATCTTTGAAAATGCAGCAGTGTTAAATCTCTTAAGGAAGAAAAATGGCAAATATTCTCTTTTTTTCTTTCTCAAAATTTATCAAACAATGTCCCATAAGCATGGCAAGTGACCGACCGAGGGTGGTCATTTAGTGTGATTGTGTTAAATCAAGTGGGGGGACCTTAATTTTGGCTTCTTGTCCCCAAAGCAATGCCTTTGGATTTGGAACCAATATTCATCTTCATTCTCTTTTTCTCTCTCACTTCTCCTTTTCATCATTCCAAGTTTTGCTTATCTTGCATCGAGATTTTACTCACTTTTCACCAACCAAAAAGCATCCGAAATCAACAAATCGGCTTTCAAGGTGATCATGTTCCTATTATTGTAATTATGTAATTATTTCCGTCAACCACTAACTCTCAAAGTAACCATGTAGCAACAGCCAAGTTGAAAATGATTAGTTTAAGGTTTTAATATACTTTTTATTTTATAAATCGGGTATCTCTGCGCAATTGCAGATACTAATCTCTCGAGTCCGGTAGGACCACAATAAACGGCAAAGCTCTCCCTCAAGAGATTTAACACTGTTGTATGCCCAATACTGGATTCAAACCCAAGACTTTGGTTAAGCTGGAAGAGACCCCTATCATCTCATCCAAGTGCTCTTGGGTAAGGTTTAAATATACTAGTTTAAGGTTTTTTGGTCGAGACCAGGGTGTTCACCGCCGAACACAGTGACTAATCCCCTCGCTGGATTGGAGGCACCTCGAAGGGTGGGACAGCTGGCCCAGGGATATAAAACTGCTCCATACCCATTCTAGTTTAAGGTTTTAATATACCATTTAAGAAAAATGATTAGTTGTCTGGATTTTATAAAAATATTATATAATTTACTTTTTAATCATTTAGATACCATTTAAGAAAAATGATTAGTGGCGGATCTTGAAACTTTATGTCGTGGGGGCGGAAAACAGTTTTGTAATTTTTAGAAAAATATTATAAACATTTATAAAATATAAAATTTCACGATAAAAAAAAAAAACAAACACTCAACTCTGAACAATTACTTGGCAAAAAATAATAGCGTATTTAGTCTTATGAGAAAAAAATGTCAATTTAGTCATCAAATTAGTCATTCTAAAATAATTTTTGAGACATTTAAGTTATTCTAAAAACTAGTTTGACTAATATTTGAATTTTAATGACCAAAGTTGTAATTTCATTTATGTGAAAACAAATAGGTCTCTGTTTTTTCTAATAAATAAGGTAGATTTGGCGAGCTAAAAGAATAATTTAGCATTCTTTAATCTTCATTTAAAAAATAATTAACTCATGGGGGAAACTACTATTTTTTCATGGGGCCAAAAGAGTTTTTATCGAGTATAACTGGCTAAAATAATTTTGTTTGGAGGGGTTAATTAACCCCACACCTTATAAGGTGTATCCGCCACTGCATATACGTAAATGTGAATCATTTAATAAATGTAAAAAAAATTATCATAGTTAATACAGACATAAATGGGAAAAATATTAAATGTTTCATTGAGAAAGTAAAACAACAATCGATTTAGGACAATTAGTTTTGAAAAAACAACAAACAAAATAGAACGAAGAGAGTAGACAATAAACTATCTGATTGAATTTGAAGTGATTAGTAGTTGAACTAATTATTCCTTATGTTCGTTTTCAGTTGTCAATTTTTAGGAGAAAACTGGTAGTATACCTGTGCATCTGCATGAGTCGCGCCGCGTGGGTTCTAATATTTTTAATAGTTTGATGACTAAGTAAATAGTTACAGTTTTCATTTAAGGGGTCGTTTAGTGGTGAGGATATGATAAGTCTATCGTATGTTCTTCCAGTTCAACATTTGTTGAGCCAGCAGGGTATGATAATTTAATCTTGTGACTCATTCTGTCCTACCTCTATAGTTAAAATTTTATCCCGACTTTGAGCTGGGTTGGAAATCAATAGGATGAGACAAGAAATAATTTATTCATTTACCCTTTAAAATATATTTTAACATATAAAAATATGAAATTTATTAAAAAAAACAAATATATATTAAAAAACAAAAATTAAAATTAAAATTGATGTTAAATTAAAAATATTACTACTTAATTTAAAAAATAACGTATGATTTTTTGATCAAGGTAATTTTGTCTTTTTGTATCATTTAAAAATTAAAAAATATATTGGAATTCAAAAAATTAGATAGCCTAGTTTCCTTGTCAAAGAGACATGGTGAATGGGGTTGTAGTGGTGAATGAGATTGTTGAGTTTGTGAAGAGAACAAAAGACGAATGTCTATTGTTTAAGGTTCCCAAAATTAATTTTTCATTCCGAATTTATGTTTTTAACATAAATCCGAATGTATTTTTTTAATTCCAGATTTATGTTAAATCCCGAAAACATAAATTCGGAAAGTTTTTTTTTTTTTTACTTTTCCAAATTTATGATTTTGTACATGATTCCGAGAATAGTGTAAATTTTGAAGGGTATTTTTGGGTTAAAGTGAAATTTGGGGATATGATGTCTAAATGGGGTATGAAAATTAAGAGCCAAAAAATTAATAGTGTCACTCATGGGATAAGGGTGGCGTCGGTATTCAGCATTTATTTGGCTACTAAAGAAGAAAATGTGTTAGTTTTATGTCTATATCGAAGTTGAAATTATCATTGCTATTTTAAATTGATAAATCTATTCAATAAACAAATTATATATAGATATTTCTTAGGACAATTTTATACTATCACTGTCCCATTTTATTTGACATTTAAAGTTTTGGTAAACTAAGGTATTCCTTATGCGCGTAATTGCAGAGATTAATTTCTCGAGATATTGAGATTTATTTAAGGGGTTGACATTTTTCACTAGATATTTTTTCACACGCATCGATCAGGGATCAGACCCTTGACCAAATGGTTAAGCAGCCCATGTATCTACCACTTGTGTTATACCATGTTGGTTAACATTTAAAGTTATGTCACACATATTAATAAAAACAAATAATAGTCGAGAACTGAGGGTATGTTTGGATACTTTAAAACGAACGAAACTGATTGGAATGGAATGGAATGGAGTGGAACGGAATGGAATGGAATGGAGTGGAACGGAATGGAGTGGAATGGAAAATCTTTTCCATTCCATTGTTTGGATGTTTTATGATGGAACGGAACAAAATTCTCATTCCATTGTTTGGAAAGAGAACGGAATTGAATGAATTATAACTTTTTATTCCACTTTTACTCTTATTTAAAAAACATCACCTTATATAATTAAAACATTTTTTATTAAAATAATCTAAATTTTAGTTTTTATAAAATATTTTCTCTTTTTTTTCATTGTCATTTTCACTCACCCATAACAGTACTACATAATGACCATTTTCAACATGTAGTTTGAACTTTATTGAATAAAATGATAATTCCAGCAATTTAAAGCAATTTTTTAACAGGTAACGTAATTAAAATAACAAATAGTACTAACTATGCCCCTAAGCTGAAGCATGGTATTACGTTTTGAACCCTTAATTAAAATAACAAATAAAAGTTGTATTTTCAACAGGTCCAACGTTTTTTTTAATTCTTTCTATTTCAGCCAAATTCCATTAAAGTTATGAATTCCATTAAAGTTATGAATAGTACTAACGATGGGGCAAGGCTTTTCAACAGGTATTGCATTTTTTTTATTCCAGCTAAATTCCCTTTACTTACGATGGAGAAGGTGCGATAGAAAAAAAACAATGGAATGAGAGGAGACTGAAGAACATTTTAGTTTTTGAGCACAGATATAAATAATAGGACATAGGGATGATTTTGTAATTTAAAAACTAGAGTTGTTGATTCCATCCCTTACCCCCCCCCCCCCCCCCAAATTGGAGGGGAGACAAAATGAGGGTTAGCAATGGAATGGGATGGAATGGATTGCATCACTTACCATTTCATTCCATCACTTTTTTAAATAACAAAAACAATGAAACATTAAAACATTCCATCTCATACCACCAATTCAAACATACCTTGAAGGTAATTATCTCAAACTATTTTAGTATATTTTTTGTTACTAACCCGAGGGTGTGGTAGAGCGGTTGGGGCTCATCCTCCATTAATCAAGTGTCGAGGGTTCGATCCTCGCTTTGGGTACGGAGCAGCTTTAAATCTCTGAGCCAGTTGTCCCACCCTTCGAGGTGCACCAGCCAAATCAAAAACAGCAACACAACTGCATATAAACCCCATAATAGTGTGACAACGATCTGAGAGAACTATGATAGCAAGCCAACAGTGACCAAAACAACACACAACAACAGAAAACCAGCGCCCATCAATATTGGTCACGCAGTTTGGTCAATCTTTGTCTACGTCTGCGATTATAGAGTAGTTCTAGTTTTGTTTTATTGCTTGAGTGAAATTAGGATTAGGGTTTCAGTGTTACAATATGTATTTATACTAGTTTGGTTCAGATTACAATAATATCCTTGAACCTTACCACCCCCAACGCACACATTTGCGTGTCAATGTCACGTCATGACGTGCTAGCTCTTCGACACACGCATTTACGTGCCAATGTCACACCATGGTAGTCCTTCAAGGCACGCTTTTGCGTGCCTATAACACTCTATGGCGTGTTAGTGCATATGAGTCATGCTCCACACCTACTTTTCTTTAACACTGCACACTTCGAGGACACATGAAGAACAAATTCCATTCCTCAATGATGCTTGCTCATTAACAGTTTTTTCCTATGAAATCAATGAATACCCCTCACGCTTTTTCCATTTTTTCTCCGCTGGAAAGGGTTCATCATATTTTCTATTTCATCCACCATATCAAGGTGGGAGGTGATAAATGCTCATAATTTTGGATAGATAATTTTTACAAGCACATCAATATCCTATAAAATAAAAAAAATCCTATAAATAATAAAATAACGAGAAAAGCTACCATATAGTAATGGAAGTGATGAAGACATGAACATAATGATTTGAAAGTTCCAAAATATTTATGAGACACAAAGCCAAACCAAAATTGTTTTCTAATCCTCAAAAGAAAAATGAGGAAGGTGCTTCCTTCAATCCAACATGTTATAAATGTGGTAAGAAAGGACACATAAAGTCAGATTGTCCTCAAAATCAAAAATATGAAAAACCAGATAGAAGTCGTCGAAAGGAATCAAAATGAAGAAGAGCGTATATCACTTGTTCAGTTAGTGGGCTACAGGACACCGAAAGAGTGCACAAAAGGAGTGCAAACAGAAAGTCCCGAGTTCAAACCCATGAAACTAACATTTCCCCACCTCCACTAATATTCACAAAAAAAATAGAATTAATACATGGTTTGTTATTGGATTTGTATCAATTTCAACAAGTGTGAGTCGGTGAATTATAAAAAGATAGTAATGAACAGTTAAGGGTTTGTTTGGGATGGTTTTGAGTTTTTTTGTTTTTAAAAGTTAAATTCAAAACCAAAACAAGTTCGTTGTAACATCACGTTGAGTTAGTTTTTTTCTTAATTTCAAAAACAGTTTTCCATCAAAATTTAAAACAAAAAAAAAATAGATTTTATAATTTCTGTTTTTGTTTTAACGCTAACATGTCACCATCAATGGTCGCCAACTACCACTCTGGCCATCGCCAAACACCACTTCAACCACTGCCGACCACCATTCTGGCCACCGTCGACCACCACTTTGACCACTGGCAACCACCACTCCGACCACTGACAATCGCCACTAACCACCACCAATTATCACTCAAACCACCGTCAACCACTAGTCTGGCCAACTTCAACCACCACTTCGACCACCGCCAATCACCACCCTGACCATCACTCCGACCACTATCGATCACCACTATGGCCACATATGATCATCAACTGACCATCACCAACTACCACTCTGACCACCACCAGTCACTACTTCAACCACCACTTTGACCACCGTTAACCACCACCAACAAGAACTACCTCTCTAACCACTACACCAGCCACTGGAAATCACCACTCTAACCCTCGCTAGTCACCACCACTGACCAGCAATGGTCAACACCATTGACTGCCACTTCAACGACCACCACCAATTCACTTTGATAGGCGTCAATCGACAACTGCTACTTTCAACCACTATTATTAAAGTTATCACATCAATACATTATATAATCATAATTTTATAATTCTTTTTCAGACCTAATTATTATTTTGATTAGATAAGTTCATGACGAAAATTTATGTTTATGTCTAAACTGATTTTGATTTTTGAAAGTTTGTTAACTCAAAATTGAATCTAGTTTTGGTTTTTGAAATTTTTAAAACTCAAAACACAAAATAGTTTTGATTTTTAAAAATTTCAAAACAGAAAATAGAAAACCACCCTGAATAGACCTTAGATTCTTAGGAGAAAATTATCAATCCAAATTAAGTAACTAGGGATCAAATCCTCTTACATCCACCCGTTTGTTACAAATAGTAAATCACATAAGTTTGTTTTAAAAGAATTTTGGAAAGAGATAGACACAAAGTTACAAAAATTAGAAGTGAGAGTTAGAGAATGAGATGTTCCCTACTCTCTACCCAAAATCCTACAATAATATGTCAGAAAAATGAGAGAAAAAATACTTTGTAATTTTATAGAATTTTAGTTCAAATGTAAACTAAGTCTAAACTTTTAATTGTTGAATTTAGTCTCGAACTAATCTCAAGGTGGTTAGATGGTTTATGTGTTTGGATTCTCTTCTTCCACACTCCCTACACCTCCCTCCTTCCTCTCTATCTCTCTATTAGTTTCACTCCCTCTCATCATTTACTTATAATTTTCTAATAATGAGAGAGAGTGAAGTTAAGAGAGAGATAGAGAGGAAGGAGGGAGATGTAAGGGGTGTGGAAGGAGATGCCATATCCATGTTTTATAGTTAGGATGAACACCAAAATCCAAAATGCAACTCAAGTACCCTTTTGCCATTCTCCCATTATTACAACCTTAACCGAGCTTTCACATTCAATAACCTGCCCTGCCCCCCCCCTCAAATTACTAAACCATCCTTCTCACTTACGTGCCTCTTTCCCAAGCATAAAATAAAATAAAATCATTATAATTAATTAATTATTAATATTTTTATTTAAAAGAACAAGAGTTGTGTGTCCTTCTCATTTCTTTTCAATCTTTTCAGGAGAGTTTCTGCTTTTCGCCTTTTTCCGTATTAAACTTAATACTTTTTTAATACAAATTATTTTACTTATTTATTTATCTTTTATTTTTTCTTCAGTCATTCATTCTTTCTTTCTTCTTCTTTTTGACTAGTTGTACTTTTTACAGGCTCCGATTCTCTCTCTCACTAAATTCTCTCTCTTTCTCTCTCCGCTTCGGAGACGCCGCCGGGACCCACATTCGTCGCCGGAAATTCCTTCCACCGCCGAGAAACACCTTGTTCCTTCTCTCTCAACCAAACCGCTTCGACCGTTTCGTGAAGAATCGTGTTTTTTGTTTCTTCTCACGGTCCAAGTCGCTGCATGAGTTGAAAAAACGGCGCCTTTGACTTGGAATTGTCAATGAGGTTACTGGATTTCTGGTTTTCGTGAAGAGGAACAGATCCAAAAACGTTTTTGGCATTCTAGAGCGTCAATAAAAAGTGGGTTTTGATTTTCAGTGATAGAAGTTGAGTTTGAGGTTTATGATGTACGGAACTCTAAGAAGCAATCGCAGAGGATGGTGGAGTTTCTGTGAATCTTTCACATGGAATGGCAGATCTTGTTAGCTTTAGGAATGCCGACCGTGACATCGACCAGGTGGTTCCCTAGCTTTTTTTTTTAGTTTTGATTTTCGAGTTAAATTTTGATTCTTTGTTTTGGTTTCTGGTTTAATTCTAAATTTATTGTAGTTGTTGAAGTTTTTGTTGTTATGGTTATGATGATCAAGTGCTTTGTGTGTCAGTGTTTCGTTGTTTGAACTAACTGGGAAATTTGAGGGAAGTGAATACATGTGGGTGAAGTGATGAGATAGCAAGTATATTTATGTGTTGAGTTTATTTTGTTTTGGTATGGCGAAATTAGGATATGAATTTTGATTAAAAATTTCATCTTGTTCTTGTTTTGAAGTGGGGGACCTTGAGCCTTCTAAGAGGTGCTGTTGGTTGAACTTAAATGAGGTTAAGATGGTAAAATGAATTGTTGCTTTATCAATTGCCTTGTAATGGGTGTACCAAAAAGAAAATACATGGCATGTTTGTTTGTTTGTGTTTAAATGTGATGGTGATGGACTGTGATGTTAATGTGACTGTCATGGTTTAAATTGTTAACAGCTATGCCAAATCTATAAGAGGGTAGATTTCTTTTGATGCCTTCTATAAATGATGCAGCACCTTATGTTTTATAAAAATGTCTTGGATTGTTTGATGCGGGATGTTGAATTTTACATACATTTTTTTATATTGGTTGTAATGAATGACTAGATGGAAGATTAGTTAATTAGCCTTTCCCTAGTGAATTTGAGCCTGCCATTAATGTTGGTTACTTGGACAATAATGATTGTGTTTCCAGAGATGTCTCTGGCGGTCTGGCCCGTAAATCATTTTCCACCCTCTTTGCCTGCTGTATTTCTTATATTAATAGTTATTTGTGTGTTTAATGCTTCTTATGGTTTACCATGTTTTTTCATTCTGCAGGCATTGATTGCTTTGAAAAGGGGTGCCCAACTGCTTAAATATGGTCGTAAGGGAAAACCTAAGTGTTGTCCATTTAGACTTTCCAACGTAAGTTAAATGAAATCCTTTTCAGGAAAGTGTTAGTGGATTCTCTTTATCTCTTACCTAACTAACTGTAGGTCCTTTTGCATCTTAGCTGATGTTATATGAATGTATGGTATGGAAAGTCTTTTAATTCAGTTTTCAATGCTTATTCCCGCTCTTTTATTACACAGCAAACTTAATTTTATGTGCCTTCTTAGTGAAATGTACTATTTAAAATCATTAGAAAAACAAAGCTCTGAATGGTTTATTGCTTCTTTTAACGATAGCATAATTGATGCATGTAACATTGTAGCTGTTCTCACATAGCACATTAAGATTATTGTTCTACAGTTGTACTAATGATATCAAATGCATTTGAAGTTTGACTTCTGTTAGCGGATCATTCTATCTCCTCTTCGATTAAAGTTTGTTATACTGTGTGTCCTTCGTGCTTCCAAGTCCTGAATTTCATAAGCTGGGAAGGACTATTAAGTTCTGATCTCTGACTTACTTTAAACTATTGCCTGCACAATCCACTACCAGTCTTTTCGAACCCGTTTCATTTCCTTTTTATTTTTATTTTTTTTGGGTACAGTCTATCCTTGTTTAATACATTGGAGTTGGCTACCACTTGATTCATTTTATTGTCATTGGCGTGTCACAAAGAAAGTACACTTGATGCATTTTATTTTCATTATTTTACTCTTACTATTGTTGGAAAGTATCATCTATTTAGGGAGAGTATTTTTTATTCGGTTAGATTCTTATTTCCTAATTTCTTCTCTTGTAAATATTCATAGGTTAATAGGTAAATCTTGTGTGTGTGTGTGTGTGTATGAAAGATTATACTGAGGTTTTCCTCAAGCATTTCAATAGAGTAGTTTTCTCATCTTAAGAACTGTGACTATTTATTATTTTGTGATTTAGCAAAGATTTTTTCAGTATCTTGAGTATTGTATGATGCAGTTTATTGGTTTGATTTCACAGTTCGGGTTCAGTATGATCAGTTGAGGCATAGTAGTGATCAATGTTTTGTTGAAAATTTTTTAAAAAATCTTTTAAGATTTGGGTTGGATTTACTGACTCGCTACCCAAGCGGAGCATAACTTCCTCCCTTTGGTGCTAACAAGTAGTGATTTTTTAGTTTTTTGCTGGGAACTTATGCTTCTTAATTTGTTGTATCCTTTGATGGTCTTATTCATGATTGGTAAGAATGCTTTGTTTCCTTTGGTTCATTGGTTGTAGACTATAAACTTTACAGTCAAGTATGCCGTAAGCCAGACTTGGATTTTGACCCTCGATTGAGTTTGTTTCTAACTGCATTCATTGGGATACTATGAAAACCACAGGATAAATTGACATTAATCTGGATTTCAAGCAGTGGAGAAAGAAGGTTGAAACTATCGTCTGTCTCAAAAATTATTCCTGGACAAAGAACTGTAAGATTTCTACACTACTATTTTATATCCTTCCAATGCATTAACTTGCAATTTCAGTGACTCTAAAATTTTTTCTGCAAACTGTTCATTCTTTGTTGTTTGATTATCTTTTCTTGTTCTCTGACAGGCTGTTTTCCAACGATATCTGTGTCCTGAGAAGGATTATTTGTCTTTTTCACTTATTTATAACAACGGGAAGCGATCCCTTGATTTGGTTGGTGCTAAAATCTGGAATTTCATCAGTAACTATGTCATTGTTTTGTTTCTTTATTCTGCATTTTCCATTATTACAAATATTTCTTTTTGGTTGTTTTTCAGATTTGCAAGGATAAAGTTGAGGCTGAAGTGTGGATTACTGGTCTCCAGGCATTGATATCTTCTGGTCAACGTGGACGGTCCAAAATCGATGGATGGTGTGATGAAGGCCTATATCTTGATGTAAAAACACCTACTTGTTGTCTTGTAATTAATACATTTTATTTGTATTATATTTTTTGTACTGTGATTTGTAGACCGGAAAATATGATAGATCTTACTCTTGAGCCAGTAATGGCATGTTTCATTATTTTCCTTGAAATAAATATTTTGCTTCTCCAAAGCGTCTATTTAACCTGATACCTGTTGGCTGTGTAGTTGTTTGAATGATAAAATACCTGGAATGTTACTTATAATTCTTTCTGGCTCAATTATTTTCAGGATAGTAGAGACTTAACTTCAAATAGTCCTAGTGAAAGTTCAGTCCGTGCTTCTCGAGACATCTGTTCTCCTGACGTTTCTGCCAGTGTGCCAAACACTTTTCCAGAGTCCTTTCAGCCTGAGATTACCTTAAATTTTGAATCGTCGCATGCTCCACCAAACCCATCCAATATGCAAGTGAAAGGATCTAGTTCAGATATTTTTCGTGTTAGTGTTTCAAGTGCCCCCAGCACATCCAGTCATGGGTCTGCACCAGATGATTATGATGCTCTTGGGGATGTATACATATGGGGGGAGGTTCTCTGTGAGAATGTTGTGAAAGTTGGGACTGATAAAAACGTCAGTTATTTTAGCCCGAAGGCCGATATACTCCTCCCCAAGCCCCTGGAATCCAATGTGGTTTTAGATGTACTTCAAATAGCATGTGGTGTTAAACATGCTGCTCTAGTCACAAGGCAAGGTGAACTTTTTACATGGGGTGAAGAATCTGGAGGGCGCCTTGGCCATGGTGTTGGGAAGAATGTGGTTCAACCTTGTCTAGTTGAAGCATTAGCTTCTTCAACTGTTGATTTTGTTGCCTGTGGGGAGTTCCATACCTGTGCCGTTACAATGACTGGGGAACTATATACATGGGGTGACGGCACTCACAATGCTGGGATTCTCGGTCATGGGACTTATGTTAGTCATTGGATACCAAAGAGAATTGCAGGTCCACTTGAAGGGCTTCAGGTTGCTATCGTCACTTGTGGTCCATGGCATACAGCTTTGATAAGTTCAACTGGACAGCTCTTTACATTTGGCGATGGAACATTTGGTGTCCTGGGCCATGGAGATAGAGAGAGTGTTTCATATCCTAGAGAAGTAGATTCCTTATCTGGGTTGAGGACAGTAGCTGTTGCATGTGGAGTGTGGCATACGGCAGCTGTAGTAGAGGTCATTGTGACACAATCCAGTGCAAGTGTATCATCGGGAAAATTGTTTACTTGGGGAGATGGAGATAAGAATCGCCTAGGACATGGAGACAAGGAGGCCCGGCTCGTGCCAACTTGTGTACCTTTTCTTATCGATTATAATTTTCATAGAATTGCTTGTGGGCACAGTTTGACGGTAGGCCTTACGACTTCTGGACATGTTTTTACAATGGGAAGCACTGTTTATGGTCAGCTTGGGAATCCTCAGTCTGATGGAAGGGTTCCTTGTTTGGTTGAAGACAAACTTGCTGGAGAATCGGTTGAAGAAATTGCATGCGGGGCTTATCATGTTGCTGTTTTAACATCCAGAAATGAAGTATACACTTGGGGGAAGGGTGCAAATGGGAGATTAGGTCATGGTGATGTTGAAGATCGAAAAACACCAACTTTGGTTGAAGCCTTGAAGGATAGACATGTGAAATATATTGCATGTGGTTCAAACTACTCGGCTGCCATATGCCTACATAAGTGGGTATCTGGTGCAGAGCAGTCTCAGTGCTCTACTTGCAGACAGGCATTTGGATTCACTCGAAAGAGGCACAACTGTTATAATTGTGGACTTGTGCACTGCCATTCATGCAGTTCAAGGAAAGCATTAAGAGCAGCCCTTGCTCCTAATCCAGGGAAGCCATATCGAGTTTGTGATTCTTGTTATGTAAAATTGATCAAGGTTGTAGAATCCAGCAATAATAATCGGAGGAATGGGATGCCTCGTTTTCCAGGAGAAACTAAGGACAGGATAGAGAAGTCTGAGCTAAGATTGTCCAAGCCAGCTGTGCCTTCTAATATGGATTTGATAAAGCAGCTAGATAGTAAGGCAGCCAAACAAGGGAAAAAGGCTGATACGTTCTCTCTGGTTCGCAACTCACAAGCGCCATCTTTGCTACAGCTGAAAGATGTTGTCTTGTCTACTGCTATTGATCTGAAACGTACCGTTCCGAGACCTGCTCTTACATCATCTGCGGTAAGTTCCAGGTCCGTGTCACCTTTCTCGAGAAGATCGAGTCCCCCTCGATCAGCTACGCCCATTCCAACAACATCTGGACTTTCCTTCTCAAAAAGTGTTACTGATAGTTTGAAGAAAACCAATGAACTTTTGAATCAAGAAGTGCTGAAGTTGCGGGCTCAGGTATATTATGCTTCCTTCATGCTTCTATATCTTTATTATTTATATGATGGTATCAAGAGAGATCTAACATAAATCTCATTAGGCTGAGACACTGAGACAGAGATGTGAGCTGCAACAATTAGAGCTTCAGAGGTCAGCAAAAAAGACTCAGGAAGCTATTGCACTGGCTACTGAGGAATCTGCCAAATCCAAGGCTGCAAAAGATGTTATAAAGTCACTTACAGCACAGGTAAATTTTTTTGTTTAAATTTGCTTCTCTTGGAACCATCGAAGGTTTATTTTCATGTCTTCTGAAAGATGTACGTGTTTTTTACTTTTATTTTTTCTTGTTTTCATTTGAATTAAATAAATACCTCGATTAAACCATTCATCAAACTGGAATCTATCACACAATTTCTAATTGTTGCAACATATCTAGAAACATGAACATATTTTGCATGCAAAGCTTTTATGGAGGTAAATGAGGTATGGCTTTTTCTCACTCTCTATATTAGGTTTTATTCCATGTTTGATTTCTTTATTATATTATACATCGCATTATTTCATTTGGTGTGTCACACTCCCAGGTCTGACTCATGCCGAATACGGTTTACCCTTGTCTTCTTTAACGTAAAAGTTTAGCCACATTTTCATTATTTCTTCCTAGTAGCATTCCTGTTAGGGTTATTTACTTCTGCTTATTGACCTGTGACATTGTTTCAGCTCAAAGATCTAGCTGAGAGGCTTCCTCCTGGTGTTTATGATGCTGAGAACATCAGACCAGCTTACTCGCCAAATGGTCTGGAGCCAAATGGAATCCACTATCCAGACTCAAATGGGGAGCGCCACTCCAGGGCTGAGTCAATTAGTGGCTCTAGTTTGGCTTCCTTAAGACTTGAGTCTTCTCCGATGAGTAGAGCTGAGGGAAACTTTCCTGGAAACTATGGAACTAATCTTTACCAGCAAAACCGTAGTTCGGTGACCTCTAACGGGACAGATGATTACCAAGATACTAAATTGCCCAATGGTAGTGGCGCGACTCAGGCAAGCAGCAATATTGTGTCGGATACTGTTAACGATAGGGGTCCTGGGCATTTCCAAGATGATGAGAGTGGTTTGAGATCAAAGAATGATGCTGTATTGCCTGCTGATAGTGAACAAGTTGAGGCAGAATGGATTGAACAGTATGAACCTGGTGTCTATATAACATTGAATGCCATGCGTGATGGAACAAGGGAACTGAAGAGAGTGCGCTTCAGGTAATAAAAAAACTCTCCAATGTTTCCAGGCTATATCGATTCACGAATTCTGGTCCACTGTGGACCAACTTCCGATAACCAGAAATATTATTAAATAATCGACCGACCATAGCACATTCAATACATGATTATTGTTGCTTTAAACTAAATTCTCTTGTATTTGTGTACCTGCATGTTTAATGTGTTTGGTGGCAAATGTGTATGCAGCCGGAGAAGATTTGGAGAGCACCAAGCGGAGACTTGGTGGTCGGAGAATCGCGATAAGGTATATGAAAGGTATAATGTTCAGGGCACAGACAAGTCTTCCGGCCAACCAGGACGAAGGGCAGAGGGTGCTAGTTCACCTGTTATATAATCTTAGGAAAACAGATGGAGGGAATTTCTCCCTCAACACATTTTGTTGCAAGTGAATATAATCTTAGGATATCAAGAATTGAGATGAAGGAACCAGTCTCCCTTTTTATATTTATTTACCTTTTTTTTCTCTTTAGGCAGGTGCCCTTTACAGATTTATTATATTGTAGTGTATATAATATCACCAAGATTATCTTCCTATTTTCTCGATTCTTTATACCTCGTGCATAAAATGTGCATGGTCATGTTTTTTGTAAATTATTATTTAATTGTTACATCCCAAGGATGGAGCTAGGATTGGATGGCTGCCAAGACGAACTACAACAACTAAAATCCATCCAATAAATATATGCATAGATGTATCAACATTCGCACAGAACAGAATATCATATCTATTGAGATAAGAAGAGGCTCGGAAACCTCAATCTCCCTTTTAATGGGAAAAATAGGTGAAAAGAAGACTTTACCAAGAGTCATCATTGAGAGATGATAGAAGACATAAAAGACTAAGTAGTTCGTAAGAATTGTAAAATCTGTCAAATTAATCTCTAAATTTTTAAGAATTTTTTTATTGTAAGGACTACTTAAAAAATTTAGGAATTAATTTGATGAATGTCATCAACTTAATAGAAGTTGAAGTGTAAAGTTTGCAAACTAAATTGAAAATTTACTCTTAAATAAATTGAAAGTTAAATAATTTGATTTATTATTTTCATTGAATCCATTGTGAATGCTCGAAAAGGAAATTTTCACACATCTTGATAATTTTTTTCACCCCTGGTGGCCCCATTGGATCTGCAAATGGTGGCAATCACTCATCCAATCCTCACCATTAGGAGTGTTCACGAGACCGCTTGACCTGTTCAACCCAAGGTTCGTTCGAATCTGGGAGTCAGTATTCTTATGTCGCTGAAATTGTCAATGCAACCAACAACAGTTGAAACTCTTCAAACACCGTTTGAATACTCGAATCGATTTCTTTTTTATAAGAAGATAAATCAAAATTTGACTATTTCTTCTTCTGCATGGTCTTTGAACTTGACCAATATAATTAATGGATTTGGAATGGCTTAGAGAAGCTAGGTTTGAAAGCAAGATATAACGAGATGGGATGACACAGTTTACCCACCCATGACCTTTATTTATCATGTTGAGAAGCTAATTCATTTTCCAATTGTCTACTAACACGATAAAACATCAACAAGTCAGTTTACTGTCCTTGTGATGATTAATTTGAAATGTCATACTATCTTTAGCATATCGTTCTTTGTATGCCATTTTCTATGCAGCAACTTAAAAAAAGAGAAGTTTACTGTCATGAAATAAAACTACATAAATTATAAATCTACAGTTACAGATAGCTAGGTACTCCATTAGCTAGGTAGGCAAAAAAGACACAAGTTGAAGCAAAGAAATATATATATATATATATTTATATATATATATATATATATATATATATATATATATATATATATATATATAGGTGATGTATGTTATGTAGGCTAGGTAGGAAAACAAAGGTCCTCGTACATTTATTACTAATTCAAATAAAAATGCAATAATGAAGGATTCGCACGTCACTTCCCGAAATTTTATGAAAATGTATGGTCACCACTCTTAGCAACAGTTAACTTACACACTACTACACATTTCAGAACTGCACAGCAGCATTCAATAGATTTCAGAGAAATTTAATCACGAGCTCAGAGTTTTGAAGAACACACGTTGGAACTTGAAAAAGCCACTAGAATCAATGATAATATGTAGTAGTAACTTCTTTTCTAATCTAATCCAAATACAACAAGCTCCTACAGTATATATCAACAAAATTAGTATTAGAGAGTTTCATTCTAGTTGATATTTCCAAACCAAAAGGTTACTTGTAAGAAACAGAAGCAGTATAGTAGTTATGCATCAACTTTGCAAGGATTGTCACCTTTTTCTCTGGTCTTTCAAGTACAAGAGCTTTCATCTCCAAGCAAACCACAAAACACTTTTTGGAACTAGGAAGCTAGTAATATTTTTGAAACTGTTTTATCCCTTGATCAAAATGATCTTCAAAATAATCAGAAAGAAGGGAAGAAATTTTTTAAGATATAGAAGGAAAAAAACAGGTAAAGACAAAATACAATGAAGACAGCATATACATTAATTATTACCCATAAATATTTATCTGTAAGAGATATATTAGGGTTTCCCCATTGAGCTTTGTAATCCAATGCCATTATGCTTCCTAGAAGGCCCTGAAGGTGGTATTGGCATTGCTTTTGGCAAGAAACCAAATACATTTGGAGGCATAAAATCCTTAGCTTTTGGCTGCACTTTGAAAACTTTAGTGTGTCTAGAGCTGTAAGCATGCCCTACAGAATATATCAGCAAAAGAAGTAGCAACACATTGAGATGTCTTCTATCCATTTTGTCCAACAAGCTAGAGGAGTTTCCTTTATTACAAGAGAACCTCGGAGAGAGAGAGAGTGAGAGATAGATGGAGAGCTAGGGTTTGTTAAAGAGGTAGAATAATTCAATTAGGAAAGAGAGGGTAATAAAAGCTGCAAGCTACAAGATAGTATATACTATAGTTTCTCTCATTCTTAATAAATGAAGAAGGAATTTATGTGGTGTTGTTGTGTAAAGAGTGGCTTGAATGTTAAGTATATATGAAAGAATGCAAAATGCTACCACACTATAAGAATGAGGAAAGAACAAGGATGTTGATGTGTGCGGAAAAATGGGGGAGGAGTAAATGCAGGGTCATGTGATTTAAGATTTGGCAGTTGGGAGTGATATTTGTGTTATGTTTTTGGTAGTTTGTAGCATTAAATGAGACAACATGAAACAATAGTATTTCTATCCAATTAAAAAGAGACTAGGTAACCCTTTAGTAGCCCTTGGAACGGGTCCTTAGGAATCCTGTTCTTACTCTCACAAGTTGCTGATATGTACCTTACCGGAGTCCAAGTCGGGGATGGTATCTGCAATGACACTCCAACGCTCAAGTCAGTGATGAGAAGTCTAAAATAAGGTAGAGAGAATAAATGTGTACCTACTGCACTGGATGGATTGGTATTTATAGGCGCCATCAGGCGTGCTTGAGGCGCTTCCAGCGCATAAGTGATGTGGTGCCTTTTCGATCGTTGGATTCAGATATGCGTTCCCGGCTATTGATAGCCATAGCGCACGGATCGCCAACGAGAATTACTCTGCTCATATGATTGGGCCGTTGCTAGGCCCAAATTCCAATTCGGGCTCGGGCCAGTCTGATTTTTTTTTTCTTACTATGCTGTAGTTGGAAAATTTTATCGACTTTATCAATAGCTAATTATTGTCGAGAAACTTGGTACTATCTTAAGTGAGTTCTCTCTTCTCAATCACACTAGACTTTACACCCGTGCATGCACGGGTAAAGTAGATTTAACTCTATTTAAAATCATGTATATATTTGATTCTTTTTTATTTTGTTGATTTTTTGATAATATATGTCAACCAATATGAAAATCATTATAATGCAAGTATGTTGTATAACTTTCTTTTACCCTCAATACATAAAATCATGTAAATAGCAGCAAATGAAATTACTAAAACTCTAACTATTGGAATGTAACGAAACAAAAAAGTGATCATTGTCAACATAATGAGGTTATTAAGACTATCATTGCATACATGATACATGTTTCTCAAACCAAGGGCATAACCAGCAATTTCAATAATTAACATTTTTCCTCACACTTTCTCCCCAATTAGGGAAGAAACGTTTTTTGATGTGGCCCCCCAAAAATCAATCTTTCCTCTCTCTTTTAGTTAGATTCAAACAATGGAAGCACATTTTTTAAAAAAAGTTTGTCTTCTATAGTTTATTTCCCTCCACTTTTAGCTAAAACAAACACAGTGTTAATTATCATTTCAATCCTAGTTCCATTTCAATTTATTCATTTCCTAACTCATCCATTCAGCTTTAACCAAAAAATAAACATAACACATTTTCTTCTCTCTCCCATAAACCTAACTTCATCTTCTCCATTGAAAGTCATTGCCCACCGCAGTAAGCTCTCGTTTGCGACCTCCGCAACGTAGATTTCATCATCGTACTTCTGCAAGTGACCATTCGTCGTTGCGAAGACTCGCAACACCACCAAGTTCCTTCGCTCATCGCGACCTCTTGCATGCTTTCTTTCTTCTGCCACTGTTTCTCTTATGATCTACAAACCAACCAACCGACCCTCATGTGACCGTCACCCGATAAATCGTCTTCTGTCGTTCTAAACCGTTGGGCATAAGTTCATATTTATGTCGAGACAGCTGAAAAATGCACCCGCTTCTCAAAGATATGTGTTGAGGCAACTATTAATTTGAGGTTAATTGTTTAATTTAGAGAGGGACTAAAGATATGTTACCCCTTTGAAATTATGTTGAGAACCGACATGTGTTGGTTCATATTTTTGGGTTCATATTTTTCAGTTGCCTCAAGTTAAGTGAATTACTTGTCCCTTTTTAAATTAAACAATTAATTCAAATGACATATCTTTGGTTCCATATCTAAATTAAACATTTAATTACATCAATTAAGTAATATGCTTTAACAAATAAGATAATTATTTATCGAATTTATATATTGTATTTTAATTTATTATACAAAAATAAATATATTACCTATTTTAATTTACCAATAACATTTTTTTACCTATTTTTTCAATTTTCATAATTTAATTTCGAAAATTAAAAAAAAAACATAGTTGGGAAGTTGGGGTGTGGGTAGGCGACTTCCCAACTGCATTTAAAAAGTGTGCTAGTTTGGTAAATAATGCCAAAATTGTGCTATTTTGGTATATCAATTTTTTTTTGGTCCAGAGTTGTTTTTTTACCACCCTGTAAAGTATGGTGGACCATACTTACAATAATCACATATTTTTGAACGACAAAACAAATAAAACTTAGTTGGAAAAATGGTTGACGCTAAACTTTGCTTCACATGCGATTTGGCTCTTGAGTTTAAAATTTTTTGCAAGTTAAATGGGGTGGAATAAAATTTTGTCGACCGCAATCCGCTAAATCTGAAGTCAAAAAAGACATTCAGGGTGGATTTTCTCTGTGCACGGGTCACATAGTGTGAAAATCGATTTAACGATTTAACATGGATTATAACGTGCGGGTTCGACTTTAAGAGCATCTTCATCCCTAATCTCGACCCAATTGCTTAATTGGGCCTCACTACTTCTACGTCATTTTAAAGCAACTCATCTCCTTTTTATTTCAACGACGAACTTGTTAAAAACTACAAATAGGTCTCACAACTACTCTCAATTAAATATTATTTTTTATTTATTTCCAACATAAATTATTAATTCACCTATTTTAAATTTATAACTATTTTTTTGGGTTAAAAACACGCAACTTTTAAAAGTATTGAATACAGACCAAAAGCACATAACGTTCATGGTTTCTTTCAAAATTTAAAAAAATAAACAAAACAAAAAGAGAGCATTTAGAGCCTTCGAGGCTCATCACCTTCTTTTGTCTCTATGACACACTCACTTTGATTAGTCATTTCTCCCCTTAAGCATTTCATTTTTCCATTTCACCATACTCTCTCATCCTCGCAGCATACCCTCTCATCCTTCAACTCTCGCTCCCTCTCTCCTTGCACACACCCTTCTCGCTCCTTCTCTCTTACACATCAACTCCCCTTTCATCTCTCAACCTTTTATTGCCAAAGAGTTCTCAAACCATCTTTGATCATGTTAAGACAACTACTAAGTCAGCGATTCTCACTGCATGTTCGCCGGAGCAACCACAATGGGTGACAGAGTTACGATTGCGGTTCTCTCATTTTCCCTCTTTTCTCGGATATGGATCCAGATGTTTGTTGTTTTTTATTTTTATTTTCTTTTAATATCTTGTATCTGAAACTTTAATAAAAAAATTGGGTATTGGTGTTTTTGTGTTCAGTGGAATTGAAGGTGGGCATTATTTCTTTCCTCGACTGTTTTTTTTACAACAGAAAAATAAATATTTTTTCCCCATTTAAAAATTTATATCCATTAAGATTGGGCCCATGCTTTTCCCACACCCTATGCTACTCATCAAACACCCCTTACCCCTGCGAAATGACCAAAAGGCCATTAATGAAACGCACATTTTTCGCCGATTCGGTTGAGGTCAATCGAATGGATTCGGTTGAGGTCAACCGAATGTGTATTATTTGGAACACACCCCATTTTACACTATTCGGTTGACCTCAACTGAATCCATTCGGTTGACCTCAACCGAATGTGTATTTTTTTGACACACACCCCATTTTGCAAAATTGAATTTCAACATAAAAAGCAATTTGCACACGATTCGGTTGACCTCAACCGAATCCATTCGGTGTCCTTCGTGAGAGTGTTTTTGATTTAAGGGTATTTTGGGAATTTAGGGGATTTGGGGGTGTGGGGTGAGTAGCACGGGGTTTGGGAAAAGCATGGGCCTAAGATTGTACCAAACAAATCCAATCCAATCCATCCATTGACAAAAAAGAGTCCATTCAATCCATCCATCCACAACTTTTTAATGGATGGATATCCAGTCCATCCATTAGACCCAACTTTTTTTTTGAAGCAAATTAGGCCCAACTTTTAATTTCTAAATATATAAATATATATATATATATATATATATATATATATATATATATATTATACAAATAAATAATTTAATAGAATATTGGTGGTGGTGGCGGTGGCCGCCGGCGGCGCTCGGTGACTCATAGTGGTTGCCAGCCGCGGGTGGTGGAGGGCCGATGGTTACTTTTTATATATATATATATATATATATATATATATATATATATATATATATATATATATATATATGAGATGGCAAAAGTGTTGAAAAAATTGGAGGGAAAACCACTCTTTATCTTTTATATATTAAGATTTGTTGTTCACAAAGTGGGTTTTCTCCTTTCAATCACATATATTCCATTCACAAAATTCAAATCTAAGACTTTAGTTAAGAGATTCGAGTCCAATTCCACTCTAAATAAATGAGAATACAGGAGAAAAATGATATATAGTACTTTTATGTTTTGTATAAGGTTTGGGAGCAAATTAGGGTGAGTGATGTTTGTCAGGTTAGGTGAATGTGTGGGCCTCCATGGATATTAATGGCCGACTAAGGATCTGAAAGTCTGAAACTGTTGTACCAAGTCTCATACCATGTTCTTCATAAATGACTTCGGGCCTAAACTCTTTCGGCTTATCTCAAGTTCTCAACTATATAGAAATAGAAAATTATATTGTCAAAGTAAAATTAATAGTATGTCTACAAATATGGTTTTTGAACAAAAAAAGAATATAATTTGCATGAAATTATTTATTTATAGACTACAAGGTTGCTTTTATTTTAAATAAAAGGAAACGTTCCCACTTGATCATCAGTTCATTCATGATATATATATAAGAGGGAATTGGTGACAAAATTCTTTGGTATTTATCTTGGCATAATAAATGAATTGGACAGTGAAAATAAGGTCCCCACAAACTGCTTCAAAAAAAGAAGAGTTGGACCCACGTGCTGTGTGGAAACAGAGCAGATATTAGGGACAAATTGATTATAGGGTTTAATATTTTGTTGTAATAAGTGCTTTTTGTAAGTCTCTGCATAAGGAAAGAAAGCTTAGCTAATTCGTAATTCCACAGTTCAATAACAAATACCGAAATGTTAGGTTAAATATTATGTCTCAGGTTTAAATTAATAGTTACGGTATTTGTTAATAGCTCGGCTAAAAGTTTAGACACGAATGATGGGGTATGGACATCTCAACACAGATCAAGTTAAACAGAAAATATAAAGGAGAAAAGTTGAGTTGCTT